>BGNK01000691.1:61932-86932 GCA_003297005.1 Symbiodinium sp. clade A Y106
CCTTGCCGACTTGCGAGATGGCAAAGACAAAATGATGCCGATAAATACGCTTGCGATATGGCAATTCGAAGAGCTCCTACCCTGTGATGTCGCAGCCACAAAAAACTGCGGGGTCAAACCACGCAGAGCCTGACAGAGCCACTCAGACCACCGGAGATGTGTGAATCGCTCCAGAAGCATGGAAACTTCAGACGCTGCATCCGCTCTGGGCACTGAAAGAAGCTTCAAACATACTTCAAACTCAGTTCAAGNGCATGGAAACTTCAGACGCTGCATCCGCTCTGGGCACTGAAAGAAGCTTCAAACATACTTCAAACTCAGTTCAAGCGGACCTTGTAGCATCTTCAAATGCACTTCAAAGTAACTTCAAACACAATATCTGCAGACCTCGGGCATGTCTCCTTAACACGCAGCAGGTTTTGCGCCCGTCGCACAACGCATTGCCCTTCGGTCGTCCGCTTCTTCAGCATACGACCGAGAAACGTGCACTGTGAAATCGCGAGTACTCCTTCCCAACACTCGTCTTCCACAGCGCAACAGAAACGGACACCTATGCTTGAGGAATTTCGAGCCGGGGTCTGTCAGACTTGTCCAACTCGTTCCAAAGCGAAACGACCCTCGACTGGACTTCGCGCCGGATCCGCTTGTAGTCTGCGATGGGGAGCGTGGCACCGTCGAAGCCCTTGTCCGGAACACTCAAGCCTTTTGTGCGTGAGTGCTTCTTCCCATCTGCGNCCCTCGACTGGACTTCGCGCCGGATCCGCTTGTAGTCTGCGATGGGGAGCGTGGCACCGTCGAAGCCCTTGTCCGGAACACTCAAGCCTTTTGTGCGTGAGTGCTTCTTCCCATCTGCGTCCAAGTAGCGGACGACCCATGTCTGACCTGGAAAGTTCCATGCCACGCAGCCCTCAGCTTCCTCGATCTGGTCCGGGTCTTTCTGCTTCTGATTGGGCTTCTGGGGCAACTTCTCGGTAACTTCGGTCTTGGTGTAGCTGCGTAGGATCTCAACCAAAGCTGCCATTGACTCCGACGTGGCCGCCACGTAGAAGGTGTTGCGCCGCCAGGCGCAAGTCAATGTGTGCCCACGGTGAGACACCACGGACGCCTCCCTCAAACATTTGCGATGGGCGCTCGGCTTCTTCGGCGTGTCCTCTGAGACATCATTCTGGGATGCCTCATCTTCCCACAGGTCGGCACGCAAGCCACCGGCTCTGGCTGCTTGTGCCTCCGCAGCCTCGCCGGTGCATCGCAGAACCTGCGATTGCAAGTCTTGAGAAACCGATTTCAGCAAGGAGCCGAGTGATTGGTAGCGACAAAAGCCTTGTAAAATTTGAGGCAGCCAGATAGAGGTAGACTGCACACTGACCATCTCCGTGCCCGCGAAGCCTGTGACATCTAGGTGAATCGGCTTTTTCATCCAACCACCGCTGATGCAGAGGTGTTGCTGCACAGCAACGTCTCGAGGGTGGCTGTTGAGCTTGCTGAGCTTGCGTTTCCCCCGACGGCCCTCCGCTAGGAACGGCTCATCAGTCATGTCCCACACAAGCCTGGCTACGGCGTGCCACGCTACTCCTACAAAACTGCTTTTCTCCATCCAAGCATTTGCACCAAGCCATGCAGAAAGCCAACGTGCTCGCTGCAACCTCGCGATGTTGCTGTATCCCTGCAAGACTTGCTCTCTGCCTTCCTGACGCCTGTTTTGCCCGAAGCAGCAGTCAGGTGCTATNCCAAGCCATGCAGAAAGCCAACGTGCTCGCTGCAACCTCGCGATGTTGCTGTATCCCTGCAAGACTTGCTCTCTGCCTTCCTGACGCCTGTTTTGCCCGAAGCAGCAGTCAGGTGCTATACATCGATATGCAGATCGTCTTGGCGGCGTACACCTACTTTCTCACATGGTTACTTAGCAGCTCGATTTCTGTGTTAACAAGATCGGAATTCTAAGGTAAGTATGGTATTAGGATTATAAGTAGCACTTCAGGTGGGCTGTAGAGGCTTTAGGGTTTAGGGTTGAGCCTGTGTCGCTCTCCGGACATGATGCTTGGTCGATTCGCCGAAAGTGTTCATTTCGACCGGTGCCGAACCCATCAAGCCNCTTCAGGTGGGCTGTAGAGGCTTTAGGGTTTAGGGTTGAGCCTGTGTCGCTCTCCGGACATGATGCTTGGTCGATTCGCCGAAAGTGTTCATTTCGACCGGTGCCGAACCCATCAAGCCCACACCCCTAAACCCTATAAACCCTACGAGCCCTTTCCCGCGCGAGCTCACCGACAAGTCCCGGCCACGTCAGGCCCTTCAGACTCCGAGTGGCCTTCCGAAGCGTTGGGCTTGGCTGGGGTTGCAGATTCTGTGTTGCTCGGCTCAGGGTTGCAGACCTTCTGTTTTCGGGCGTTCGTAGGTTTACGCCGCCAGAGAAAGGTTTGGAGTTCAGGGGTTTGTCGCTTCTGTCGGCGGGGTCTTCGCACTGTGGAGGGGCCTTTGTGCTTCCTTTCTGGTGTCAGGCCACAGGCTGGAGCTCTAAAAGTTTCAAGCATAAAGTCTGTCGCCACACAAAGACACGTCCGAACCCGAAACCATAAACCGCATAAGCCCCACACATCTACAACCTTCACCCTGCTCTGCCTCTCACCAAAGAAGTGCATGATTCGTATGATGCCCTGGGCATCCCAGCAGGCTTTAGGGAGCTCGTTGTCTTTCCTACGGTTGATGATGTAAATCCTGCATTACCTTTATCAGGACACTAAGCTATGGGAATTATGGTATGTTCCTTATTATGAGTAATGCAGGAGTTATATCATCAACCGTAGTTGTTGGTCCTAGTGGACCTTGAGCTTTACATTGGGCCCTACAGTGCAGACGAGTTTATGGGGCTAGCACTGGGAAACGTCAGATTATGGGAGGCATGTAAAACTCCCAGTCTGTACAAGTACTAACACAAGGGTTGAAAGCTTAGAGAAGAACACGAAAAGGTTTCATTCAGGATCAACGACCGTCCTGGAACCAGCCTCGGTGTAAAGAGTTCTTGACTTCACTGGGAATTACGTACATGCCTGTTGAACGCTTTTCAGAGAGTTAAGTGACGTTCGAAAGGCATTCAGGGCCCGATGAGTCTTGCAGTCCGGAAAACATGCTTACTCANTTCTTGACTTCACTGGGAATTACGTACATGCCTGTTGAACGCTTTTCAGAGAGTTAAGTGACGTTCGAAAGGCATTCAGGGCCCGATGAGTCTTGCAGTCCGGAAAACATGCTTACTCATAATCAACTGCGCTCGGAACGCCCGATCCCCAGATCTGAAAAACAGCTACCCTATGCCCACCCAGTAACATCCAAATGCTTCAGTGTACTGCTTTTGTAGGTACTTGCCCTGCCTACAATACAACCACCACGGAGATTTCCGAAGCAGCGAACAAACACAATTAGAGTTTAGGGTGTAGGGTTTCGGTTTTAAGCTTGAAAGCTTGAGGTTTTGGGTTTAGGGTTTGCCGTCCAGCATCCACGTGAAGCCGGTAGCGCAAACCTCAGACCTATATGAGCCATAGTCTAAACTCCTTAAAGGGGGTCATATAGGTGACTATGTACGGGACCATTTTAGGGATTATTAAGTGGGATACAAAATATTAGGAGTTTAGACTCTAGCTCATATATAAACCACCACTAAACCCTTACAACGGCCCTTAGAGCACGGCATCTTCGACAGGAGTGTCTCCANTAGGGATTATTAAGTGGGATACAAAATATTAGGAGTTTAGACTCTAGCTCATATATAAACCACCACTAAACCCTTACAACGGCCCTTAGAGCACGGCATCTTCGACAGGAGTGTCTCCACCCTCAACCAAAACACAAGAAAACCTAAGCCCCGGAACTGCAAGCTCCCTGCGTCCAGCTCTGACTCCAGGTCGAGCTCCAAACCTTCGTAGGTTTTTGTTCGCTGTCTCGTTGATCTTTTGAGGTTTAAGGTTGTTACCAGTAGGGTCGTCGGGTGTTACCCTGTCAAGCTTCTGGTGGTCTTGCGGTCCCGCATGCAAGTTCAAGAAACAACGGGGGCACCACTGCCCGAATACGGAGATCTAGACTATGACCAACACTATTCCTCTACACCATAATCTTAACATCCACTGCTTCACTATGGACATTTTCGAGAGTTTCTTTCTCTGTCCTCGCAGATCAGCGAGAAAACCCTGAGAAAAACATACATAATCACGATACTTCAACAAGAAACCTCAATTCATAGCTTAGGACTTACGCTTTTGAAANTTCGAGAGTTTCTTTCTCTGTCCTCGCAGATCAGCGAGAAAACCCTGAGAAAAACATACATAATCACGATACTTCAACAAGAAACCTCAATTCATAGCTTAGGACTTACGCTTTTGAAAATTTCGGCAGTTTAAACCTTTCGGCCTTGCGCCGCGGGCTTTTCGGGTTTAGGCTATACACAAGCTCCGTTACGAAGTGAAGCAGCGTCTAAGGGTTTCGGGCTTAGAAGTCTGCGATCTATAGACCCAAGACACTGAAGCTCTGAATCTCTTCTCATGCTTTTAAAGCCCCTCAAATCAGACAACCGAGTTCGATAACCAATTATACCTTGGAACACCTGCAACCCAAACGCGCGACCACCCCGAAACTGCGACCTCCGTGCGTCAAGTCGAGCTCCAAGTCTTCGTAGGATTTGTTCTGCGGAGCCGCAGTTAGCGCGCTTCCAAGGTTGGGGTCAAGGTTGCCAGCGACTTGGGGGCCTGCCTATAAATATTCCAGACNATTGTGGTGTTCCAAAACCAAGGGTGCTGAGAAGGCCTGACCTTGAAGAAACTTGAAGCCCACCACACCACACCAAAATTTGAAGATCCAAACATACAGTATGGACTTTTCGATTGCTTTTGACCTTCACGACCAAAATTAACCCGAAATCCCTAGAAAAACCCACATCGGCAACTCCTCAACCAAAGAAGCGTCACCACACTACACCAACATTTGAAGATCCAAACATACAGTATGGACTTTTCGATTGCTTCTGTCCCTGCCGACCAAAACTAACTAGAAAACCTCACATCGGCAACTCCTCAACCAAAGAAGCGTCACCACACTACACCAACATTTGAAGATCCAAACATAGAGTATGGACTTTTCGATTGCTTTTGACCTTCACGACCAAAATTAACGCGAAAATCCCTAGAAAAAACCCACATCGGCAACTCCTCAAACAAAGAAAATGCAATAGGACACGCAGTTTAANAGTATGGACTTTTCGATTGCTTTTGACCTTCACGACCAAAATTAACGCGAAAATCCCTAGAAAAAACCCACATCGGCAACTCCTCAAACAAAGAAAATGCAATAGGACACGCAGTTTAAACAGAAAGTTCACCTAATTCTGAAAAAAGCTGCATCCCCAGTTTGAAGCTTTCACCGCCCTGGCCCAGCTTCGGTCCTCCTCTTCCGCAGCTGTGCTAGAAGTGGTGGCTCATAGCCGGGCGAAGGTTTGGAGTTTTGGAGTTTGGGGTGTAGGGGTTAAGGGTTTATAAGAGTTTAGGGTTATCTTTCACGCAGGCTCGGGCTCAAGGTTTCAAGGACCGAATCCAGAAAAACTGTTCCACGTGGATGTATGCTACCGCAAGAGCACGAGAATGTGGAGCGGCACGGCGTCTGTTGCAGTCGTGCTGTTTTCTGCAAGGGTTCTTGTGTGAGGGAAGATGATGCCTGAGCGTAAAGGGCTTGAAGGCCCTTAGCGTGCAGAACAAGCTGAATGCATCAAAACCTTTTCAACGCATCGGCTTCCGAATCTTGCTTGCGCCGACAACTCTGCAGAACAGCTTAGTCAAAAATGCTCTGCAGACCAGCTTGGTCAAAAATGCGGATGTAGCGGAGCTAGCACCTTGCTAGCAGCTGCAAACTCTGGAGCTGCAAATCTACACATAGAACCTTTTTTTGTGTATTCAAGGTTAAACATAATACCTACGTTGGCCTATGCTGCACTATACTCACAGACTGCCCTCGGGATATGCAGCTCTTACGCGGATGCCAAGCGTCTGCTCGCCACAGACAAGAAATCCGCTATGCTTGCTCTGTCGGCTTCATCCCTAACGAGAGCCTTGATCGCCTGTTGGGCAATGGGATCGCGTGGCACGGATACACCCACACGCGACTGCACAAACTGCTGNGACAAGAAATCCGCTATGCTTGCTCTGTCGGCTTCATCCCTAACGAGAGCCTTGATCGCCTGTTGGGCAATGGGATCGCGTGGCACGGATACACCCACACGCGACTGCACAAACTGCTGGTTGCCAAGAAGCGATACCTCTGGGAACAGGTGGGCACTGCTTCCTACGCAGCAGGAGCTAAACAAAACGCAGCCGAAAGCAAAAGCATCGGCAGACTGCTTGAGCCGCACGACCTTGCCACTCACAAGCTCCGGCGCCCGGTACACGGCAATGTACACGTTCTCGCTGAGGACTTTCTCGCCGATCTTATGGGACAGGCCGAAGTCCGACCATTTCGCGGCCAAAGGGGCCTCGAAGACAATGGCGTTGGAAGGCTTGGGGTCCCCATGAACTAGGCCGCGAGAGTGGACGTGTCGCAGTCCCTGGGCGAGTTGCGAAGACAGCTGCCAGCGCTGAAACACCTTCTTGGGATCCAGCGGCTCACGCAGAGGAAGCCCCCGCAAGTACTTGCCGAANCCGCGAGAGTGGACGTGTCGCAGTCCCTGGGCGAGTTGCGAAGACAGCTGCCAGCGCTGAAACACCTTCTTGGGATCCAGCGGCTCACGCAGAGGAAGCCCCCGCAAGTACTTGCCGAAGTTGCCGCAGCCTTTCTCCAGCAGCAACCCAACTTCCATGTGACTGGTCACCACGCCGTAGGCCACGACGATGTTGGGATGGCACAGCTGGCGGAAGACATCGAGCTCTGTCTGTACCTCGCACTGCCCGGCCTTGTAAAACTTGGCCGCAAACTCGTTGCCGTCCGAGCTCTGCNGTAGTTCCCCTTTCCCAGGAGGTTGCTGGTGTGCATGACGACGCCATCCCACCATACCTCCTTTCTCTCGCACGGCTCTGCATCGTCCTGTTGCAAGGACGATGAGTTGGGTGCGGTGCTGCACGGCTTAAGGTATAAAATTTTGCAAATTTACCCCAGACCTGCTGCGCTGCGACCGGAACAGGCGGAACAGGCTCTTATTGAAGGACCTGCTGGCGCAAGTCTTGAGCCCTCTTCTGCATCTCACGGGACTTCGCGAAGAAGACCTCCTTATCATCATCATCCATGGAGCTCCTGAGCGCAGAAATACTAAACGCAAACATTACTATGCGCAGACCGGCTGCGGGCTCACGGTCTTTGCATACTTGCGATGCCAAGTCATGGACTGGGATTCCCCTTGCGAATCGAAGCAAACTCCTGAGTCCCGGTCCACCTGGCAGTGCTTGCAGCCAAAGAAGACTTCACTATGGTCTTCCGCACAAGGCGGTGCACGGGGCGCTCTGAAGTGCCATGTGCTTTCACATGAGCCAGCCAGTAGCTGAAGGCGGATCCGCCCTTTTTTAAACCAAGGGCCTTATAGGTTGACATAACAAAATCTCGAGCACAAACGATCACCGGACCGAGCAAGTCCTTGCGATATGGCATGCCAAGAAAACTACCCCTGCCGATCTCGCANTTTTTTAAACCAAGGGCCTTATAGGTTGACATAACAAAATCTCGAGCACAAACGATCACCGGACCGAGCAAGTCCTTGCGATATGGCATGCCAAGAAAACTACCCCTGCCGATCTCGCAACGCAACGTAAAGACACATTCTGGCTAATTATTCCGTCTTTCACATTACCCTTTTTCATACTATTCTGTTTTAATAAGGAGACCCTTTTTTTCAAGGGCAAAAGGGTACCACTCAGGAACCTAGGGTTTAAGGATTTAGGGTTCGCTATTTGGGGTTTAGGGCTTTCCAGGGTTTGGGGTTTAGGGTTAAGGCTATGAGGATTCAGGATTTAGGGGTTGAGGCTAAGGGGTCAGGGTGCCTCGCGCACCGCAGCAGGTCTTGCTTTTTGGGCACGCCATGCTAAGATGAAGCATGCCAAGGCCTGAAACCACGCTATCCCAAAATGGGATTAAGGCCTTCAGGGTGCAGGGTTTAGGGCCCTAAACCGTAAACCCGATAGGGCCCTAAATGCAAAAGACGGGCACACCCAGCCAAGAACCACCGAGTCTTTACAGTTCATCCAGGCCCCTGGCAAAATCGGAGCTCCTGGTGTCTGGACACAGGTAGCTGGGAGTTTCCGAAAATAGGGGACCCTAATATAGTACCCTAAATAGTAGGATGCTTCGTACCAGGACTCCCAAATAAGGTACCCATATTTTCGGAGACTCCCAAACTTTGGGAACGGTTTAGGGTTTAGGAAACTGGAAGGTTTGGGTCCACGGGTTTAGAGCCCAGAGGCTACAATATCCCTTAATTAAGGAATATACCTTAAATCATACTAGGGGCCCTGTTATAATTTAAGGAATATTCCTTAATTAAGGAATTTTGGAAGGTCTGGGGAGCTTTGGGGTTTGGGTTGTTCGTAGGCTTTGAGATGTTGCTTGGTTTCGGGATTGGTGTTACGAGTGTTGGGTCTCACAGCCATCCACAGGGGTAACCCAAATCGGTAAGAGGTCTTGACATAAACATGGGGATCCTATTGGGGTACCCCTGTAAGGGAGATTCCAGAAAACCTGCACTAGATCGCCCAAGTGTCTGCTCCGATACCTTAACACCGACAAACACGAATGAGGACCACAGGTGCGCGGAAAAAAACGTATCCTGCAAACCGCAGTAGCTGGATCGGCAACCCTTATAGACCCCCTTTAAAGGAACCCTACTCTAATTACGAAGGCCCCTATGTTAGGGTTCTTTGGCTCTCCTGCTGCACCGGCAGAGGCAACCCAGAGGCTCCCTGTAGCTTTATAGTAGATACTTAAGCCTTAAGGGGTTCCTTTAAGGGTTCCTTAAAGGGGTTCTATAAGGGTTCTATAAGGGTTTAGGGTATAAGGGTCCATGGTACCTTTACAGTAGATACTTAAGCCTTAAAGGGCCCCCTATATAGGCACTTAGGGCGCGTTGAGTGGAATTGGGCGTGCCTGCCGGGTCTGAAACACAGCCCGTTCGTCGAAAGACCATTATTAGCTGGCCCTGGCCTGGTTCTTCTTTGGCTCTGGCTGGTGCCGCACCTGCCGGGTCTGAAACACAGCCCGTTCGTCGATCCTCCATTATTAGCTGGCCCTGGCCTGGTGGTGGTGACGGTTCTTCTCCGGCTCTGGCTGGATCAGCACCTGCCGGTACCACCCGAGCCCTAACTTACGTCTAGATTCAATAGCGTTCATCCAATGAACTATAACAGGGCGGTGCCAGTCATTGTTAATTGCACGAAGCCACAAGTCTTTGGCTTGCAGATGCCGCGCCGCTTCCGCCGATTGGGACCAAACCAGATTCTGCCGGCAACAGTGCTATCAAATGGATGCCATGCCCTGGTCCAGAGCAGCCCAGATCTTCCAATATCCGCCAATTTTGTAAATTGCCTTACACTATAGTAGGATCCCTAAGATGCCCGGTATATTCCTTAAGTAAGGGATAGTGGCAGACCTGGGACCGAAAACGCAGGCCGACGTGCAAGCTTGTACAAAAGCAAAAACAAAGACCTAAGACACACACACCAAATCAAAACATTGACCTAACACCCAATCCCCTAGCCCTTAATTCCGGTTTTAGGGTTCAGGGTTCACTAAACCCTCACCCTTTACCAACCCCCAAAAGCCTAAAACCCCAAAATCCCTAACCCTGCGACGCAAGGGCCTAGGCCCTAAAGTCCTAAACACCTACTTAGGGGCTGAGTACCCAGCCCAAAAAAGGTTAACCTTGTCAATGATGGTAGGATGATTTAATTCCCAAAAGGTTAAAGGTTACCTA
This sequence comes from Symbiodinium sp. clade A Y106, assembly GCA_003297005.1. Taxonomy (NCBI): domain Eukaryota; class Dinophyceae; order Suessiales; family Symbiodiniaceae; genus Symbiodinium; species Symbiodinium sp. clade A. The sequence continues at coordinate 71,858 of BGNK01000691.1, forward strand.
CTTAGCTACTAAGCCTAAGAAGCACTAAACGCCACAAACAACCCTGACATAACGCAAAACACATTACATGTCTAAACCCTAAACCTGAAACCGTAGAATCAGAATCTTAATTCGTGACCCTCCTAAAACCCTAAACCGCAAACCCTAAACCCTATAAACGCATAAAGATCAGTGCTAGGTTCGGGCCTGGATGCTGCGGAAGCGCGAGCGGCGGAGCCTCGGCGGAGCCAACATACCCTACCTGGACTCTAAAGAACCTCCCTTTTTAGGGTCCCCTACTATGAAACCCTGAACCCTATACTGTAAGCCCTAAACCCTAGGCCCAGACGTCGAAACCTAAACCCTGAAACCCAAAGCCTAAACCCTACACCGTGCACTTGTGGTTGACGGTTTTCGGAACCCACGGATCCGAAAATCTACTGTTTTGAGGGCTATAACCATTTTGCTGGGTTCTTGAGAATTAAGAAATTGAAAGGTTGAGAGTTTGAAAGGTTTAGGTTTCGGTTTCAGAATTTCAGCTGGATTTTTTTTAACTCGATTTAACCGCGGTAGACTTGAATTACTTTCCTCTTTCTGGGAAACCGACAGCCGGGCTGTATCGCCTTGAAGTGTGTTTCTGAGCAGCTTCAGCATGTTCTGGTTTGGGAGCTGCAGCTTGAGGTTAGGGTTCAGGTCCTGGCGTCCCAAACCCTGAATCCCTAAAGCCCAGCATTTCGTAGATATGATGTTGCGTTTGTTTACTCAGTGTTTCTGAATCTGAAGGTATAGTCTTGGATAGCATGACTTGATATGAACTGAACAGCCCCTGATTACTCTAGACACCGTGCCGGAATAAGGGTTGGACTAGAGATCCTTCTATTCGCCCGCGCAAACACACGGAATGCCAGCAGCTCTTAAACCCAAAGAAATGCCAAAACCCTATAAACACTCCAGCTGAGTCGTTGTGCCCTAAACTTGAAACCGTGCTGCTGATGGGAGGTGGGGGATTAGGGCCTCAACCCTAAACTCGTAAACCCTAAACCCTAAACCCTAAACCCTAAATTCGTAAACCCTAAACCCCTAAACCCTAAACCCCTAAACCCCTAAACCCTAAATTCGTAAACCCTAAACCCCTAAACCTTCGTAAACCCTCGACCGACCCTACGTTCCGAAGGACCTGCCCTTTCCTCCACCACACGTAAAGACCGAAACTCCCAAATGGGCGTTTCCGAAAGTTAGGGGTGCCTTATTTTGGGGTCCCTATAATAAGGATCCTACTATTTAGGGTACTATATTATACTATATTGGGGTCCCCTATTTTCGGAAACTCCCAAATTGATTCTCCTTTAAGGTCCAAAGTACCTCATGGCAAAGGGTCCTAAGCACCCGATTGTTAGGCTTTAAACCCAAACCGTTCAGGATAGGCAAACATTAAGCAGAAAATCTGACTGCTGTTTCCCTGGACAACTAGATTTAGGGCCTAAAAGCCTGAAACTCGCCTTGTATCGCTCGGGGTCAGTTCCCAAAACCACAAGATATCAGAACAAGGTATGTTTTCACTCGTTTTCTTTTGTTGGATGCAGCGGTTCAGAAAGGGATACAATGACTACCTGTAGCTCCGAACCCTACGAAACACTAGGTCATGAAGCCGGTACATTAAACAGGAGGTAATCATAGCTGGTATTGCTCTTCGAGTGGTCGTGAAGTCGTCAATTTAGTTGAAGCCGCACGAGTATCCCTAAACTGTCCCACCAAACGCTACCGACACTCCTCCGAGTGTTCGGGCCGATACTGCCGCCGCAGCCGCCGCCGCCGCCCCTGCCATCGCGTTTGGGATTTCGGTGCGGTTGGGCGTCCTCAAAAACCTGAACTATAAATCCCTGCAAACTACTCGCTGTCAGACCCTTACAACTGATGCTCATGGTTCACATGACGATGTCCTCTATTGAAGCACCTGCAGGTCCTAGTATACCCTACACGCTGAATCGTGAAGATAAAACTCGAAGCCTGTACTATAGAGGCCTTATACATCATCAGCAGAGGATGTTAGAACATGTCATGCTATACTTGTAAGACAAACTTAGACGAACCCTAAATTGCATTGGAAATTTTCAGGCTTCTATATTGGGCCGTCAACTCCCGAAAACCTCATCGAATTGTCGGTGGGTGGGAGGTTTGACTTGGTGGCAAGGATGGGGGCTACAGAATTCGAACAAGGTTTTGGGGTACGTTTTACTACAATTATAATCCCTAAACCCTAAACTTAATCCTGAACCGGGACTCTAATACAGTACCTTAAATAGCAGGATCCTTATTATAAGGACTCCAAAATAAGGTATCCCTATAAACCCTAAGCCCTTATAGATCCTAAAACCCGAAGAAGGAACCACAAGGAATCCGCGTCTGACCGTTACGGCTCTTGTACTACTTTTCGCAATGGATTCTTGGAGTTGCCAAAACAAGCCAGCCCCCCTAAACCCTAAACCCTAAACCGTTTCCCGGAAATTAATTAAGAAACGGTTGAGGCTTAGGGCTTAGGGTTTGGGGTTCAGGGTTTAGGGAAAGGCTGAACCCCCAAAGCCTTTAATACAGCACACAACCCTGTAAAACCGATGTCAAGAACACGCAAATGAACCGAAGCGTGTCAAGCTTAACAACAGAGGCCCTCAACCCGAAACCCTATACCCAAGAACTTAGAATCCTAAACCTTAAACCGAAACCCTCCCCAAACCGACCTGCGGCTGACGCAGCTGCCGCCACCAGGGCTGTCGCAGGCGGAAGTGGGGAGGGTGCAGGCGCCACCTGTGACAGGTTATGGTTTATTTTAAGGGTTTAGGGTTTTGGGTTTTGCGTTTAGTTTGGGAGTGGGGTTTACGGGACTGAGCTGCGCGTGCACAAATCCTGTGCTACCTTTGCGTGACTGCCTCGGCGACTCGGCAACACGCCTCTGCAGATGCTTGTGCAGATCTTTGTTGCACCGCTGCTCGTCATGACCAAACCGAAACATTGAAGCTGAACCGTTACACGCTTTGAAGCTGATCCTGCACTTCGCTGCTGCCACCACCATAGGCAAGATTGCCCCAGGTCACAACAGATCCGTTGCCGAGAATGGCAGCAAAAGCAAAACTGGCGGCCTGGATCTGCTGTACATTCTTCAGCTGGCCCTGCACGGCGCTACTGCAACCACCCTCGCCAGCATTTCCCCAGGTCACGACGGATCCATCACTCAGAACTGCAGCAAAAGCTGTGCTGGAGGCTTGGATCTGCTGCACATTCTTCAGCTGGCCTGAAGAGCGCTACAGTCGCCACCATGGCCAGCATTTCCCCAAGTTACGACCGATCCATCATCAAGAACAGCGGCAAAAGCAGAGCGGGAGGACTGAATGTGCTGCACATTCCTCAGCTGAGCCTGCACAACACTGCTGTCGCCGCCAGCTCCTGCATCACCCCAGGTCACGACAGATCCATCAGAAAGAATCGCAGCAAAAGCGCCGGCACTGGCCTGGATCTGCTGCACCGACTTCAGCTGTACTTGCACAGCACTGCTGTCACCACCTTTGCCAACATGACCCCAAGTCACGACCGAGCCATCCGAAAGAATCGCCGCAAAAGCGCCGTCGGAGGCTTGGATCTGCTGCGGCAAACTCTTCAGCTGACCCTGCACACCACTGCTGTCTGCGCCAAAACCGGGATCACCCCAGATTATCACGGATCCGTCGCCAAGAATTGCAGCAAAAGCGGATGGAGTAGCTTGGATGTGCTGCACATTGTTCAGCTGGCCCTTCACAGCACTACTGTCACCGCCATCGCCGGCATTTCCCCCGGTCACGACCGATCCATCGCCAACAACTGCAGCAAAGGCGGTGTTGGAGGCCTGGATCTGCTGCACGTTCTTCAGCTGATCTTGCACAGCACTACTGTCACCACCGGCCCATGAAGGACCCCACGTCACGACAGATTCATTGCTGAGAATGGCGGCGAAAGAAACTCTGGAGGACTGGATCTGCTGCACAGACTTCAGCTGATCCTGCACAGACGTACTGTCACCACCCCGGCCAGCATTACCCCAGGTCACGACAGATCCGTCGTCAAGAATGGCAGCAAAGGCGCCTGTAGAGGAATGGATCTGCAGTACATGTTTCAGCTGCTCCCGCACAGCACTACTGTCAGCACCATACGAGGCATGACCCCAGGTGACAACAGATCCATCGCCGAGAATGGCGGCAAAAGCGCCCCGGGTGGATTGAATTTGGACTCTGCTTACGTGCAGTGTCAGTGAAGCACCGTTCTTGACCCTGGCATCCCGGATTCGGGCATGTGCATCCAGAACGACTCCAGACGAGTCTACGAGCCGCCCTCTGCCCACTGAAAGTGAAATTTGCGCCTGCCTGTTCAATGTTTCTACCTCGTCGTCCAGTCCTGCTTACACAGTAGTTGTCCTTCCACTCAACAGCACAACTTCGACTGCAATCATGTACTCGACATAACGCACGATGCACCCAGAGACTCCAATACCCCTTAAAATTACCTTAAAGTACAGTAGGATCCCTAATATGATTTAAGGTATAGTATATGGGGTATCGGAGGCTCTGGGCAACTGCACTGTTTGTCTGTTTAGGACCTGTCGAATAGGCCTCAGTCAGGCTGACTGTGTAGTACGCAGACCTTCCAAAATCCTTTAACTGAGGAATCCCAGAGGGTCCATATACACTATACTATTATGGAATTCGGTTCCCAAAATCATAATGGGGATGGTCTTTTAGGGCCTAACTCCATAATAGTAGTATATATGGACCCTCTGGGAATATACCTTAACATTCGTAAATTAACGCATGATCCCTACTATGATGTAGCGTATATTCCTTTATTCTTATAAGGGATGTTTGGAAGATCTGGGTAGTGGGGGGTTTGGATGTGGTGCTAGGGTGTATTTGAGGTGTCGGGTGTTTTCGGGTGTAGGGAGTGAAGTTAAGCTATGGGGTTTACGGTTTGAGGATTTATGCTTTAGGGTTTTAGGGTTCAGCACTTTGGGCCATTGGGGTCTACAGAGACAAACGAGGCTGGTGGCTAATCGAAGTGTCTGAGCAACATCGGCTTTTCATTGTCATTGCTGTGCCATTTATGATTTGATTTCTGAAATCTATGCACCTGAACTGCAACCTGCGAGCCCTCCAGTCAGCCTATACCCAGTCCCAGTGATACCAGCAAAATATATGCACAGATCCCAAAAACTAAAGCCACGGTTTAGGGTTTAGGGTTTAGGGTTTAGACTAAAGCAGAATGCTGAATTGAAACAGCAGGGTGCACAAGCAGCATGTGAACAGAGGGCAATGCCCTAGACCGTAAACCCCTTCAACCCTAAACCCCTGAATCAAACCCTGAACCTTGGGCTGCAGTAAACCATTGCATTGCCCCGAAACGGTTAAAGGTTCCCCACTGGAAACCTTAGTGGTTCGAGCGGTTTAGGGGTTTGGGGTTTAGGGGCCCGTTGACCGATCGGAACTTCAATTAGGGTGTAGGTTGTAGGAGCGAGGAATCTTGCGGGTTAGAGGCTTTGTATATGGCTTTCTCGGGGTGTCGTACTCTTGTTTAGGTTCTTTTGGGATATAGGGATTCCTGTGGGTACGGCCGATAGCGGCGGGTCTTTAGGGTTAGATAGAATCAGAAGGTAATTAGAACCGTCCTATAGATCCCTTATAGATCTCTTTTGGCACCCTAATACAGATTCCTCAAAGGAACCCCCACAATAGTATAGGTAATTATTAAGGCCCCTATCCTAGCAGAAGAGTCGATCCTGGGTCCATCCTAAACCCTAAACCCTGAACCCCATAGATCCCTTAAAGGAGACGTATGGATCCCTTAAAGGAACCCTTAAGGATCCCTTTAAAGGGCCCCTTAAGGATCCCTTTAAAGGAACGGGTTTAGGGTTTAGGCCCCTAGGCGGTTGCAGGCTCGTGGCCTCCTGGGACAGGGCCTCAGCGATCTCCTCAGGAGACAAGCCCTCCAAAGCCGTGCCGCGAGTGGACCTGGGCGTTTACTAGGGCTCCTTTAAGGGAATCATAAGGGCTCCTTTAAAGGGAATCTATAAGGGTTCCTTTCAGGGAATCTATAAGGGTTCCTTTAAAGGGATCTACAGGGAGGGGTTATAGGGTTTAGGGCGGTTTAGGGTTCAGGGTTTACCAGGACCCCCACCGGCCCTTTAATAGAGTCCTTCAAATCTAATGCGAGCTTAAAGAATGCAACACCCGGTAATTCACGCGACCCCTTCAAGGTACATTTCTTGGTGAGCGGCACTGAGGGGTGCAATGTAGGGGCCGAAATAACTAGCCATACTCTTTTGCGCTCCATATTTTATATTTATGATATAATATGCCCCAAAACCCTACTCTAATTATCAGGGCCAACATAGTAGCGGTTGTCGGGACGGCCCTAAACAACCGGGTCGGGGCACTGAGGGTTCCGGGTACTGGGGTACTGTAGGGAGCTTAGGGTTCCGGGTCGGCGTTTGTGAAAATCGGAGTTGAGACTACAGTATAGTACCCAGACCCCCGGGAGGATCCAAAAAGTAGATCCCTTAAGGGGCTTCCTATAAAGTACCCTTTAGTAGCTAGGGTCCCAAATTAGGGGATCTACTTTTTAGATCCTCCCGGGGGTCTGGGTATTTTAGCATAACACGTATGGGTGGTTGTCAAAATTATGGTCCCTTTTGGGGTCCCTATTATATTAGGGCACCTATTATCCAGGGTACCCAAAAAGGGACCGTAATTTTGACAACCACCCATATGTTTACGAGTTATGCTGAAACCCCTATGAAACAAAGCTCTAAGACTCCAAGCCCTCAACCCCACACCCCAAGCCCCAAGGCCCTAAAGCGCCTATAGGAACCCTAAACCCCTTTAAAGGAACCCTAAACCCTTTTCAAGGAACCCTAAACCCCTTTACAGTAACCCTTAGAGGGTCCCTTTTGAGGAACCCCCAATAGAACCCTTTAAATGAACCTGAAACCCTCCCTTAACTTCTCAAGCCTGACATGGGGATGACCCAGGGACTCGCAAACCCGCTTCTAGGGAAGTTCAGGTCTAGGTTTTCGGCTAGAGTTGGGTTTTCACGGTTTAGGGTTTAGGGTTAGGCTTTGGAGTATGCCTTGAAAGTCTAACCGGGGTATGCCTACAAAATACGGTATTGTATCCCATGAAAACGCTGCAACGAAGCTGTAAAACCAGATATCAAAAAATGCCGTAATTACAACACCGTATAACGTTCTTGAAGCAGGCAGGCTCAAGGCAAAAATATAGCTTAGTAAGCCCCAGTTCAATTCAAGATTTCACAAGGATCCTTCATACTTGGCCGACCTCCCCGTAAACATCATGTGGAAACACCCTAACCAAGTCCTTAACCCTGACACTCTACACCCTGAAATCCTGAACCCTCAACCCTAAACCCCTAAACCCTAAACCCCTAAACCCTAAACCCCTAAACCCCTAAACCCCTAAACCCCTAAACCCCTAAACCCTAACCCTGGAACCCGAAACTGAAAACCTGAAAGCCAGAAAGCCTGACACCCTAAACCGCAATATGTTCCTTAACGACCATTATAGAGTCCACTGTACCACAACCCATTTATGGTAAGCCTTATGTAGAACCCTTTACACCCTAAACCCTAAACCCAAACCCTAAACCCTAAACCCAAACCCTAAACCCAAACCCAAACCCTAAACACAAACCCTAAACCCTAAACCCTAAACCCAAACCCCTAAGACCCTGTCTGAACCCCTTAAAACGAAAGCCAAGAAGCAGGACGATAGGAGCCCCACCCGCCACAGCCGAGGGGACCACCACGGCCTGTTGCCGCAAACCCTGTTTAGGGTTTAGGGTTTAGGCTTTAGGGGTTTAGGGTTTAGGGGTTTAGGGGTTTAGGGTTTAGGGTTTAGGGGGCTCTAGGGCTCCCAGTGTGCAAATAGCACCTACTTTGGGGTCTAAAGTCTATAACAGTACCTACTTTGGGGTCTATAGTCGAAAAATAGTACCCACGTTGGGCCATTTGGAGCCCCAGTGAAAATAGAATTGTGTTTTGAGTGTGATGCGCAACTTTTCTGCAAAGGCGCAGCCCCTGTTGGGCACGCACGAAGCTACAACCCTTCGTCACCGCCCTCATAGTCAGAATCTAAGAGTTCGGGGGTATAGAATTCGGTTCAGGGTGTAGAGGTTAGAGTTCTGGGCTGGAACCCAAACCCTTGAGTTCTGCGCTTAGTGGTTTGGTGGTTTGGGGGCTATAGAAAGACATGTGTAGTCTACCGGAAAGTCCATGACGGCACTAAGAGTGGCCTGGATACATCCTGCTTGGCGGCTGCAGCAGAACCCAATCCTCAGTCCCTGCAAACACTGGGTTTGGAGGTGACCAGGGAGAAAGAAGTATACGCTTTTAATTCATATTAGATCCATTAAGGAGCAGCTACAAGAAAGTAGATAACTATGTTACTCCAAACCCACGAACACGATTGAAACCCATATTCCCATACCTCTCGCTAGCTCCCTGATCTTGCACATTTCGAATGCCCCGAACGCCCTACAACCCTTAACCCTGAACCCTGAAATTCAAACCTTAAACCCCAAACTCCTTGTAGAACCCTTAACCCTGAACCCTGAAATTCAAACCTTAAACCCCAAACTCCTTGTAGAACCCTTGCAGGAGCCTAAAAAAAGGCCTTACAAAGCTCTAAACCCTAACACCCTAAGGCTCATAGCATATACTTAGGCCTTACGTAAAGTGCCTACATAGGGACCCCTGTAAGGCGTAAGTATCCACTATGAAGGTACATGGAGCCTTAGGGTAACGCCCTACACCTCCAAAGCCACAAAGCCCTGGTGCCTCCTAGATTCAGAAACAGGGTCATATAATATAATATAGGGGCCTTAATAATTAGAATAGGGGTTCCTTTAAAGGGCTCCTTAAAGGGGGGATCTATAATGGATACAATAAGGGTACTATAATATAGTCGCCTTAAGAATAGGGTTTTGGGGCCCATTATACTATAATTACAATAAGGAGCCCCCCAAAATAGTATAGGAATTTTTTTAAGGCCCCTCTATTAAGAGTTTAGAGTTTAGGGTTTGGGGCACCGCTCTCAGGTTGCGCTGTGTATGAATGTGGGCCATTGAAGATTAAGAGTGTTGTCGTAATGGGTCACCATGTTTAAGGCTTTTCACAAGGCTTTCTAGAGTGTTCGGTTCATATGGGCTCTGGTTCTAAATGCTGTTTACGGAAGGCCAGGAACCTCATGGTAATTTAGGGTCGACTATCAAGTTGCCAACATTTTTTGAAACTACAAACCCTAAATGCTGTTTACCTGAGCCTGAGAAACTCATGCTAAGAATCCAGGATCCTACTATTTAGGGTCGACTGTCAAGTTTCCAACAATTTCTGAAACTAAAACCCTAAATAATACATGTGGGTGGTTGTCAAAATTATGGTCCCTTTCTTAGTAGAGTACGGCACCTCATATTTCGGGTACTCAAAAAAGAGACCATAATTTTGACAACCACCCATGCGAAACTTCGGCCACCTGCGCTGTGCCGGGCGGTAGCGCCCCGGCTGCTGCAGCTGCGAGCACCGCCGCAACGGCGGCAGTGGCCTCCAAGACTTCTCGCTAGCCCAGAACCACACAGACTACCCAGAGGCTATCCCTTAATTGAGGGATTTTGGCAGGTCTGGGGACTCGTAGGCTATGACGCTAAGCCCTAAACTCTACACAGTACCCTAAACCCTGAAGCACACCCTAAACTCTAAACCTCTTAGAGTAAAATGGATTCACAGGTTGGCTTCGGCTGTGGGTTTTGGTATTGCTCTTTACTATTCCGACCATAGTATCGGGGCCTAACCGGTCTTAACCCTAAACGCTAAACCCAGTCCCCCAAAACACAAAAAAAACCTAAACCTTATTTCGGGTTCAAGGTGGAACCCTCATCTGAGACAGGAATCTTGTCGCCCAAACCCCGTTGCTCGGCTGCATAAGGATCTTGGTTTTTTAGGATGCCACAAAGGGAAACCCGATGATGCATTTCTAATTAATATCTGTATTCGTCTATCATGTGCATAAAAACCCTCGTCCTATTAATGTTGATGCTGCTCTTGTTGCTACTATTATTAACATTAGCGCTTCTGTTCTCTTTTGTTATTAGCAGCAGTAGCAGTAGCGGTAGCGGTATCGGTAGCAAGCAGTAGAAGTCGGAGTCGGAGTAGGAGTAGGAGTAGAAGTAGCGATAGAAGCACTCCGCAGTATTATAGTATTAGTACTCGTAATAGTATTAGCAATGATATTAGTCTTAGTATTAGTAGTGGTAGTNGTCGGAGTCGGAGTAGGAGTAGGAGTAGAAGTAGCGATAGAAGCACTCCGCAGTATTATAGTATTAGTACTCGTAATAGTATTAGCAATGATATTAGTCTTAGTATTAGTAGTGGTAGTGGTAGTAGTAGTAGTAGTGGTAGTGGTAGTGGAAGTGGTCGTGGTAGTTAGTGGTAGTGGTAGTGGCAGTGGCAGTGGTAGCAGCAGTAGCAGTAGTAGTAGTAGCAGTAGTAGTAATAATACTATTATTCACATGATGATTGCTAGTGTAACAGTAGTCGTCGCTAGCATCGTCGTCATCGTAGGTCGTCGTTCTAGAGTCGTAGACCTAGTGGTAGCCGTAGTCGTCGTAGTCGTAGTTTAGCAGTAGTCGTCGTAGTAGTAGTAGTAGTAGTGGTAGTAGTAGTAGTAGTAGCAGCAGAAATAATAGTTGCAGCAGTAGCAGCAGTAGTAACAGCAGCAGTAGCAGTAGTAGTAGTAGTAGCAGCAGTAGCAGTAGCAGTAGCAGTAGCAGTAGCAGTAGCAGTAGCAGTAGGAGTAGTAGTAGCAGTAGTAGTAGTAGTAGCAGTAGCACGAGCAGTGGTAGTAGTAGTAGTAGTAGTAGTAGTAGCAGAAACAACAACCACTGCTAACTTAGCAGGAAGCTGATAGCAACTTTCAATCCTTAGCCCTAAGCACAATCACGAAGCCCTGCGCATTTGGCCTCCGCCCCTGAGGCAGCGGAGGAATTCACCTGTGCGAGACTTCTGGGTTAAGCTCGGGGTCTAAGGTGTAGGGTTTAGGGCTTAAGGTCTGGGGTCTACCGGCTCGGGATTTAGGGTTGAGGCGTTGGGGGTTCAGACTTGATGCAAGCCAACCAAAAAGAGGGACCACAAAAATGAAATCCTATTGCAGCCTATCATATTATAACCATAAAGGAACCCAAACAAGCAATGACGTCATATTATATCATTGAAATTTCAGGACCCTGTACAAGGGTCCAAAGATACTACAATTATGGACTTAGACTCCAAGAAAACATCCGGATCATGGTTTGGGGTCCAAATTCCATAAAACTAATAATATAAATAAAGAAATAAATTTATATATATATATATATGCATAAAGATACATATATATATATGCATATATATATATGTATATGTATATGCATGCTCTGTGTCCATATATAAATATAAATATAAATACAAATATAAATGTAAAGGTAAACATAAATATAATACATATATATATAGACAGAGAGAGAGGGAGAGAGGGAGTGTGTGTCCCTCTGGGCAAACCATAGCAGGATGGCAGTTGCCCGTCGCTGTAGCAGCAGTGCAGTAGAAGTGATTCTGGTGGCGACAGCAGCAGTCTTGTAGATCTCTAAAAGGAACCCTAGGTATTCCTTGCTTAAGGGATATATATATATATATATATATATATATATTAGAGTCTCGGGGTACCCTCAACCCTAAACCCTCTAGATCCATTATAGATCCCTTAAAGGAACTCTTAAGACCCCAAACCCCTACAACCCTAAACCCTAAAACACTAACACCCTAACACCCTAAAACCCAATCCCTAAACCCTTACAGATCCCTTTAAAGGGGAACCCTTATAGATCCCTGTAAAGGGAACCCTATAGGTCCCTTTAAAGGGAACCCTATAGATTAATGATCCCTTTAAAGGGAACCCTTATAGATCCCTTTTCAAGGGAACCCCTACAGATCCCTTTAAAGGGGAGTCTCTGGGTACCCTGTTGGTGCTTCCGACCTCGGGCCGGGGCGGAGGATAGCCTGAACACGGCTTAGGGCTTTTAGGCTTTTGGGCTTTTAGGGTTCCCTTTAAAAGGATCTATAAGGACTCCTTTAAAGGGATCAAAAGGTTTTAGGGTTTTAGGGTGTTAGGGTCTTAGGGTAGGGTGTTAGGGATTTTAGTGTTTAGGGTGGTCGGGCTTTAGGGTTTTAGGGTGTTAGGGTTTTAGGGTTTAGGGCTTTTAGGGTTTAGGGGTTTTAGGGTCTGGGCGTTTCAGGTTTCGCGGTTCAGGGGTTCAGGGGTTGACTCACGAAAGACCCTGACTCACCCGGGGACTCAGTGGGGTCTTATATGATCGCTAGTTTAGGGTTTAGGGTTTAGGGGTTTAGGGGTTTAGGGGTTTAGGGGTTTAGGGGTTTAGGGTTTAGGGTTTAGGGTTTAGGGTAATGTAGGGGTGGAAGTGCCCCCAAAAACATTAAAGATTACCTACCCGACCACTAGGCTTTAGGGTTCTAAAGGGTTTCAAAGGAATGAAGCTTGCGCCCCACTTCAGCTTCGCCCTCATTTAGGACTAGGAAAGTTCAAAGCGCATGTGGGTTCAAAGCTCAACCAGGCCTGAGCCGACCCAACAAAAAACATGTGCAATGCAGGCCCTGGCACGCGCGGGCGGTGAGGCCATCCCACCAGCGAATGGGTCTCCCAACCGTCGATGAGGACAGTGAACTTCAGGTCCCCGCCTGGCTTCTGGACCATTCCGCCTTTCAGCGACTTTCCCTCACCTCCGGCCTCGGAGCCTGGACCTGACCCACCTGAAGCCTCCGCCTTGCCCTTCTCCGCGTTTGGTCTTCTTCGACTTCTTACCTTTCGCCGGATCCGCCAGGCTGCCGCGCTGCGGCCGGAGCTCAAGCTCTTCCACTTCCGCCGACAGGGTGGGGATTCGAAAGCGAGGCGAGGCTGGCTTCTCAGGAGAGGTCTTAGGTTTTGGGGTCAACCGGGGGACTGCGAAGCAATCTTCAAAGGGGCAGACTTCGGGCGGGGAGCAAGGACGGCTCCCACGCCCAGCTAGCTTGCCCTGACAATTTCAACAGCCCAAAGACGGGACTCTTTACAGACTTTGCATGCTTATGTGCGAACTTTTCGTACCCTTGGGCCCTTGGGAGACTGGAAAAATGTTGAATTGGTGTAGCTATATCGCCCCCTGGTTCCCCGGTGTATACCCTGAAAGCAAGAGACCCGCGCGACCCGCCCTTAACAACGAGGCATACCAGGTACTGCTGGACATCGACCCAAAGGCCCAAAACCCCAGACCCTAAATAAAGTAGGTTATGACCTCGTCATGAAACGGCAGAGCCCAACGAACAGCAGCTTTTAGATCCCACATAAATCCTGGGGCCAAAAGCCTGAGATCCTTGCAATCCGACAGCCCAATTCCCAAACTGGATTAGATTACGGACACCCTACGCCCAAAGCCCGAAGCCTGAAAACTCAAACCCCTAAGCCCCTTTGGAGGAACCCTTATAGGACCCTTTACCCGAGCCCTTGTTGAACCCTGTAAAAGAACTCTAAACCCTATTATAAGGGCCTTAATAATTAGAAAAAGGTTTTGGGGTATATAGTATTTATACTTTATTGAAAGTAAGGAACCCCAACACTAGCATTGGCTATTTAGGCCCTACGTTAATAAACCATCCTAAACCCTAAACCCCAAAACCCTAAACCCTTAAACCCCATTTAAAACCCTAAAACCGTAAACCCTTAACGGAACCCCATTTAAAACCCTAAAACCCTAAACCGCTGGCCTGCGGGGAACTTGAAGTTCGCCGGAAGGGGCGCATTTGGCTCCCCAGGCGGAGGCGGATAGCCCTGCAGCTTAGGGTTTTGAAGCCTTAGGGTTTGGGGTTTAGGGTTTCGGGATATAGGGTTCAGGGTTTAGGGAAGTTTAAGGCTTAGGGTTCGGAGTTTAGGGTTTAAGGGTTGGGGGTTAGGGTTTAGGGTGCTAATGAGCTTACTTACAGGATCATGGGACTTAGTAACTATATGAATAAAGAGGTAACGACAGTTCTTATAACCTTATACTTACTAAGTACTTGAAGGATCATGGGACTTAGTGGCTAAGGTTATAAGGTAAGGTAACGACACTTATAATTACTCATAGCCCCAGCTAGTTTTGCTTAATGTAGGAAACTGATTACGAAAGCTTGGGTCTTTAGTAGGGTTCTTCTTATGAGTCCTAACATATAGGGAGTATAGGGCCAGGGCTTCTTAATCAGGTTCCTGCACTACTAGGTGGGGCTTTTAAAGCTGTTGAAAAATATTAGTAAATAAGATCCTCTTAAGCCCAATAAGGGGAAATATAAAATGTCCCAAAGCCCTACCTACACTACATAAATTAACCTTACTTAATACGTCCGGGGATCCTCGAAGTTTTTGTCCGGTATCCCAGGGAAATGAGATGTAAACCTCCGGGACTCTGGTCCCTGGCCCTAAACCCTACACCTTTAATGGGTTCTGAAGAGAATGCGGTCCAGCCTCCCTAAACCCTTAGTAGGGAATGGGGGGATGGGTTATGCGGACTATTATTGGGGATTATATAGGGACCACTATAAGGATCCTTTGCCCAATTCCCTACTAAGAACCAGACAATTAAACCCTAAACCCGGAAACTCTAGTACCCGAAGAAGTTAAACGTTACTTTTTCTACACTCCTGCTAGCTTGGGCTTGATTCCATTTAGGGTTCTGTAAAACCCCCAACCCTAAACCCATAGATCCCCTAATCTAAACCCTAAGCTCCGAGTCCCAAACCCTACAAGTCAAGTCCCAGATCCCTATTCCTTAACCCTAAACCCTTGGGCCTTAAAATCTACAGATCCCCGCCGCCTTCAAGGCTTCCGTAGGGCACCTTTAAAGGCGTGCTTCTTCAAGACAGCGCTCTGGGGTTCGGGGGTTTAGTGCACAGGGATAAGGTTTACGGTTTAGGCTTGAGGATTTAGGGCTTGTGTGGTTTGGCTGTGGATC
>BGNK01000691.1:88280-153602 GCA_003297005.1 Symbiodinium sp. clade A Y106
TTCTTTCCTTCCTTCCTTCCTCCCTGCCTTCCTTCCTTCCTGCCGTCCTTTCGTCCATACTCCCTTCTTTTCTTGTGTGACAAAGGGAAAGTTTTTTTTGATTGGAAAAAAGTTTTTTTGATTGGAAAAAAGTTTTTTTGATTTAAAAAAAAGTTTTTTTTTGATGCGCATCCCTTCAAGGAGCACTAAACTAGACTTCTAAAACCGAGCCTTACCCAGATTGACCAATGTACCTTTAAATAAGGGGTATGATCCCCCTACAGGAATTCACGTTTACCGTCTTTGAGATACCTGGGTTACTCTGGGCAACCCTAAACCCTGTAATAGTCTATATTAGGGGTCAAATTGAGGGCTATATATGAGTACAAATTGAATAACATATGGGAGTTTCCGAAAATTAGGGGTACCTTATTTGGGGTCCCCATAATAAGGATACTACTATTTAGGGTACTATATTAGGGTCCCCTATTTTCGGAAACTCCCATATATCTGTTACAGAGAGGAAAGAGTACTCAACCTAAACCAGAAGCCAGAGACTCTATACCCTAAGCCCTCATCCCTAAACCCCTACACCCTCAACCCCAAACCCTGCACTCCGGGCCCCACCAGCCTTCGGGAACTTGAAATCTGCCGGAAGCTCGGCATCCGGCGGCGGGGGCGGGTAGCCCTCTGCGATTTTGTGGGTTCAGGGCTGGTTCTTCTGTCCCTTCTTCTGAAGAGAAGAATCAGAGAAGAACTTATGTGTAGTTTATTTCAAGTTCTTGCTCTGGTATGTGTTTTTGGTGTGTGTGTGTGTTTGTATTTTGGCTTACATTTGCATACATACCCTTTCTTGTGAAACTGTGATTGCGCTCAAAGCTTTGGAGGATTAGTTTGGCTTGCTGTTCCTTTTGTCGGGGCCCCCTTTAACTTTGACAAGGGTCTTCCCTAAACCCTAAACCCTAAAACCCTAAACCTTGATTCTTGCAGAGTATGGCATTCAGAATTTCAATTCTTGAGTGGGGCTCTGGGGGGTCTATTTTTTTGTGTGGGTTGAACCCCTAAACCTGAAACACTAAACCTCAAACCCTACAGTATTCAAGTTCCTTAAAGCCCATACCTTGAAACCTACACCTCAGCTGGTGGGCTTGGGATTTATGTAGGACTGGACTGTACTATCGGATCCTGAAGAGACGGGGATCGATCGAAGCCTACTATATCGAACTTCTTCGAAACCTGCATGTAGCCCTGAACCCTCACAACCCTCAAAATCTCGAACCCGAACCCTGAAACTCCCAAACCTAATATGTAAAAAAAACCTATATTATATACAGTAGAAGCTAGAAAGTTGGAACATCATTAGCCTCATGCCCTTAAAGTAAGGGGAATCCCAGCAAGAATCATCCTAAATCGATGTTCCAACTTGCTGGGTTGCACTATAAGCCCCCATAACCCTAAACCCAGGACATGGCACCAGATCTTCCAATACTCCTGATTAGGGAACAAAACTAAAACCATATTCGGGTTCCTTCTAAGCGTATTCCTTAATTAAAGGGCTGTTGGAGGCTCGAAGATCTGGGAGCCCAAAAGGGCAAACTCAGAGACCTTGGGGAAACTTGAACGGTTAAGGTTTAGGGATTAGGCTTTATGGGGTTTTTAGGGTTAGAGGATTTATAGGATTTATAGGGCTTCTAGGGTTTATAGGGTTTGAGGATCCGAGACCTTGGGAAATTTGAAGTCCGCAGGCAGCTCCGCAAGAACCTCAGCCGGCGGTGGCGGTGCTGCGGCGGGCTCCTGCTGCTATGCGGAGTTGGGTTTTAGGACTGTCGGGGTTTAGGGCTTCCCAGAGACTCCAATATCCCTCAATTAAGGAATATACCTTAAGTCATACTAGGGAACCTACTATAACTTAAGGTATCTTCCTCCATTAAAGGTTTCAGGAGTCTTTAGGTTTATAAGGTGTAGGGTGCGGTGTCTAGTCTAATGTTGGGGGTTGAGGGTTGAGGGTTGTGGTATTTACGAGGCCTCCTAGGATGTGCTGAGTTTTAAGAAGACTTAGCTTCAGCACTCATGTATACAAATAATTCTTCGCCTTGGAGCTCAAACACACTTGGATAATCTTGGGACTTGTTCTTGTATACCGTAGTCCCTGTGCTTGCTCCTGACTTCCAAACACCTTAAGTAAGATGCATAAACCTACACCCCCCAAACCCAGAACTCCACAACCTTAAAAACCTACGAACACATGACGAGCCATCGCTTAGCAGAAAGCATGCGAAGTGTAACTGTCATTCATGTCGACTCTCATGGCCATATAACCATCAGAAGAAGCCATATAGTATCCCTTCAAGAAAGCTTTTACGAACCCTTCACAGGAACCCTAGTGAAACTTGCAAGGTTCCTAAACCCTAAACTTAAACCTAGACCTAAACCAAAAAACAAAACCCCAAAGAACCCCTTGCAAACCCATCACCGAACGATAGGCCAACCCTTACAACAATATAAAGGTCCTTATGCTCTAAGTCTTTTGGTTCTGCGATCCAAACACTGAAGTCCTGAACCCCAACCCGCACCGCCCTCACACCCCGCAGCCCTGCACTGAAAACCCTCAACACCCCTTTGGGTTCAGGGCTTAGGGCCCTCATGAAGCCGAAGTCCTGCGCAGTCTTTGGCGCATTCGTGGCCACCTCCTCCTTCGCAGCCCTGGATAGCCACGAAAGTCTCGGGTTTTACAGGAGCACTATAGGTGCCTGAATAATTAGAATAGGGTTCCTTTATAGGGGTCTATAACGAGTTCCATAAGGGGGTATTATGGGGGGTTTAGTATAGGGGCCTTAATAATTAGAATAAGGTTTGGGATATATTACGTATCCTGGAATTACAATAAGGAACCCCCAAAACCCTATTATTCTAATGATTAAGGCCCGGGCTCGATGGAGGGGTTTCCCGGTGCCTAGATTAAGGTTGATGGGCTTCAGGATTGGCACACCTTCATAGAGTTGAAACGTAGCCGGTTTAGGGTTTAGGGTTAGCCTTTATTGAGAATTTAGGCTTCATTCTGGCTTCAGGACAATTCTTATAACCCTGACACCCGGAACGGGCCAAAGTAGGTACTACAAGTATGTGCAGACTGTCGTCATGGAGTCTTGGGGAACCCTAAACCATAAACCCTTGTAATGCTTGACATTGAGTGTGGTCATCTCCGGGAGCTCTTCAGGTATCCACGGGGGTTCCTTTACAGGTGCCATAGGGGTTCTATAGGGCTTAGGGTATAAGGGTCCAGGGTAACCATAATAGGGTTCCTTTAAGGGTCCTTGAAGGGGTTCTATAAGGGTTCTATAGGGTTTAGGGTATAATAAGGGTCCAGGGAACTCACATAGTATATACTTCGGCCCCAAAGTACCGATATAGGGACTACTTTAAGGCCAAAGTAGAAATTACGTGAGTACCTGGAGTCTCAGGCTTCTATAGCAGCCTTAGTAACCAGAACAATGTTTTGGTACATCGTAGTATCATTAACCCAAGTCGTAATCGTATTTCGTTATACTTAGAGAGGGCACTATATCAGGGTTTGGGGTTTTAAGGGCTGGTGCTGCCAGGGTTCTCATCTGTGCAGCATGTTTGTATTCAGCTTTTAATGGACTGTGTAGAAGGGCTTAAAAGGTCGTGCCGGCTCTTGTTTGGGGCTTCGCTCATTAACCCGTAGACGGTGCTGGGTTTTAGGATTCGTTTCAAGGCTCTGGGCATTATCATCGAAATTAATCGCCTGCTCAGTGCCATCTGAGTCAAAGTGTTCAGAACTCGCACCTCCGATTGTTTCGTCACCACACTAAAGGTTCCCACACCATCAAAATTCTTATAGAACCCCCTAACAGAAAACCTGAACGGACCCAGGCCGTAAAGGAACGCCTGAAAAAACCCGAAGCTGTAGCCCCGAACCCAAACTGAAACACCCTGAACCATCGACCCTAGACCCTAAAACCTCAACCCTCGAATCGAACCCGAAACCCTAAACCCTAAACCCTAAACCCTAACCCCTAAACCCCTAAACCCCTAAAGCTAAACCCTGAAACCCTGAAACCCCTAAACCCTAAACCCCTAAACCCCGAAACCTACAACCTCAACCCTAAACCCCAAACCGTGAAACCCAAACTTAAACCCTCAAGCCCTAACCCAAAACCCTGAAACCCTGAAACCCTGAAACCCTAAACCCTCGAACCCTAAACCCTAAAACCTAAACCCTAAACCCCAAACCCTAAACCCTAAACCCTCGAACTTGAACCCTCCACCGCCTCTTCGGCGTGTCCGGTGCCTTCCTAGGCCTCTGCTCGAACTTAATCTTTGGCTCCTCTTTGACAAAACAGTCCGTGGTCAACCCTAAATAGGGTGTTAGGGTTTAGGGTTTTAGGGTTGAGGGCTTTCGGGCTTTAGGGTTTTAGGGTTTAGGGATTTAGGGTTTAAGGATTTAGGGTTTAGGCTCAGGGTTTAGGGCTTGGGGTAGTCTTTGGCTCCTTTTTGACAAAACCTGTGGTCCCCTTGAAGGGCTCTGTAGTATGGGATCTGGGAAGTTTCCCAAAATAGGGGACCCTAATATAATATACTACCCTAAATAGTAGGATCCGTATTGTAAGGACCCCAAATAAGGCAACACTAATTTTCGGAAACTCCCACCTTTAATACGGGACTCTAGAGGGCTGAAGATTTCCAGGGTTTTAGGCATTCAGGGCTGCAAGACGTGTTAAGCGTAAAAGTTTAGGGTTTGAATTTAAGGCTTAGGGTTATAGGGTGTCTTACATGGGGCTTTATATGGTTTGTACAACTTATCGGTTGGAGAGGGCTTTATATCTGCCGGCTGCTATACAAATCAGGGCGACGTAACTTGGAGGAGCAGGACGGACTGGAGCAGGACCAGCAGGAGGAGGAAAGGGACCAGGAGGAGGGGGAGCTCCCGCTGCAGCAGCCGGACCTGCTTCAGCAGCAGGAGGGCCAGCAGCAGCAGCAGGACGAGGAGGGGGAGGACGAGGGACGACCCCAGCGCGCTGCCAAAAACCAAGAGGCACACCAGGCAACCTAAACCCTAAACCCCAAACGCTAAACCCCTAAACCCAACTCAGGCCTGCCCGGTTGCTTTGCACACCCCATGGGGAACAGTGCGAGGCCTATCGGCCGGCTTTGGGTCTGGCCCCGCTGCCTTAAACTTCGGCGGCCTCCCCACCGGGCTTGCCGGCGGCTTAGCCACTGGCGGCCCCTTAAGCCTTCCCTGTTAAGTCATATTACGTTCCATGAACCTCCAAGTAGGACCGCTGGCCGCTATCTGCCCCTCAGCAGCGGCTGGCTGGCTCTGAGAGACCCTGCAGTCCCTGCGAGTGTTTGGGAAGCTGTGCGTGCTGGTCGGCGTGGTCAAGAAAAATTAACCTATTACCCCAATTGAGGTACTTGGGGTTTAGGGTTTAGTTTAGGTTAGTTAGGGTTTAAGGTAGATGAATCGAGGCTGCATTTCAGGAGCTATATTGCTTTCTGAAGCTGTTATGAATCCAATAAAACCACCTTGGTTTGAAGAACACAGGCAATACAACATAGTACTAAATTTTTGACACGATCAACACTGGCCGTATATAATCACGACTCGATAAACAATACTTGTGGTCCTTCTTTGGCCTCTTCTCGCGCTTCTTCTCCTCCGCAGAAGGGGCAATGAACCCCATACCCCACCTTGAAAACATAACGTGCCCGAGAAACTCGGCCTCATCGACTCGTGAAAGGGACATGATGTGCCCTCTAAGCATCATCTTGTGCTAAGGAGACCATCTAAAACATTCCATTGGGTCAAATGTATCTACGGCACGGTATGCGATTGCACACAATAGTGTAGAAGGCAAGCTCCCAGAATCCATTGGTATGTGAAAGCATGAAGATTTGTGTTTGGGCCAACAATGTGTGCAAGTATGCAAGTGTTGCAACCAAGCACGTAAAACTCATTTGCGCAACAAAGTACAATTAGCTGGACTAGAAGCCATGGGCACCGGTTCTGTACAAAGAGTCTAGATCTTCGAAGTGCGCAGCCATACACCAATACCCAACTGCGCCCATGCTTCCTTCCGCGCAGCCGTCGTCGCAACTGTCGCTGCAGCGGACTTCTCTACCTCTGCAGAGCAACGGTAACTGTAAACCCTACCCATAGGCCCCAAAGCAGTTCCTTTTTGGGGTTCATAATTCGAATTCTATAAGGTAATCCCAAAAAGGAACTACTTTGGGGCCTATGGGTAAACCCCAAACGGCGGGTTTAGACTTCCTTTTACGGTTCTACAGGGCTCGAAGACTTACCGCTCAGAGTTTTGAGTTCAGAGTTGGGGGATTGGCGGTCATGGTTTGGGGCTTGGGGTTTGGGATACCAGGACCTAAGCAAGTGTGTCTGCAATTACCTGCGGCTTGGGGGTTAGACTCTTAGACCGTATAGCTCCTAATTTCGGAAGTTTTTGGCGCGCAGAGCAAAGAAAGCAAATTGTAAGAACAACTCATTGGAACTCTTTCCTTACAACGCCCTTACACACACACACAGAAACACATGCACATACGCATACAAACTTGCTAAGTTATTTCTGAAACCCGATGCTTCGGGGAACAGCCGCCTCCTCGCCATTCGTGGGCTCCATCTTCCGCTTCTTGGGCAGGCTGTCCTGCCGAAGCTTCGGGTAATATAGGGGCCTTAATAACTAGAACAGGGTTTTGGGGCCCATTATACCATGATTATAATAAGGAATCCACAAAATAGCATTTATAATTATGGCGGCCCCTATATTAGAAACCCTTGGCTTTTAGATTGGGTTTGAAGTTTGACCCTCCCTGGAACACAACCCGTAAAGAACAAACGAGCGTCCACGGTGTCCCGTTCTGCGAAGTTTAGGGTTTAGGGTTCAGGGTTTATAAGGGTTAGGGGGTTCAAGGTTAAAGGTTAAAGGTTTCGGGCTAGGATACCCTTACTGATCAGAATACGGTTCCTTTTAAAGGGTCTCTCAACGGGGTCTAATCAGGGTTATACTACCAGGGGGCAACCCGTTCTAGTCGGTCTTATAGGTTTCAGGTATGTATTGCAAAACTTGGGCTTTAGGATTAGGTTGAGGGCTAATTACAATTAATGGTGTAGGGTTCAGGGCTAATTCGTCCAAGGTTCAGGATTTCAGCTTCGGGTTTAGGGTGTGCATCGAGCTTCGGGTCTGAGACACACACACACACACGCACGTACGTTCGCAGGAAGGCTTCCTACGTTTTAGGGTCTTGAGCCCTGAACCCCTACAATCCTAATGTCCGTGGCCTTAATCTTTGTACGAGCCCTACGCACTGAAACCCTGGGGGGAGGACTTAAACCCTAAACTCCACCAATTTACCACAAACCCCAGCCGCACTAGAACTAGAAAACACTCAATAAGGAAATCCGAGCACACTCGCGTGCACCCAGTTCCATACTCTTGCGACGACTCCTAATTTAGTAACCTGATTAAGAAACCCTGGGCCTATAACCCCAAAATAGTAGGACTCATAATAAGGAGCCCTAATAAAGGCCCAAGGTTTCTTAATCAGGTTCCTACATTATCCCAAAGAGCCACCCCCCTTAATCCGACACCCTAAAACCCCCAACCCCCAAATCAAACCTCGACCCAAACCAGAATAGACCCTTTACCTAGACCCCACTCCCCAACTACTCTCCATTATACGCTGAATCTTGCTAACACAAAGTCCTGTAACATTCGCGAAAAAGCCGATACCACCCTGCGCAACCCCTAAACCCAAACCCAAATCCTAAAGCCTGTAACCCCTCATAGAAAACCGATAACCCCACGGACCCATGCGCCGCTATAGCTTAGATTTTGACCAAGAACTATGTACCTATAAGGTTGTGATTTAAAGGTAAATGGACCCTTGTCATTACTTAAACCAGTAGACCCTAAACCCTGAAAAGACCCGAAACCTTGAGCTTGAACGACTGCACCTCTTCCGCAGCCGGGAGGGTGGTTTCTGGAGGAAGCGCTTCCTTTCGGCAGGGGAGGAGGTGCTTAGGCTTAGCATTTCGGGATCTAGGGTTTGGGAGTTTAGGATCTGGGGTTTAAGGGTTTTGGGGTTTAGGGTAACAATGGGGTTTAGTAAGGTTACTTGGAGTCCCCGGGGAACATAGGAAGTACAGTTATCAGTACTTTAGCTGGCATTACAAGTAATTAGACGTATAGATACCTCATTATAAATTATAACCCTAAATACTAAGCCCTAGAAGGGGTTGTTCAAGGTGTTGGGGTTTATGGGCTCCTTTAAACTATGCTGAATGCATGCTTTTTGAATCGAGTTTCACAGGATTTTGAAGCATTTCATAAGGGTCTGAAGTGCGGTTTAGGTCCTAACCAGCCCCCAAGTACCCCTTAATAGAGCCCTTATGGTCCTTAATAGTCGGTAATTAGGGTATAATAGAGGGTGGTTGGGGGGGTGCTGGAAGGGTTTGCAGTTTTGTGTTCCAGAGTCTGGGGGTTTGCATCGGCCTTGCAGAAAGCTCTTTGGATTGAGTCCTTGCTTTCGGATTTTGCCTCAAGTGAAAGAGAGGTGACCTTTCCATGCCATTCCCGGAGTGCTGGCTCTCAAATCTCGCAGTCGTGGACAGACTGTGCTTTGCCTGAGTAGATACATGATCGGTTTCTGCTGGGGCTGACTGCTGCCCCCATCATGACGCTTGGTACTTCGGACCTGCAGCGGGCATGGTTCTGCTCTCCTCAACTGGCCTTGGTAACTTTCTACGGGAAAAACTACATGGTTACAGATCCGCTGCCAATGAGAGACGGAAGTACATGTGTCGGAGTTGCATCCGCTAGAAGTCGCGCTTCTTTCCTTTGAGCCCAAGGCGCCTTTGGGTACGAAGGCATCTAACGCCTCTATACAATTGTACCGCATGTCATGCTAGAACTGACGAGTACATCACTACGGTTGCCTGTAGTAGGACCCCAAGGGTTCAGGGTTTAGGGGTTTAAGGTTTTTTAAGTTTAGGGGTGTAGGCTGTTCCTTTGGGGTTCCTCAATTTACTACTTTAGGTCTAGGGTTCCTTCAAGTGCGACTCGAAGGGTTAAGGGGATTTGGGATTCCTTAATAGCAGGCTCTTTTGGTTCTTTAGGTTTGGGCCTTCTTTACAGGGCTACTAGACAGGTGCAGGGTTTAGGGTTCCTTTGAGAGGCTACCACCGCAGTTTAGGGCTCCTTGAAAGGGCGAATAGAAGGGTGCAGGAAGTGTTACTATAACAGCTTCGGGAGAACCCTGTGGATGTATTATTCCGACCCGTAACGATTAGGCCACCCTACATAAATCCTAAACCCTAAACCCTCATAGAAGCCTTGTTCCCTTGATTCCCTTCTAGATCTGCTCATTCGCCCCAAAAGAAGCTGAGTGCACAAAGGAATGGGACTCGTCAGTTGGCATCTGCTTGATGGCATTATAGTAGGGTTTAGGGTTTAGGGGTTTAAAGGTTTAGGGTTGGTTTTAGGGAGGGGCGCTTGATCAGGCCCCTAACATCATCTAAGCACGCAGAGCGACTGCAAAAAGCTATCCTGCTGTTATAATATCCCAGAGACTCCAATATCCCTTGATTAAGGATTATTCCTTAAATCATATGAGGGATCCTACAAAAATTAAAGGTATATTCCTTAAGGGATAATGGAGTCTGGGATGGCTCCGGAGGCCTTCCTCCAAGGGCCCTTCTGCTTCTATTTAATGTATGAAAGGTCCAAAATTTAAAGTAAAGGGTTTAAGGTTTAGGGTACTTCGATACTTTCAAGAAGTCACCCTATACCCCTAATCTCTAACCCCAAACCCCAAACCGCTAAACGTCAAAGGGGTCCGGGCCTCGCATGTCGGCGGCGCCCCGGGCGTGAAAGGATCGAAGCCCCACCTCGCCCAAGTTTAGGGTCTTCCTTTTGGGGTTTCAGGGTTTTAAGGGCAATCTTTTGGTAAGTTTGTGGGCGTGTGGGGGTTTAGGGTTGCAGGGTTGTGGGGTCTGGGGAGTGGGCCTGTCGGGCACATGAGGGTTTAAAAGGGCATTGAAATTCGAGGGCTTAGGGGTGAGGTTTAGGGGCTGACATAGGGCCCTGAATGATTCGAGCCGGGCTTTGGGGCAAGTTATCGTCTGGCTGTACTAAGCAACTGTAAGGAAACATTT
Organism: Symbiodinium sp. clade A Y106; assembly: GCA_003297005.1. NCBI lineage: Eukaryota > Dinophyceae > Suessiales > Symbiodiniaceae > Symbiodinium > Symbiodinium sp. clade A. Next base: position 98,446 of record BGNK01000691.1, read on the forward strand.
TGGAACATGCTCAGGCCGCGAAAGTAGTTAGGTGTTTGGCGTCCAGTATGGATGTTGCCGGCTTGGAGTGCTGTCCACTAATTACACAAACCAAACCATTAAACAATAGGCAGCATGTACAACATATCATAGTCATATTTCGCCAGCAATGAGAACTTCGTAAAGAGACCACACATCCCGCATTCCCAACAACGCAGCCTGCGAAGGCCCTCGTCTAGCAGGCTGTCACAGGAGTTGACATTGAACGGAGTTGATGCTGAGAACAGCAGTAACACTAATAAAGCGTAGTAGCCATGGATGCAATAACAATCACAGCAACAAGCCTAAACCTAAAGCCCAAACGAAAATGTGTGCAATCCTGACTGAAAATGTAATCGAACATGTAATCAAAAACCTTGAGTACTCAGCCGGCGGCTCGAGCACACGCCAGCATTCCGTGCCCTTGGGACCGTGGAAACGCACCTGTGGAAGCGATGAGATGTTGAGGGTTCAGGGCTTTCTTCTAGGAGACAAGGACCCAGAAGAAAGTCCTAAACCTGTCTCTTCTAGAGGAATCTGTATCGGGTTTCTGGGCGAAAAGGCTCTATGGTCTAATTGTCAGCGCTCCGCATCCGGCTCATCACGCACGGCGCGCAGTCTGGACGCGGCGAAGCTGCTTTTTGGCGAGGGCATCGGCTGGAGCAACGGCCAGGTGTGCTTCCAGCATCAGCTCCCGCACCCTTAACAGGGCTTGCTTTGCGTTCCTCCCCGACCTTACCCACGACAGCCCGATTTCAATGCCCGTCAGGGACTCAGCTCATCTCGGCCCCAATCATCTGTTGAAGGTCATGTCTCCTTGGTCCTGGAGGGACGCAAGATGCTAAACCCCGAGCCTAAACCCCTAAACCCCTAACACCCCTAAACCCTAAACCCCAAAACCCCCAAACCATAGGCCGCCCGCGCCAGGCGGCGGCCGGTACCACTGAACGCTACCGCTTCGAGATCTGCTTGCTTTGCCAAGCAGATAGAGTCTGCCATACCTGATTTGGCACTGCTAGCCATNGCTTACGGGACGAGCCCTATTACGGGGCGGGGACGCTTACGGGACGAGCCTCCTTACGGGACGGAGGCGCTGGGACGAGCCTCCTTACGGGCCGGAGGCAGAGGCGCTTACGGGACGAGCCTCCTTACGGGACGGAGCACTGATTACGGGAGGCGCTTACGGGACGAGCCTCCTTACGGGCCGGAGGTCCTTAGGGACGGAGCCTCCTTGCGCGGAGGCACTCACGGACGAGCTTCCTTACACTAACGGGCGACGAGTCCCTCACGGGCCGGAGGCGCTTACGGGACGAGCCCCTATATAATAATACGGAGGCGCTTACGGGACGAGCGTACTTACCCGGAGGCGCTTACGGGACGAGCCTCTTTACAGGCCGGAATTACGAGCCTCTATACGGGACGGCCCCTCACCGCGCGACCCCGGCGGGCTCCGAAGGCGTTACGGGACCAGCCTCCTTGCGGGACCAACCGCTTTTATGGGACGACGCATTGCGGGACGAAATTGCTTCCTTACAGACCGGAGGCGCTTACAAAACGAGCCTCCTTACCGGCCGGAGGCGCTTACGGGACGAGCCACGGGCCGGCGGCGCTTACGGGACGAGCCTCCGAACAGGACGGAGGTGCTGGGACGAGCCTCGTTACGGGACGGACGGACGCGGAGCCTCCTTACACAACGGAGGCACTGACGGGACGAGCCTCCTTACAGGCCGGAGGCGCGGGACGGAGGGTCCTGACGGGCCTGAATTACCAACGAGCTTATGGGACGCCCCGTTTACGGCCGGAGGCTTATGGGACGAGCGGGTCAGAGGCGCTCTGCAGGGGAGGCTCCTTACGGGGCGGAGGCGCTTATACGGGACCTCCGGACGGGCCGGAGGCGGAGGCTTACGGGACGACCTCTTTACGGGACTTACGGGGAGCGCTGATTACGGGAGGCGCTTACGGGACGACCCTCCTTACGGGCCGGAGGCGCTTACGCGCGTTCAGCCTCCTCCTTGCGTGGAGGCACTCACAGACGAGCCTACGAACGGAGGCGCTTTTTTACGGGCCGGAGGCGCTTATGGGACGCCTCCTTACGGGGCGGAAGCGCTTACGGGACGAGCCCCGTACCGGAGACGCTTACGGGACGAGCCTCTTTACGCGCCGGAGGCGGAGGCTTACGGAACGAGCCTCCTTACGGGACGGAGGCGCTGGGAGGGTTCTTACGGGCCAGAGGCGGAGGCGCTTACGGGACGAGCCTCCTTACGCTGATTACGGGAGGCGCTTACGGGACGAGCCACCTTACGGGCCGGAGGCGCTTACGGGACGAGCCTCCTTACGGACGGAGGCGCTTACGGGACGAGCCTCCTTATATACGGGACGACCCTCCTTACGGGCCGGAGGCGCTTACGCGCGTTCAGCCTCCTCCTTGCGTGGAGGCACTCACAGACGAGCCTACGAACNCCCTCACGAGCCGGAGGCGCTTACGGGACGAGCCTCCTTACGGAGGCGCTTACGGGACGAGCGTCCTTATACGGGCCGGAGGCGCTTACGGGACGAGCCTCTTTACAGGCCGGAAATACGAGCCTCTATACGGGACGGCCCCTTACCGCGCGACTTCGTCCCGGCGCCCCGTAAGCCCCCTTTGTCGTCCTTCCCTGTGAAGGGTCCTGTAAGTCCGTAAGAAATTTAAGCTCGTCCCGTAAGCGCCTCCATCCCGTGAGGGAGAGTTAAGCGCCTTCGCCGCGGCGTCCTGTAAGCTCCCTTTGTCGTCGTCCATATAAGCCTCCGTCCCGTAACGCAGAGACCCGCAAGGAAGCTCGTCCCGTGGCCCGTAAATCAGAGTCCCGTAAAAGGGGAGCTCGTCCCGCAAGCGCCTTCGTCCCGGCGCCCCGTGAGCCCCCTTTGTCGTCCTTCCCTGCAGGGTCCTGTAATTGAAAGTCCGTAAGGAAGCACGTCCCGTAAGCGCCTCCATCCATTAAGGGAGAGTACCGTATTAAGGAAGCTAGTCCCGTAATTGGGAGTCCCGTAAGAAGGCTCGTCCCGCAAGCGCCTCCGTCCCGTTATTCAAAGTCCCGTAAGGAAGCCGTAAGGGGGCTCGTCCCGTAAGCGCCTTCGTCCCCCTTCGTCGTCCTTCCCTGTGAAGGGTCCTGTAATGAGGCCCGTCCCCTCTAACCGCCCCCGTCCTGTGAGGGAGAGTACCGTAAGGTCCCGCAAGGAGGCTCGTCCCGTAAGGAAGCTCGGCCCGTAAGCCTCTGTCCCGAAATTCAGAGCTCGTCCCGCGATTCAGAGTCCCGTACAAGGGGGCTCGTCCCGTAAGCGCCTTCGCCCCGTAATTCAGAGTCCCGTAGATATAGGAAGCTCGTTCCGTAATTCAGAGCCCCGTAAGGAGGCTCGTCCCGTAAAAGCGCCTTCGTCCCCTAAATGTTCTAAACCCGTGATAAAAATTACTGCGGGTGGTTGGGGTGGGATTCGCTGCACTGGAGNCGTAAGGAGGCTCGTCCCGTAAAAGCGCCTTCGTCCCCTAAATGTTCTAAACCCGTGATAAAAATTACTGCGGGTGGTTGGGGTGGGATTCGCTGCACTGGAGCGGCCCGACTGGCGCGAGGTCGGGACGCGGCACTGACACACACCCCTAAACCCTAAACCCCTAAACCCCAAAACCCTAAACCCTATAGTTCTTTCAAACACCCTGTGCCCGAGCGGCCTGCCTTACACCCCAAACCCACAGGTAAACTCTAAACCCTGGGAGCAATCTGACGAAATGCGCGGCTCAGGCTCCCCAGGTGGCTCCCATATTTTCGGAGGGGGCGTAATATGGGCCCCTCGATTCCTAGATGGTAGGATCCTTTTTGTAAGGACCCCTATATATCAGCTACTCGAAAATTAACACAACCGTGTGCACCAACTTGTCTAAACAACCGAAGTTTAAACTCCCCAAGTTCGCAGACTCCGCAAATCGACAAAACCGAGTTTGAGGCTTGTTTTCGCAAACCCCCACAAACCCTAACCAAACCTTGGAGCTATATTCTTAGACCCCCCTGACACCATCGCGCTACGGGTTTAGGCTTTCGGTTTGGCTGGGCCAGAAGTTCTTCGAATGAGATGACAGTGCATAACATTCAGGAAGGACTCTCCAGCAAATAACCCTAGCCTTAAACAATAAATCTAAACCCTAGTTTGGTGCTTGGATGTACATGAACCCTAATCCCTAAACCCTTATCGAAACCATTAAAGTATCGCAAACCCTATAGGACACTTATTGAAACCTTCGACACACTTTAAAGGAAACCTGAGGTACCCTTATACTGAACCTCCAAGTAGACCCTAAACCCTAAATCTCTATAGATCCCTTACAGAACCCTTTAAGGAACCCCTTAAGTAACCCAAAAACATTCAACTACCCCGAAGGGCTTGGTGAGGGCGTCATGTGGACATGTGCAGCTCGAACATAGGAGCCTGATGAAGAAACATTGGGTTTAGGGTTTAGGTCTTCATTCGGGATCTTTTATGTAAGTCCTGACATCTGGGGGATACAGGACCCAAAAACCCTACCCTAAACCCTTTAAACCCTAAAAACCCTTAACCCCTGGGTTTCTTAGTCAGGTTCCCACATTCGCACGCACGGCCTCCCCGCCCAGTGCAGCTGGAAGCTCCACCTTGCCTGCTGCTTTACTCGAGGGTTGTTGCCAGTTCGGGTTTAGGGTCTAGGTTTTGGGCTTTGCTACAACTGCAGTTGGCGGTGTTGTCGCTGCTGCTGGTGCTTGCTGACACGGTCAAGTTTGCTCCCATTAGTACAGCGGCCTTCAAAATTAGAACCCGGGCTTGTGGGGGGCGTACCATACTATGACTATCTATGATTAGATAACGGACGATATAGGACTGATACTACTAATGGTTAATTTAGGCTTCTAGGTTACGCTTGTTGAACGCTGCTGCCGTAATGCTCGCTGGCTGTTGCTGTTCTGCTAACCCTTTGATCCCTGTGCCTGCATAGTATGCATGTAGCCATCAAGATCCAGATCTAGATATAGATGTAAATATAGTAAAATGGGGTATAGATATGGATATGGGCAAAGACACAGGTAATTTTGAATATCGATGATAGCGATATGCTACGGTATGTCCCTTGAGCTTAGGGGACCCAAATATTTAGTAGGATCCTTATTATAAGGACCCCCAAATAAGGTATCCCTAATTTTCGGAAACTCTCATATACCATAAACTCTAAACCTATACTTACCTTTGGTTAGTAGGGAATGGAAGAATGGGGTACAATTACAACTACTATTACTACCATTCTTCCATTCCCTACTAACCAAAGGTAGGTATAGGGACTGTAGGGCTTAAGGGCTTGGGGTCTAAAGCCTGGAATAATAAATATATCTCGGAACATCCGAAGCGGTATGGAGGCAGTGCATTTAGCTGCGAGGAAGCTTTCTTGAAAAGCGCGCTTTCTGCCTGAGTGATACAACACCCCCTAGAACTTCGAGAAGGATTGGGGTATACTGTGGTATAAAACAATAATTAGGGACTTTCGGGCGTGCCGCGAGCTGGTCAGGACCTCTGAATCAGATCAATCCTCTACAAAAACCGTCATGAAGTAGAATAAAGCCCCAAATTAAACTCTGGTAAGCCCCCCAAAAAAGTAGTCAGACCTCCACATACCCTAAACCCTAAACTAAACATTGAACCGTGGCTACATCGAGCCCTCCCAGCCTCCTAAGCCAGTGGCTGCGTCAAGAAAGACTTGGCCACGGCTGAGGACTTCTGGAACCTGCCACTGTGGGATTCTCGGCGGTGTCGAGCCTTCCTTCAACGTCCATGTAACGTACCTTCGTAGTGTCTGCTGTGGCCTTAAAATAATCACGATGTAGGCACTTTAGGGACATTTTAACGTCTACGTAGGCACATGGACACTTAGGGCTTGCGGGTTCGCCTACACCCTAAACCCCCTAAACCCTAAACGTTAGGGGTGAGTTTAAGCGCTGAGGGTTCAGGCGCTTAAGTAAGTTGCTTCAGGTTTTTCGTGCCTCTTGTTGTTTCATGGTGGGCTGGGTATGACGCTCCTCCTGTAGTCGATCCACGAACTGTTCAGGTGCTGCCTAACGAACCCTCAATCAAAAAATACCTCAACCCTAAGTTCTGAGCAGCCCACCCATGTTGCCTGAAGCTTTAAACCAAAGAGCTCGAGGTACATCCCCTTGCAGATTCCATCTCAACACCTACCCCTTCTTTGCAATGCTTTCGTGTATGTGGGAGTTTCCGAAAAATAGGGGTACCTTATTTTGGGGTCCTTATAATAAGGATCCTACTATTTAGGGTACTATATTAGGGTCCCCTATTGTCGGAAACTCCCATGTAGCCAAGCCTTCAAGCTGCTACAACCCTAACCCAACCCTGACCCCTGAAACCTAAATCCCCTAAATAGGCTGTACTTTGGCCCCAAAGTACCTATATAGGGACTACTTCAAGGCCAAAGTACATGCTATTTGGGTTCATGGACCCGGGACCCTAGAATCCCTAGAACCTAATACGGCTGATGGACAAAATCCTGCATTACCCATAATAAGGAATATACCGTAATTCCCATAGTTTAGGGTCCTGAAGGTAATGCAGGATTTTGTCCCCTACCCAAATCACACCCTCAAACCGTAAAATCTGAACCCTAACCCCTACACTCCTGCACCCTATATACACCTTGAGCCCTAGAGCCCTAGATCCCTAAAGCCTAAAACCCTAAACCCTAAAACCCTAAGCCCTAAAGCCCTAAAGCACAAACCCAAAAAACACCAAAACAAAAACCCTAAACCCTAGCTATAATTTCTCTTCCATCAGCCTCGTGCTCCACTCTTAGCAGGCCAGGCTTCTCGATGAAGCCGCTTACAACCTTCTTCGAGGCGCTTTGGGGCTTGGGGTTTAGGGTCGTCGTCGAAGCAGACGCCGCAGCAGCAGCAGCGGTGCCAGCAGCAAAAGCATTCGCAGTGTAGTAGCTGTTGCTGCTGTTGCGATGCAAGAAGTGCAGTGCGAGCAATACGAAGGTGCGAATCGCGCTATTAGTTCGGACAGCCTTCGCCATGCTAGTCATGTAGAAATACTGATAATAACACTAATAACAGTAGCAATGGTGATAATCGTGGAAATAATATTAATAATAATAGTAGTAGCAGTAGTGGTAGTAGGAATAATAAGAAGAACAATAAGAATAACAATAAGAATAATCAAAATGGTCGTAAGCATGACAATAATACAACCAGAATAAGAGTACGACTAACACTAAGACTATACATAAGAATGAGAATAATCATAAGACGAATCATAGTAATAAGAATGATTCATTCTTAATAAGAATAAATGGTAATAATAGTAACATGAGTAATCATAGTAATATAATAAATAGTAATAATAGTTTAGTAATAGTAATAAAAAAAAGTAAATAGTAGTAATAAAAGTAATTATTAAAACCATAGCAATAATAGTAATAATAGTACTAAGAATAATAATAGTAGTAATAGTAATAAAAGTAATAATAGTAATAGTTTTAATAATTGTAATAGCAATAATAGCAATAATAATAATAATAGTAATAATAGTAATAATAGCAATAATAGTAATGATCGTAATAATAGCAATAATAGTAATGATAGTAATAATAGCAATAATAGTAATGATAGTAATGCTAGTAATGATAGTAATGGTAGTAGTAATAGCAATAATAGTAATAATAGTAATAATAGTAATAATAGTAATAATAGTAATAGTAGTAGTAATAGTACTAATAGTAATAATAGTAATAATCGTAATCATAGTAATAATAGTGATAATCGTAATAAGGTCAATAACAGTAATTAATACTTGTAATAGTAATAATATACAATACTATACACAGGAACCCTGCCAACCCAACACTCGGTTCTCAGAGCCCGGGCGCCGAGAACTCCCCCCGCTCCACAAATCCCTCTGAATGAAAATAACAGAAAACGGAAATGAAATTTTCATCACAAACATACCGATAACGATAACAATTGCAATAACAACAACAACACCAACAACAACAATATGTGTATATAGATAGATTGAGCGATCCTGCAGTGATGGTTCATGCGACGAACCCTCCACCTCCAGGTGGCATTAACAAGCACTATTAAAATTAGGGTATTAATGACAGTTGTTATCAAGTTGAGAATCAAAGTAGTGATGAAGCGCCGATTAAATGCGGGAGTAGAGAGACAAACAATAGTCAGTATTGCAGGAGTATTTAGAAGGTTTCGGGGTCGTGCATCTGTAACTTGTAAGGCTTTAGGTAATTTCGGGCCCTAAACCTAAACCCCTATAGATCCCTATCGATCCCTTCAAAGGAGCCCTTATGGCTCCCTTAAGAAAAGAAACCCCTAAATCCAATGCTGCTTTGGGGAACTTCCGGCCTGGTAATCGTCCTCCAGCTCCTTGCGGATCGCGCTGGCGCCATGCGCTTCCAAGAGCTGGCCTGCTATGTCATTATATCTGTAACTATAGTACCCTTAACTTATAGTATCTCTTATAGAACCCCCCTTTAAAGAACCCTTAAAAGGAACCCTAATATCTGTAGGCTTTACCCTAAGGCTCTAAGGACTCGCATTATAAGGCTTTTGGGCCCAAATGCCAGAGTATACAAGACTTTTAGGCTATTTTGAGCCTTAGGGTTAGAGTTCAGAGCTTTAGGGATGTTTAGGGTTAGAGGTTTAGGTTTTAGGGCTTAGAATAGAAGGTTAGTGTTTAGGGTTAGAGATTTTGGGTTTAGAGGCTTAGGCTGAGGGCTTAGGGTCAGAATTTGTTTTTGGGCATTTAGGGTTTAGGGTGCAGCGTTGAGACACTACAGCTGCCTTTGCAAGCCGTGAAAATCGGGAAAAAGCACATAGTAACGGGCGCAGGGTTCTTGCAAATGAGGCTTGAGACCTTGCAGTTTCGGGGGCTTAAAGGGTTTAGGATGAGGGTCGAGGGTATACATGGGTTTAGGGTTTAGGGTTCAGGGTCTAAGTTTAAGGTTGAGGGTTTCGGACTTAGGGGTTTAGAGTTTCGGGCTTAGAGTTTACATGATCCTTTTGCCAAGGTTGTAGTCTTACTTGTCCAGTATTCGAAAGGAACTACAGGTTAACCCGCGGGAATATTATGTAGGAGTTATAGCACCCCGGAAAGGTCAAAGATCACCTACTCGATGACTAGGCTTTGGTGTTGTGTCTTGCACAGCAGTCGTCCTCGGTCCTGAGTTCGTCCGAAGCGCCCCGTGGTGATGTGCGAAAACGCTCTCCCATACAGCGCGCCATCCATCTATGTCCACTCGCCACACACGGACCGACGAAGTCACCATACACGTCCATCCATGGTCCCCATTGGGCGCCGGCTGCCGTCCTAGCGTGAGGTTGCAGCTGGCATACAGCTACCTACAATTCAAGGGCTTGAGCCTGTGACCCCAAACCCTACAAAATAGTAGGTTATGACCCTTTAATTAGAGGATAGAACCCTTAAAACGGTAGGGTTTCGGATCCCAAGGAAGGCTTACTGTATGTCAAAAACTTAGGGGATCAACTTTGGCATTGGCGCTTACAGGGTTTCGAGCCAGGCTTGGTCTTTGGCTTGGACGGTTTAGTATACGGGCCTTAATAATTAGAATAGGGTTTTGGGGCCCATTATACTATGAATATAATAAGGAACCCCCAAAATGGTGTTGATGATTCTTTTAGGCCCCTATAATAGTTCACTAGCCCGGATCCATGATGTGGAAGCACAGCCAGAACACGGACACCATCGCCTGTTGCAGGTGTAGTTGGAGAAGCCTGGTAGTTCGAAAGAAGGCTGTTTTGGTATATACCCAGAGACTCCAAAATCCCTTAATTAAGGAACATACCTTAAATTATAGTAGGATCCCTAATCTGATTTAAGGTATATTCCTCAATTCAGGGATATTGGAGTTTTTGGGTAAGTACCCCGAAAACCTAAATCCTAAACTCCTAAACCTTATAACTAGTGGCTTGTATACACAACCTATCACCTCCAGCGATCCTTGACTGCGCGAATTCTGCCTCCCAAACCAGCCCCAAACCCTTACAAATCCTAACCCCTAAACCCTCAACCCCACACCCTAAACCCTAATAAACCCTAAACCCCAAACCCTAAACCCGAATAAACCCTCAGCCCAAAACCCTTAACCCCAAACCCTGACCCCTAAACCTTCAACCCTAAACCCTTAAGCTTATAGATCCCCAGAGGACCCAATATCCCTTAATTAAGGAATATAGCTTAAATCATAATATGAAGCCCCTTATAATTCAAGGTATATTCCTTAATTAAGGGGTATTGGGCTCTCTGGGTCCTTTTAAAGGGAACCCTAAACTGTCAGAAGTGGTCGAAGGCCTGTGGAGCGGCAGTAGCTTCCAGCAATGAAGCCTTCTTGGGGTTCAGAGGTTTACGGGTTCAGGGTCGCCCTTTAATGGGTCTTTCGGGCCTAGGTTTTTTTTTGAAGGGCTTAGGGTTTAGGGGTTAGGGTTGAGAGGTTTATTTACGGGTTCAGGGTTTAAGGGTTAAGGGCTTTAAGGAGTTTGGGGTTCAGGGATTTTAAGGGTTGAGGGTTTAGGGCTTGAGGGGTTTAGGGGTTTAGGGCTTTAAGGGGTAAGGGTCCTAACGGTCCTTTAAGAGTTCCTCTAAGGGGTCTTTAAGGGCTCCAGTTTAGGGTTCAAGTCTAGAGTATAGGGTGGAGGAGGGTTTAGGATGGTCCGCATTTAGGAGTTTACATGTGGCCCAAAACCCTGCAAAATAGTAGGTTATGAGCCTAAACCAAAGGATTGCCTGCGGAAGATTCATTTTGACTTCCCAACCAGAAGATTCCAATTCGGCCTCCGACTCTACGTCGTCGTAACTTGACCGGCTTGTCGTCAAGTTTATCTGCCATTCATGCTACCCCCGCCAGAATCGTTGATCTCCGGCACTATGCACTTTAACATGATTTCGTGAGGATGAGTGGTCCCGGCTGGGTTGCTACAGACGTAGATCAGATCGCTCTGGCGAGACTCGTCCGGGGAAGGCATGAGCGCACCAAAAAAGCACATAAGCAAAAATTAGGATAGGGATATCCCATATAAAACCCCTTATAATGAAGCGCAATAAGGTCGGGATATCCCTGTAAAGTGCTTATGCTTATGTGCTTTTTGGGTCCCTAAGCATACTGCCTAATATTTCTTGGTGCCTTTTTTGAAGCGAGCCGGGGTGCCTAATGCAGGGGCCTTAATAATTAGAACAGAGCTTTGGGCCCATTATACTGCAACTACAATAGGGAAGCCCCAAACAGAGCTTTGGGCCCATTATACTGCAATTACAATAAGGAAGCCCCAAACTAGTATAGGTAATTATCTAGGCTCCTACATTATCCATATGGGAGTTTCCGAAAATAGGGGAGCCTAGTATAGCACCCTAAATAGTAGGATCCCTATTATAAGGACCCCAAATAAGGTACCCCTAGGTTTCGGAAACTCCCATATTCGTTTCGGCTTTTCCGACGTTGCAGACTGGGGGATCTCCCACCGCCGTCTCCGAGCCGTTCCTTTGCCGCACAGACCAGTCGCCGAGGAGAACAAGTATGTGAAGCGGACCTGTGGCCCCAAACCCTACAAAATAGTAGGTTACTGTTGATGGTCAAAATCCTGCATTACCCATAATAAGGAATATACCGTAATTCCCATAGTTTAGGGTCCTTATAAAGGTAATGCAGGATTTTGGCCATCAGCCGTATGACCCCTTAATTAGAGGGTAGAACCCTTAAAGCGGTAGGTTTTTGGATCCACAGGGAGGGCATAGGGTTTTCCGGTTTTCGTTCCAAAGATGCGGCGGGGGGAGGGTTTAGTCCTTCGACCCTATAAGCCCCAACCTGAAGTGAAGGGGTCAGAACCTCCCATGTTATTAGATGTTTGGCGTTGCATGCCAAACCGCACTGGAGACCCTTCTAAACCCTACAGACAGAGACCCTACGAAATCGATGACATCCTAAACCCTACAACCTTCGTTTTCGGGTTTGGGGCTGCGTGTAGGTTCGGCCATAACGGGCCATAACAATAAGAAGCCATCGATGCCGAAAGTAGGTTCTGCAGTCGCAGCCTTTGCGCTTACAGGGTTCAGGGAAAGCCACAAACAGAACTCCTAGACCCCTTAAAAGGCCACGGTGTTACATCATACCTATGGTAACTTCCTTAACTAAGGGATCTTGGAGTCTCCGGGCCCCCTGAACCCTATAGATCCCCTTAAACCCTAACACCCTAAAACCCAATACTCCCTAAACCCTTACAGATCCCTTTAAAGGGGAACCCCTATAGATCCCTTAAAGGAACCCTTAGGGATCCCTTTAAAGGGGAACCCTTATAGATCCCTTAAAGGAACCCTTAGGGATCCCTCAAAGGATCCCTAATGACTGACAGGAACCCCAAGCCCTTCCTGTGGAGCCAAAAACCTACCGCTTTAAGGGTTCTACCCTCTAATTAAGGGGTCCTTTAAGGGTTCCTTTAAGGGTTCTACCCTCTAATTTCTCTAATTAAGGGGTCATAACTTATCTAAGTTCTACCTGGGGATCCAACAACCTACTGTTTAAGGGGTTAGACCCTCTAATTAAGGGGTCATAACCTACTATTTTGTAGGGTTTGGGGTCACAGGCTCAAGCCCTTGAATTGTAGGTAGCTGTATCTCTAATTAAGGGGTCATAACTTATAATTAAGGGGTCATAACTTATCTAAGTTCTAAAGGTATGTGACGTCTGTGACGTTTGGGGTTTGGGGAGCTTGAGTTGAATAAGGTAGGATTCAGGGTTAAGGTTTCCCAGGGTCTGGGGTTCTAGGTTCCTGAGTAGCCCCTTTATAATAAGGGTACCCTTTTTCATACTATTCTGTTTTAATAAGGAGACCCCAAAATACAAAGGGCAAAAGGGTACTACACTCAGGAACCTAGGCGCTCTAATTAGGGGTCATAACCTACTATTTTGTAGGGTTGGGGGCCACAGGTTCGCCCCCGAAAAAGCAACGCGCCCGAGCCTGCCTCGGCCCCTAGGGAGACCGAGGACGCGCGCGAATCTTCCCGCGGCAAAAACCCAGAGCCTTGCGGAGACCGAAGAAAACTAGGCTTAGGGGTTCTGGTTTAGGGTTCAGGGTTGCGGTTTAGGGTTTTACGCTTTAGGTTTCGGGGTTTGGGGTCTGGGATTTAGGGGGTTGAAGAGTAGGGGATTAGGGGGTTTCGGGCTTAGGGTTTCTTGAGTTGGGTTTAGGGTTTAAGGTTTAGGGTAAATTGCTGTCAAGGTTTGGAAGGGTTTTTGATACACGGGCCTTAATCATGAGCAAAGGGCTTTATGGACCCAGCGCTTTTGTTCTTGAGCTATTTTGACGTTTACGGTCAGGGCTTACAGGCGCGTTGTAAACGTCTTCTAAGACTACTAATACTATGATTATGATTTGGGACACAGACTGACAAGATATAAATAAAACCACGAGTATTGAAAGCCCCTTCCATTGCTTGAGGGTTTAGAGAGCTCTATCGTAGGATCAGGATGGGGGTTCATTCACCAGCGCTCTTCATTGCCTTAGGTCACGTCAACAGACCCCTTGGAGAAAAAGAAGCTCCTAAACCTAAACCCCAAATCCCCAACCACAAGCTTTTACAGTTGAGGAGTTAGGAATTAGTGTTAAACTAATTAAGGTTGAGGGTCCTTGGATCAAAGTGTAGGAACTGGCTTTCTTGGCAATGCTTAGACTTAAACCCTAAAACATCCTCTCAGTAGCAGTAGCAGTAGCAGTAGTAGCAGTAGTGGTAGCAGTAGTGCTGGTGGTGGTGGTGCAGGCAGCTGATAGTTGAGGGGCCGTAATGATTGGAATGAAGGGTTTTGGGATAGTATTAGTATGCGTAGAAATCAGTTGGGGTACAATATAGCACAAATGTATTCAAGAACCCCAAAGTTTTAAGGGGCAAAGTGGCAAGTGTTCTGGAACATTTTTAAAGCTATGGCGGCCAGCTAGCGGCTAGCTTCTCCTGCCGTTCCTGAGCTGATTCTGCACAGCACTACTCTCACCACCATTCTGAGCATCGCCCCAGGTCACGACGGATCCATCGCAAAGAATGGCAGCGAAAGCCCGGCCGGCAGCTTGGATCTGCAGCACATTCTTCAGCTGATCCTGTACAAGACTACTGTCGCCACCACAACGAGCATGACCCCACGTCACGATCGATCCATTATCAAGAATGGCCGCAAAAGCGCGGTCGGTGGTTTGGATCTGCTGCACATTCTTCAGCTTACCCTGCATAGCACCACTGTCACCACCAAACCGAGAAGCACCCCAGGCGACGACAGTTCCGTCGCCAAGAACGGCAGCAAAAGCACGGCGAGTGGCTTGTATCTGCTGCACATCCTTGAGCTGATGCTGTACAAGACGACTGTCACCACCATCTTCAGCAGCACCCCAGGTCACGACCGATCCGTCGCCGAGAATTGCAGCAAAAGCATTTCCAGTGGCTTGGATCTGCTGCACATTCTTCAACTCATCCTGCACGGCAGTACTGTCACCTCCACAGAATTCAGCACCCCAGCTGACGACCGATCCATCGGCAAGAATGGCAGCAAAAGCACGCGCAGATGCTTGCACGTGCTGCACCTGTCTCAGCTGATGCTGCACAGCACTGCTGTCACCACCGGAGGAAGCCGCACCCCAGGTGACGACAGATCCATCAACAAGAATGGCGGCAAAGGCGCGGTCAGTGGATTGGATCTGCTGCACATTCTTCAGCTGACCTTGCACAGCACTACTGTCACCACCACACAAATCAAGACCCCAGGTCACGACAGATCCGTCATCGAGAATGGCGGCAAACGCAGTGTCAGTGGCTTGGATCTGCTGCACAGTCTTCAACTGATCCTGCACTGCACTACTGTCTCCACCATAGTGAGCATGACCCCATGTCGCGACGGATCCATCGCCAAGAATGGCAGCAAAAGAAACGGAAGAGGCCTGGATGTGCTGCACGGTCTGTAGCTGATGCTGAACAGAACTACTGTCGCCGCCATGTTCAGCTGCACCCCAAGTCACGACCGACCCATCACCAACAATAGCAGCAAAAGCGGTTTGAGTGGCTTGGATCTGTTGCACATTCGTCAGCTGCTCCTGCGCAGCATTGCTGTCACCACCACGGCTAGGATCACCCCAGGTCACGACGGATCCATCGCTAAGGATGGTAGCACAAGCTACCAAAGAGGTTTGGATCTGAATTCTGTATATGTGCAGGGTGAGTGAGTCACCATGCTGAATCCCGGCATCCAGGATCGTTGAAAAAACATCCACAACACTTCCAGATGAGTTCACCAAACACCCCGTTCCGACGCCAAGTGCAGCCTGTGCCCGACGTTTTGAAGTTCCCACCTCTTCATCCAGGCTGGCTTCGATAGTAGCTGTCTTGCCGCTGAGCAGTCCAACTTCCAGTGTGATCGACATGTTGGGCATCGAAAACGAAGTTAAACCCAAATGGATCACGGGTCTGAGCTTCTGCGGATTCAAAGGAAGATCTCTGGGAAGAGTGTAGAGTTTTGTGCCAGAGGGTGGGAGGGTTTAGGGTTAGGGCTGAGGGTTTAGAGTTTAAGGTTTATCGGGTTAAGGCTTTTTGGGTGTGTTCAGCACAATGTCGTGACCAGGGGCTTGTCTATGTCTGCTGCTGAAAGTAACGCAGGCACATGGATAATCCTGAATAATTACCTACTTGTCGGGTATCATGGGGAACCAAAGGCTGACCTTTTTCACATTTTAGGGATTATATAGGGATTATACTACCCCAAAAGGTTAAACGTTGCCTACTCTACTACTAGGATTAAGTGGGACAGAGGTTTGGGGTGGTATATTGTAGCATAGTTCTACGTATTCATCTTTATCGCAAGGCTATAGAGGTGAATTTGCGATTTGCGCCTGCAGCAGAGCTGTCTACACCATCACACATGTACTAGACAAAATTTCGAGCTTGGACGGTTCAGGGTCCAGTTGTACCAGTACCCCTGTACCTGTGAATCCGAAAACCCGCTGCTCTAAGGCTTAGGACCTGCACTCACTTAAGGGGGTTCATAATCAGCTGTTTTTTTTGTTTTGTGTGTGTGCGTATGTGTGCTTTGGGGCTACAGGTAAACCCCGAGGGAATAAGTGTGTTGGGTGTTTTCAGCTTCGATGTTCGATTCCCTGCAAACCCAAGTAGCCCAAAGTGGCTACGACATGTTACAGGTACTGTTCGTGTATGGTTTGAAGCCGGCAAGGTTGAACACTGCCACCGCAGAATCACTAGGTTTGGGATCAGGGTAACATAGCTCTGCGATAGAATCCTTGCACACCCGCTTGGAATCCTGTACAATACCCGTATAGCCCGGACAATTCCTTACTCTAACCCCCCGAACCCTAGAAACACCTCCCAAAACCGGAAAGACAACACTCGAAACCTCTAAAACACCAAACCCCCAAACTCTTGGAAAACCCGTGTAAAATCCTACACAACTGACAAATCCACGTAAGCCCTGCAAAACTCTTACAAACCCATAGAACAAAGCGATGACAAACATAAAACCATCCTCCAACCCTGAGCCCAACAAAGCTCCCCAATCCTGCGAATTCTCTAATAGGGGTTTCCTGTATCCCCAACCCTACAAAACAGTCGGTTATGACCCCTTAATTAGAGGGTCTAACCCCTAAAAACGGGAGGTTTTTGAATCCCCCGGTTAGGGTTAAGGATTTAGGGTATTTTGTTTACAGGGTTTTGGGATTTTGGGTTGAGGATGAGGGACGGTTATAGCCCGCCTTGGTTTTTTTGGATAATGCCGCTGAAACGAATCTATAGCGAACCCCAGAAAGTTGGAACATGGGTTTAGGAGGATTGGTGCTAGGATCCCTTATACTTTACCTTAAGGGCATGAGGATAATGATGTTCCAACTTTCTGGCTTCTACTATATACAATCCATACGAACATTTGCAAAACCTTCCAGTTTATAGAACCATACACAGCCTTGTGAAACCCTTGAGAACCCACAGACAATCTTAACAGATAGTCCTTATTATAAACCCTCACGGATTCAGAAACCACCCTGAAACCAAAAGCCTAAACCCTAAACCCTAAACCCCTAAATACTAAACCCTAAACCCCTAAAACCTAAACCCTAAACCCCTAAACCCCTAAACCCTAAACCCTGAAACCCAAAAGCAAACCTGAACCTTGAAAGAACCCCGAACCGCTGGAGGCCTTTTCCCTAAACCGAGGGTTTAGGGTTTAGGGTTCAGGGTTTAGGGTTTCGGGGTTGAGGGTCTAGGGTTGAGGGTTGAGGGTTGAGGGTTTAGGGTTTAGGGTTCAGGGTTTAGGGACCCCTAAACTCCTAAACAGTACCTTGGCCCCTAAATGTGGTACCTGCATTTGGTTTCCTTAGTTTCTTATTGATTATCGGATCCGAACCACAACACAAGCCATCCAATAAAAAGCACTACTTTTAAACATTTTAAGGGTCTACGCAGCAACCCACAGATGAGCCTGTAAAGGGACCCTTCCAAGCAACCCTGCGGTTGATGATATACATCCTGCATCACCTTAAGGACCCTAGACTATGGGAATTACCTGGGGATCCAAAAACCTACCGTTTTAAGGGTCCTACCATCTAATTAAGGGGTCATAACCTACTATTTTGTAGGGTTTGGGGTCACAGGTATGGTATATTCCTTTTTA
This sequence comes from Symbiodinium sp. clade A Y106, assembly GCA_003297005.1. NCBI lineage: Eukaryota > Dinophyceae > Suessiales > Symbiodiniaceae > Symbiodinium > Symbiodinium sp. clade A. The sequence goes on from BGNK01000691.1 coordinate 116,201, forward strand.
TGGGTAATGCAGGATTTCTTCCCCTAAACCCTAAAACCCTATAGATCCCTTAAAGAAACCCCTTAACTGGGCTTTGAAGTAACCAGGGGGAATAAAGTATAAACTCTTATTTCATTTTTTCTAAAGTAGTAAAGTATGGTACTCCAAGGCCCAGTTACCCAGACCCCCGGGAGGATCTAGAAAGTAGATCCCCTAATTTGGGGCCCTATACTACTAAGGGTACTTTATAGGAACCCCCATTAAGGGATCTACTTTTTGGATCCTCTCGCGGGTCTGGGTAAAAGCTTTGTATCATCAACCCTAGCACCGTACTTCCGGGAGCCCCGCCCGCAGCGCCCGGCTGACCGCGACGACTCCGACAGCAACTCCAGAGCCACGACCTGATCCCGAGTTTTCTCACGTTAAGGAGCCCTTTAAAGGGAACGCCTATTCTAATTCTTAAGGCCCCTATACTATATTATATGACTCTGTTTCTGAGTTTTCTGTTTTAGGGTTTTGGGGGTTTAGTCCCAAAGGCTCCATGTACCTTTATAGTAGATACTTAGGTACTTTAAGGCATAAGTATATACTATATGGGTACATGGAGCCTTAGGGTAGGGGTTAGGGTTGACAGTATAGTTCTGGGATTATTATAGGGTTTTAGAGTTTAGGGACTGTAATTTATAGGGGTTATCCGGCTTCTAGAGCTTCTGGTTTGGGGCTTATGGGGCCTATAGGTTTTATAGGGGAGAGGGATGACAATATGGATATGGGATTATTATAGGGTTTTAGGAGTTTATAATATGGTTCTAGGATTGTAGGATTTTTTGGGTTTAGGGTTTGGTAATTTATAGGGGTTATCCGGCTTCTAGAGCTTACGGTTTAGGGCTTCTAAGGGGCTTATAGGGCTTAGAGGGGTTAGGGTTGATAGTGTGGTTATAGGGTTATAGCGGTTTAGAGTTTAGAGATTGTCACGGTTGAGTTTTGCTGTGCCATTTAATTTAATGTCGACGGGCAGACGTCAGCTCCCAGATGCATAGTCGAATTACCACGAACACTCTGGTCCCGATGCTGTCCTCGGGTGCTTGCAGGGAACCAACTTCGGGACGCGCCGAATTCACAGTGCAACAAAGAATTCTTAATCAGGACCGCGCCACTCCACGCCTAGCTAGAATCTGGAAACCCTCCCCTGCAGAGAACGTACGTTAGCCGGGTGGTTTAGGGTTTAGGGTTTAGGGTGGAAGGGTTAGCACATGGAGCAGCCGCAGAGCCTCGCAGTCCGAGTCACCGGTCCCCTTGCCACGCGATGGCGCTGCAAGGCCATGTAAATGCAGCTGTGCTTGCTCCTCGCAAGCTCCCGGGGCATGTCCTTCAGGCGCTCTTTGGGGTACGGTTGCTGGTGCCAACAGCAACGGTCGGCTTGCTGGCCTTTTCGCCACCATCCGCTACAATATAGCACAGCATGGCCGGCTTTTGGGCAATTCTTAGTATTGGTATTCTTAACTACGGTTATGAAGACGACAGGGAGTATGATGATCGTGACTACTAAAACTATTCTTATGATTATCATCACTTGGGTTGCAGCGGTTCTATGAGGTTCCATTAGGGTTCAATCGCATTCACGCTTTAATGGGCTAATGCAAACACCTAGTTAGCACTTCAGAAGGAACCTTTAAATCCCTGATTCGTAGGTAGTCTGGATCCTGAGGATTTCCTGACAACTGTTTCCTCACACCCTTCTAACCTTAAGCCCCGGACCCTACTCTCAAATCCCCAAAACCAGAACCCTCACAAAACCCTCGTAAAGCCATCCGAAACCCTGAGTGTGAGCCCTTTGTACATCCCTTTCATCCCTCCCAAAACCTTCATACAGCCATCATCCGAAACCCTATCAGCCCTTCTCACCCTAAACCCTAAACCCCTTTCAAGCACCCCCCGCTCCGAACGTGGCTTCCCCCCCATGGGGTCCCTGCCGCCCCCGCTGAAGCTTCGCGCTGCCTCGGTCGCACTGCGTATGTTTAGGGTTTAGGGTTTAGGGCAGGGTTTAGGGTTTAGGCAGGTTCTTGAACATGTGGGTCCCGCAAGGTTAAGATTAATTCGGATGTGCGGTACTTCATACGAGTGGTCCCTTTCCCTGACGAAAGCCCCAGTACAGAGTCCTTGAAACTATTATATAAGCCCATTGGACCCATAATAAACATAGTTTCTACAAGTTACAGGTCTTGCATTGTAGCAAGTCAGCAACAATATTCGTAAGGACCACCCAGTAAAGGCAAGGGTTTCGAGTTGATTACGGTGTCTAGGAGGTCTGTCTACGCGCTTCGGAGGAAGGGGTTTATATTGAATTTGGTGTGTGGTAAGCCCTAAATCTCCAGATCTCTACATGTTACATGGGTGGTTGTCAGAATTATGGTCCCTTTTTGGGTACCCTAAATATTAGGTGCCGTACTATATCAGGGACCCAAAAAGGGACCCATTAGGGACCCAAAAAGTGACCCTAATTTTGACAACCATGAAGCGCCAACCCCTCCCAACTTGAGGCCGTCTGCCAAGTCCCGTGGCAGTGGGTTCCCGGGGTCGACGGCTTTGACTCCTGCGTAGAGGATGTTGCGACGGAGGGCTCAGGGTTTATGGTGCACCCCAAAAAGTTGGAACATGGATTTGGGATGATTCGTGCAGGGATTCCCTATACTTCACCTTCAGGGTATGAGGATAGTGATGTTCCAACTTTCTGGCTTCTACTTGATGAGGTTTTCAAAACCGAAACCCCAAACCTGTATGCTTTCGTACAAGGTGTAGGCCCATTCGGGTTCACGGCGGCCAATATTCAAAAACCGTAAACTCGCAAAGACAAGACAAGGCCCTACAATCCCTAGAACAACTTCATAAAACGTAACACCTCCACAACCCGTGTTAACCCCGTCAAAATCCTTACAAAACCCTTAGTCAAAGGTTTTCGGATCCCAAGCAAACACTAAACATAATTCAAGGACCCGTCCCACAACCCAAGCGCCTCACGCAGGAGTTCCTGATCTTCGAGGAACGTCACGACCTGGGCCTGCCCAGAAACTCAAAAACCTCTTGGCTGCCTTGGGTCCGTCCCTGGGGCCCCCATCGGCCCAAAGTAGGTACAATTAATAGACTTTAGACCCCAAAGTAGGCACTATTTGCATACTTGCAGCCCCAGGACATGAACCGTAAGGGTTCCTATAAAGGGTCCTTTAGGGGTTCCATCAGGGTATCACAAGGGTTGAGGGCTTAAGGTGTAAGTAAGGGTCCATGGGTTTAGGGCCGCTTTTACTTAGGGGCTGAGTCCCCTAGGCCAAAACTTGTTAACCTTATCAATTACTAGGTTCCTGAGTAGCCCCTTTATAATAAGGGTACCCTTTTTCATACTATTCTGTTTTAATAGGAAGACCCCAAAATAAAAAGGGCAAAAGGGTACTACTCAGGAACCTAGATTATGATAGGATTATACAATCACCAAAAAGTTTATAAAAGTACCTACTGAGCTACTAACTTTATGAGGGGCATACAGACTTTGCAAGGCGGCTGGCTTCTGTAGGGTTAATAATAGACCCTGTAAGATAACACAACATTGTACAACATTGTACATTGTACGAGGATCCCTAAACCCTAAACCCTAAACCCTAATCCGAAAGCCCTCTGAATACCAGAATGCAAAAATTGTTACTTATCCACTGCAGCTCTTGTGGGATATGGGGGTGTGATCAAAATTATGGGCCCTTTTGGGGTCTGTATTATAGTATATTCCTTATAGCCTAGGGGACCAAAAGGGACCCATATTTTAATTTTGATCAACCCCCATATGTAGAAGCTTCAAGCTCATGCAATGCTTTGCATGAGCCTGGCCCGCCCTAAATGCCCAAACCGCTAAACTCCCTAAACACCTAAACGCCCTAACCCTACCCAAACCCAGAGCGTTCTGTAAGGGCTAGTACTGTTGTACTGGTTATCCTAAGAAATGAGGGACCTTAACAATCAGAGTCCGGTTTGTATCAGGGTTGTATTAGGGGTTGTTTGGCGAGTTCTTCCAAGGCTAATGAGAGTGTCATCAGAGACGGGTTATTATACGGCTTGCTTATCATAAGGAATGGAGTTTGGTGATTTTTTGTAAAATATCTATATAAGGTTATCCTCAAAATACTATGTATTGGGGTTCAGACTTGTGTACTCAGGATTGTGCAAAGCGCGCCTCCCACGATGACGGCTGTAGGCCTGTCAAACGATGCCTGCCAATGTGCAAGTGCCGCAATCGCAAAGAAGCAGCAATTGGGTACTGCCCCCCTTCCGGTAACGGTCTATAATGAGGCTTCGATTACGGGCCGTATATGTCTTTGCTATAAGCATGACTCAACTGTTAGTTACTGAGTGGGCAGTACCCAAAGCAGCCACAAGACTGTGTAGTAGGAATCGGGAGCGGGTATTGACATCGGGTATTCTAGGTTCCTGAGTAGCCCCTTTATAATAAGGGTACCCTTTTTCATACTATTCTGTTTTAATAAGGAGACCCCAAAATAAAAAGGGCAAAAGGGTACTACTCAGGAACCTAGTATTTATTAAAACGAGCGAGCAGCCAGCAGCGACAACGGCTGCAGCTTGGAGGCCTAGAGCCACAAGTAGTAGCAGCAAGAAAACCGCGGGGTTTAGGGTTTAGGGTTTAGGGTTTCGGGTCCGGAAATGTCAACATCACCATCCGCACCGCCATCATCACCATAATCACAACACTAGCCTTTGTGTTCACCAAAGAGTTCTCTTCCAATATTTAATGCAGAGTCTTATTATGCTGAAGAGGGACATCGACCTGATTGAAACAACTCATAACTTGAACCATAACCCTGAACCCGGTAACCCAAAATCCAATACAGCCGGCCGAAATCGGCCCTGAGCCATAGTTCATAAAAGGCCCTTCATGCAAAAAACACCGTACGGCTGCATGGGCCGACGCCAGCACCCAACCTAAACACCCGCACAAGGCCCTAAGCCTGCAAGTAACCGAGGGCCGTCTACTTATGTATGATGCATTAAGATGCCAATTGGGGAACCGTACTTGCTAAGTCAAGATCCTCAGAGTACGGTCAACCCCGAGTAGGCTCTCGTCGCAAGATCTCAAGAGCCCAAGTGCTCAACAAGTGGGGTTACTCGCTCTACGAAAGAAGACTTAAGGCATATCTAAGTCAATAGAGATGCTGACAGGTCTTCTATCCTAAACCCCTAACTCTAGTGCCGATTTCAACCCAACAAACCGTAAACCTGCTAACCTACATTCTCCAGGATATGTATAAGGAAATCATATCAAGAAACCCTAAAAAAGGCTACAGGGACACCCTAAACCCTGAAACCCTGCACCTTAGACCCAAACCCTGAACCTGACACCGGAAAAGGTCTCCTGTCTACTTAAGCGCCCGTAGAACCATAAAACAAAATTGTGCTTAACAGGCCGGCGGAGTGTTGTCATAATGAACACGAAAAAATCCTAAGAGCACTACCCACTTGTCCAGTATCCTGGAGAACTAAAGGTTGACCTATGGGAGTATATTGGGATTATGTAAGGATTCTAGTACACCAAAAGATAGGGGTTGCCTACTCTACTAAGAGCACTAAAGCCTTGTTCCGACAAGTCTCCACGCCTCACTGGGTCGACTCCCATCTCGAGGCAGCCAGCAGAACTCGCCTCGGGTTTTATAGGGATCCTTGAAGGGTTCCTTTAAGGGTCCTATAAGTCTTTGGTTTCGGGTCTGCTTCGGGAGTCTGTACGGTTTGTGTGGACGATGTGGAAGTTTTCGAAAATAGGGGACCCTAATATAGTGCCCTAAATAGTAGACTCCTTATTATAAGGACCCCAAAATGAGGTACCCCTAATTTTCGGAAACCCTCATGTAGTGTTGAGGCTTCATTGTTCGGTTTCGGGCACGGCTTGGGTTTTGGTTGCAAGGTATGACTAAGGCTGGCCCTGAAATCCTAAAACAGGAGCCCCTTACAGGAACCCATTTACCCAGAGACTCCAATATCCCTCAACCAAGGAATACACCTTAAATTTTAGTAGGATCCGCCATATGATTTTGAGGGTAGATTTCTTAATTAAGGGGTATTGGAGGCTCTGGTCACCCTAAACCCCTAAACCCTATAGATCCCTTAAAGGAACCCTAATCCGTTAAAGGAACCGAAGGATCCCTTTAAAGAAACCCTGGGAAAAACCCTACAGTCGCCTCCTCGCGGCCCCGCCCCGCCGGGCGGATGTCTACGAAAGCTCCGCAGGCGCTTTGGAGCCGGAAACCTCCAAGAATACTTGGGTTTTGGGGTTTAGGGATCATTTAAGGAACCCTTTAAGGGGTACTATAAGGTTCTATACTAACAGCGTCCCCTTTAAGGGTTTGGTTTGGGGCTTTGGGTTTTGGGGCTTTGGATTTTGGGTTTAGGGTTCCCTTTAAACGGGATCTACAAGATTTTGGGGTTTTGGTGTTTTAGGGTTTCCCTTTAAAGGGATCTAAGGGTTCCTTTAAAGGCATCTATAAGGTTTTGGGGTTTTGGGGGTCTTGGGGTTTTGGGGTTTGGGGGGTTTAGGGTTTAGGGTTGGGGGTTTAGGGGTTTTGGGTTTAGGACTTGGAGGAAAGGGCTCTTTAAGGGTTCGGGCCATTTCTTCATGTACTTATCTCCATATATATATATATATAAACTCACATATAAAACGTGTAAACAAAAAAAATGTCCATGCATACACGGAATGATATCAACCCAGACCGAACCAAAGATAATTAAGACGAATATTTGATATGTAAATGCATCTGTATTTAAACCTCTAAGTATGACTCTGACAGACAAATATAATATAAACAACAGTGAAAATATAATATAAACAACAGTGAAGGTAGCGGTAGTAGTGGCAGTGGCAGTGGCAGTAGTGGCGGGAGTGGGAGTAGGAGTCGGAGTAGGAGCAGGAGTAGGAGTTGTAGTAGTAGGAGTAGTAGCAGGAGGAGTAGTAGGAGGAGCAGGAGTAGTAGTAGGAGGAGTAGGCGTAGGAGTAGGAAAAGAGGAGGAGCAGGAGAGGAGCAGGAGTAGGAGTAGGAGCAGGAGTAGGAGCAGAAGTAGGAGTAGTAGTAGCAGCAGCAGCAGTAGTAGTAGTCGTCGTCCAGACTCCAGTCCCATATGAAGAGTTGACGTAGCCACGTCGGAGCATGCGAATCTCGTCGTAGTTGTCCCAGTTCCATCTACCACGGCCAGGTAAGGGGTCAAAGTCAGGTTCTGGGAGTAGTTTCCAAGTGGGTGGTTGTCAAAATTATGGTCCCTTTTTGGGTACCCTAAATAATAGGTGCCGTATTATAATAGGGACCCAAAAAGGGACCATAATTTTGACAACCACCCAAGTGTTGAAGACACGATGGTTTTGGATTGGCTTTTCCGGATTACCCTTATTCTTCCTTGTCCAGGATCCTAAAGGGGGACCAAAGTTTAACCTTTAGGGGTATATAGGCTATGGTACCCCAAAAGGGTTAAAGGTTACACAAAGGTTACCTACATACTCTACTACTAGGCTTAACCTTCTGTCCGGCCTTGAAAGTATTTAATACCGAGCGGCTGAGCAGCTTCCTGGCCCAACAACGGGTCAACCTATCAACTGCGACAGGATTCATATTATGGGTAGCTCTCGGTCCCTTTTAAGGTCCCCAGAATAGTACGGCACCCTTATAAACATGGATCCCCCAAAGCGACCGAAATTTAGAGAACTACCCATATACCGAAAAGTTTGAACTCCGAAAACGCTATGCCCCTAAACCCCGTAGTAACCCTTCTAGTAACCGTGCTAGTAACCCTTCTGGAACCTTACCCGCCAAAAAAAACATCTCGCAATCCTGGGGAGCCCACTTGGCATCACTTTCTCCGCATCGTTGCCCGGATCAGCCTGCGCTGCGTTTAAGATTCGGGGTTTAGGATTAGGCATTGAAGGATATAGGGTTTGAGGGTTTAGTGTTTCAGGGCTTCAGGCTTAAGGTTTAGCAGTTCTGGGTTTAGGGTTGTAGGGCTTGGGTTTAGAACTTAGGAGTTTAAACCCAGACCTCCCTGAACTCTAAACTCTGAACTCTAAACCGTATGATATGTTTTGGGGTCTCCCAAACCCTCAGACACTGTGACTCAACCCGGCTCGCTAAACCTTTCAAACAACAAAAACGTAAACAAAAACACAGTACTGAACCTAAATTTCCAAGTCCAATACGGGTTACGAGTTCAGGGTGAGATAAGGCAAACACCTCCCCATAAGTCTTCTTGAACCACGAAAACACGTGATACAGGCCTCCTTCTGCTTGAGCATCCACACTCCTGCAACCCTGGCATATTCGGGTTTGCATGGGATCATGGCTTGCAGGTAGGGTAGGCGTGAATTACGGTTTCAACGCTGGATTTCAGAACAGTAAAGAGGGTTGGGGCATTGGGTCCATGTAGCCGCAGGCACGGGAGTTTACGCGTCTTGGCTTCTTGGGTGCGGGAGACGGGGTTTGGGGTTTAGCGTTTACTGAGGGCCGAGGTTCAGGGTTCGCGGCTTAATTAGAGATTTCTGGGGGATTTCAGTTTGCAGGGTTCTATCAAAGATTTACCAGTTTATTTTTGTTTTTGTGTGCGTGTGAATTGATTTCCCAACGTGAGTTTAAAGCAATTAGGGTGTGGGCTTGAGGTTTAGGTTTAGGAGCTATAGAGGCTGAACTGACCGAAGCTTTTTGCATCAGGGCTTATAGTCTTTTACAATGGGTCGCAACTTTGTGCTCCTCTAAAACCTTAACCCTACCTAGACCGTAAAAAACCTACCTTTTAAAGGATGTATATAAGGAAATCATAGAACGAACCCTAAGAATGGTAGGTCTCTTATGGTCTACATAAACCACGAAGGCTCAAGCCTGCTTACCGAAACTCTTATGTGGTTGTTTTGCTTATCCAGCTTTGGAGAGGGAGCCGACGGGAGTCTAAAGATGTTTACGAGCCCATAAAGTGGCCATAAACCGTCAGAATCGGATTTTACGGCTTCGTGTTTAGAGGCTGGGAGTATTATATAATTAGCCTTCCACTATCCCAAAAAATCTGTGCGGGCATACGACCGCGTCTCGGATATGTACGGGTCCCCGTCCGTAGTCCCGGTTCAGAACCTGGTAGCGAACCGAGGTGCATCCCCAGAGACTCCAATATCCCTTAATTAAGGAATATACCTTAAATCATATTACGGGTCCTACTATAACTTAAGGTATATTCCTTAATTAAAGGATACCGGAGCCTCTGGGTCCATAGCACTGGAGGCGGCTAATGCCCTGGCCCTGGCTATGTTCTCGGCTACTTCATGGAGCTGAGCGTGGCTGCATACAGAGGACTGCACCGCGTACGGGTATAATACAGGGGCCTTAATAATTTTAATAGGGTTTTGGTGCCCATTGTACTTTAAATATATTAAGGAACCCGCAAAACAGTATATGGGGGCCCCTGTATTATGGGCATGGTCGCGGACTTGGCCGTTTCTATGGCCTCGCTCGGGTTCCCCGAGCGTGCTGGCTCTCGCTGCCTGCAGAGGGAGCCTGAAACGCTGCCGAGCTGCTTTGCGCAGCGGGATCGGGCTGTACGTTCGCATCGGACTGGTGTGCGGCCGGCCGGCCACTGCATGGGCCCTCTGCCGCTCTTTCTGTCCACCCTGGCCGGGATCACCTGGGAGACTCGAGACTGCTGGCAAAATCACGATCACCACCCCAAATCCTGAGCCCTTGGCTCTAAACCCCAAAGGTTCACAGTAACGGTTATCGTTGCTTATCGACCTTGAGAAAGCATCTAGTAGCTCCAATGGAACCTGTATGGTAAGCCTTTAGAGCCACATCATCGAATGCTCTAAACCCAAAGCCTCAGACCTACAAAGAGCCCGTAAAGCAGCCTTTGCTTACGAGGACTCCTAGACCCCTAGTCAAGGACTTTGTCTTTCTGTCGAATAGGGCCTTCACAAGGGCTCGTTAGGGTTTTCTAGGGGTTTAGGGGTTGTGGGTAGTTTACAGGTTTAGGGGCTCATTTGAAGGAATGTTGATTAAAGTCGCGTCTAGCCGAGGTCCTCGATACGGGACCTTAACAAGGGACTCTTAACGAAGGAGTGTATTATTCCTGAAAGGTTATTGAGGTCCCGACCAAGGAACCCTTGATAAATGTATACTGGAGAATAAATTTCTAAGGTTGTGACTTTGGGCTCGTGGCAAGGTCAGACTGTGCCGGAAGATCAATTGGCAGGGCGGGAACTCAGGAACCCAAATCCTGGCTTCCCTAAAGCTTCACATACCACCAAATCGAGAAGACCAAATTCGATGAGCATGAAACCTTTTCCACTACACCCGCAGACTGATAAGACCACCAACAACCTAGCACCCCCACCCCCAACCAACTTCAAACACCCTATACCCTAAACCTTAAAGCCTGAACCCTAAAATCTAAACCCGAAGCCACAAAATTGGAGCTGGCCTTTGGCAGTTGGTGTTCCTGGCAAGACCGCATTCGGATTTATGGATAGAGAACTCTCGGGCTTCGATCTTTGGACTACTAACAGGGGGTTTAGGGTTCTAGGGTTTGGGGGTTTAGGGTTCTAGGGTTGTTTTTTTGGGTTGAGGCCTTCCGTTACAGTTCCTACACTTCAGGTACATACTTCTGTACCAAAAGGTTGACCTTTTCAATTATGGTAGGATTATATAAACCCCGAAAGGTTAAAGGTTACCTACTCAGCTACTACGACTACAAAGGCCGGCACCATTGATAATAGACTTCCGTTACAGTTCCTACTATAGTTAACCGATGCTGTAGCACAAGAGCCTGTTCCAACTATTCTGGGCGCTATATAAACACCCTATAATACCACATACAGCCCCGAATAAAACATCATAAAACCCAGTTAAGGCTTGGGTGCCCTCAACCCTTGAGCCTGACCCCTATGAACCCTATATCGGCCTCGACACCTACAAACCCTAACCCCAAACCCCACAAGCCTAGGCTTCTCTCGGTAATGTTTGAGCTTCTGGCCTCCTGGGGATCCGGGATCCCGGACAAGGAGCTCAGCAACAGTTAGAGGTTTTGGGTTCAGGGCTAAGGGCGGTTTGTTCAGGGTTCGGGGCTTAACGCTTACTGGGTTCAAGGTTTGGGGCTCACATAGGAGGATTTGAACAGAAACAGAATTCAGGGTTTCCCCGGTTTCCCATTCTCCCCTACAGTATGCCGTAAACCCCAGTGTCCTCCCAACCTACTTTCCGGCGAGTGCATGTTTGGAGTCCAGTCGGTTCCATCCAGGGAAGCCGGCATTACATGATACTGGGGCCTTGATAAATCGAACAGGGATAGACAAATATATTGAGTAGTTGGCATTATAAAGCTGGATAGCCTCTCGTTTCGGTTCTTGAGCTGGGACGGTCGCACTGCCCTTGCTTCTTCCTCCGGTGCGGCCCTGGCTGGCCTGGTAAAAACTTCCATGCCGGTTTAGAGTTTAGGGTTTAGGGTAGGGACTGTCGAACCAGCCACGGACATACCCGGAAGGCGGCCCTGTGTCGGCCTGACGCGACTAGGTTCAAATCGAGTAGAGATTGGGCATGTTTTCGGGTTTAGACTGGACCCTGAGAGGGTTTGTGGTTAGCGTTAAAGGCATTAAGCTCAGGGGACCTTAGGATTTAGTAAAGAACTTAACGTTTAGTGTCAAATCCCACAAAGGATGTGCCCCTCTTGGAAGTTGAAGGGAACCCCGTCACCCTACACCCCTGACCCTGCTCCCCCCTCCCCCCTAAACCCTAAACCCTAGACATCCCTAGACTCTAAACTCTGAACCCTCCCCTGACCCTGCTCCCCCCTCCCCCCTAAGCCCTAAACCCTAGACATCCCTAGACTCTAAGCTCTGGACCCTCCCCCCCCTTTCCCAAAAAAAAACGCGATCGCCTGCAAAGGAGACCTCCGGGGAACGGTCCGCAGAATCTCAGCGAGGGGCCTCTCAGAGGCTTTGGGCTGTCCCTACCCTGGGATCCAAAAACCTACCGTTTTAAGGGTTCGACCCTCTAATTAAGGGGTCATAACCTACTATTTTGTAGGGTTTGTGGTCACAGGTATACCCTAAACCCAGAAACCCTAAACCCCTGCACCGCGTAGGGTTTAAAATTAGAGGAAGCTTCACGTTCAGGGCTTTACGGGTATGCCCGGCTTGCAATCAGCAAGCGTCAAGGTTATGACATCGCTCGGGAGTAACATTGCCAATCAGTCGGGCCCCTGTATAAACCATGTTACGGACATACAGCTAGAATTTTAAGCAAGAGGCCCTAAATTATCAAAATACGAATCCGAAAAACCGCTGTAGTACCTTACACCATGACAACTATCTATATGTATACATAATATACATAATATATACATACATATATAATATGTATGTATAGCTACTTTGGAAGCCCTATAAAGCAAGCAATAGTCCTCTTTGGCTTCTGGGAGTTGGGACGGAAGCCTTTGCCATGCTGTTCATCAAAGCTAGGGACATATAATTCTGAGGCAGTGCAACTGGTCCCTTCTGATATAATGCGTAGATAAGTGCAAGTTTAAGTTGCGCTGGTTCATGCCCGCACAACGCAATTTGGTGGCATACCTGCCAAAACCAGGCACCGGCGTCTGCAGGGAAATCCCGCCATAACTCATTGAGAACCCAGAGGGTCCACATACACTACTACTATGGAATTAGGCCCTAAAGACCATCCCCATTATGGTTTTGGGGACCCAATTCCAGAATAGTAGTGTATATGGACCGTCTGGGGAATGGCATCAGGCCGCGGAGCCTTTGTTGCTTGCTGGCGCCGGCAGGCCGACTCCATCTGCAACAAAAGTGGGGACCGCTTGCGGACAGCGAGGCGCATCCTCTGCAACCAGTCATGAATGGTGCAACGGGTGTCACTCATGAGGCATCCCCCTGCAGTTGCCTGAACTGTTCTTAAAGAGCCTCCTCAACTTGGTATCCCCCAGCGGCGTGAACCGCCCTGCGATCCCCACTGAAGCCTGGCTATGGACTCCATGGCAGGGCCTTTTGGATGCCACAAATCAGTGGCCTGTTGAGTGAGGCTAAGGAAGTGTCGGACCTTATCCCACTTGGCTGAGATATTTGTCCGTCGCGCGGACCGGTATTCCTGCCCGACCACGGCAGCCTGCAAAAGGCGCTGTTGCTGCAGCTATAACCGTAAGGCACGCCGACTTCCGAAACCCCTGAACACTTCGAACGAAAACATCGAGTCTCCAAGACGTTTGATGAAGCAAGACAGTTAGAGGCTAGGGCTTAGGGAGAAAGGTCTCCGGCTACACCCTAAACCCTAGCCCTAATGCCCAAAGCCGGCTCAGGGCAATTTAGGCATATATTGTAATACTTTCATTGATTAAGCTGCGGAGCCTCTGAGCATTTACACTTACACAAGGACCACCGACCCCTTTGGAAGTCCTAGCCGCAAACTTTTTCTACACCCCCAAAAGCCAATCCAAATACCCAGCTTCCGAATTACACCACCCAGAACCACCGGAAAACAAAACAACAAAAACACTGCTTAGGATTTAAGTCAAGTCACCCAAAACCCTGTCCTTAAGCCGTTCTAGACACACACACACACACGCACGGCGACCGAGGTCGATGCGAAGAAGGTGCCCCGCGGCTAGGAGCGCCCCAGCCGCCGTGGCTAGCTGCCTGGCGGCTTTAGGGTTTCGGTTATAGGGATTAGGATTTAGAGTTTAGGGTTTAAGGAGTTTGGAGATTAGAGCTTTTAGGGTTTAGTACATAAGTTACAAAGGTATCATAGGGTTTAGGGTTGAGAGTCTTAGGGCCTTTCAGGGTTTAGTCAGCATAAAAGTTAAAGGGCATCATAAGTTTTTTTTAAGTCCCTTTTTCGACTCGCAAGGATCCGAAAAGCGGAGATTCCGCATCATAGGGTTTAGGGTTTAGGGTTCAAGGTTTCGGGCTCAGGTTCCAGGTTCAGGGTTTGGGATATGGGAGTTTCCGAAAATTAGGGGGTACCTTATTCTGGGGTCCTTATAATAAGGATCCTACTATTTAGGGTACCATATTAGGGTCCCCTATTGTCGGAAACTCCCATATTGATGGCAACGATTGACCCGGGACTCGGGGGTTCAGAGGGTCCAAGCTCCGGAAAGGAGGGGGATAGTTACGGCAGAGCTTTGTATTGTGAAAGTCTCAACAAACAAGAGGTCAATCTTAATTCCAGGGAAGCTTTTAGTTGAAATTAACAATTCTATTAGGGTATTATAAGGGGCTCTTAGTAGTAGAGTAGGTAGCCTTTAACCTCATTTTGGGGGGGGTACTACCAACCCTATATCATCCCAAAGGTTAGCCTTTAGTTCCTCAGGGTACTGGGGAAGTAGGGATTGCCTTGTAATGTAGACCCCTGCTGAAGGTTATGCTGGGCTTTTGGGGGTCCAGCTATTGAATTCTTAGTGCAGTAGACAATGTAGGAACCTGATTAAGGAAATCTTGGGCCTTTATTAGGGTTCCTTAAATGAGTCCTACTATTTTTAGGGTTATAGGCCCAGGGTTTCTTAACTAGGTTCCTGAGTAGCCCCTTTATAATAAGGGTACCCTTTTTCATACTATTCTGTTTTAATAAGGAGTCCCCAAAGTAAAAAGGGAAAAAGGGTACTACTCAGGAACCTACTTAAGGAGTTTATTTAAATTACCATAATCGGGATCTATAGTAAATAGCATGGTATTCTTATTATGGTAAGTTAAACTAAACCCTTTAATCAGGTTCCTACATTACTTTGACTTTCTAGAGGCTTCGGATACGGGGCTCTTTTTTTTTGGGGGGGGGTCAAGTGAATACCATATACAGGTACATGAATATCCCTTAATGAAGGAACATACCTAAAGCTAAAAGGGCTCCTTAAATTAAAGGGACCTATAAGCGTTCTATAATGGAAGTACAGAATATACATTACTGTAAATTATTATAGGTCCTAGCCAAGACGGTCCCGTTGCACTTGGCCGGATCCAAAGCCACTCTGTGATGCTACGCTGCGCCACCCATGCAATAGACCGCCACAAATCCCACCCCTTTGGGACCTTACCCTAAACCCTAAACCCTAAATCCTAAAGCCCAAACCCCAAAGCCCTAAGACCCCTTCGCTCCACCCGAGGGCTCTGAAGCGATGCACCCTGAAAACCTACAACCGTACTGGACGCGCGAACCCTTATAGCACCCTAAACTTTCCTAAACCCTTAAACAACCTATAAAGGTAACCTACTCTACTACTAAGAGCCCCTTATAAACCCTATTATAGAACCCCCATAGATCCCTTCAAGGAACCCCTGAAAGAACCCTAAACCCGCTAGAACCCTTTAAAAGATTGATTAACTATGTTCCTGAGTAGCCCCTTTATAATAAGGGTACCCTTTTTCATACTATTCTGTTTTAATAAGGAGACCCCAATATAAAAAGGGCAAAAGGGTACTACTCAGGAACCTAGCTAAAGGAACCTACACTAAGAATCAAAAACAAGGGAGAGCTCCTTCTTGGCAGCAGCAGCCACTCGCAGGCCGGCGTGGACACCTGATCGGAGGGCTAGAGGGTTGTACTGTTGATGGACAAAATCCTGCATGACCCTAAGGACCCTAAACTATGGGAATTATGGTATATTCCTTATAGTGGGTAATGCAGGATTTTGCCCATCAACCGTAGCATTCCCAGAGGGTCGATATACACTACTATGATGGAATTAGGCCCTAAAAGACCATCCCCATCATGGTTTTGGAGACCTAATTCCATAATCGTAGTGTATATGGACCCTCTGGGATTTACTTGTTTAAAAGCATACTTGTATATAAGTTCGTTTTTCAAGGCTGTCATCAGGTTTACTGTCTCGGCTATGGCGTAGGGAGAAAACCTGACACCTAAAACCATGCAGGGCTTTGCAGTGAGTTTGCCAGGCTGTTGTACAGGGCCCGTGTGTTGTTTTGTGTCGAACTATATCGAGAGTCTAAGTGGATATTATTGCTAAATATTCAAACCATTGCATTATTGTCTTGTTTGTTTGTGCTCGATGGGACTGCCAACCGTAAGCCCTAACTAAACATCCAGACCTCTGCGTTAGCCCCTGATTCCCAAGCCACTGCACTAATCCCTAAGCCTATAGGCTGTAGGGTCACTTCAGGTGGCCCTTACGGCCTCAGCATGATACATGGACCCTGAGGGTAAACGAAGAGACCACAAAGCTCCAGAATGCCGAAACCGAGTCCCTGGGCTAGATCATCCCTTATCAGCCTAAGGTAGGGGCCTTAATAACCGAATAGGGTATTGGGCTCCGTTATAGTATAACTATGATCCGTTATAATAGTATAACTATAATCCGTTATAGTATAACTATATTGAGGAACCCCAAGGAATAATATAGGTAAAGATTAGGTTTCTAAAATAACCGCCTTGAGTCTGAAACCCTGAAAGAGCCCTGCAACACACCCGATAAGTCCACCGAAACCGTTTTCGAAATCCGTTCAGGTAGGTAGGGTTTGGGGGCCCGTTTTTCTATAATCATAATCTGGAACCCCCCAAAATAGTGTAGGTAATTATTACTATTATCCTAAACCCTAAACTCTTTTCCCAACTATCAGGAAGTCGCTGGGAGTCCGCACCACCTGGACATCCACCCCAGCCGCCTGCTTAAGGGATCATGGAGCTTAGGGAGCTTACTAACTAGGGGTTTTAGGGTTTAGGGTTTAGGGTTTACATTGTCGCCATGAATATAGCCACATAAAAGAACATGTAACCCTGACTGATGTACTTCGAACCATATTAAAACCACTGCAAATAATGTAAAACCCAATGACATACTCTGTAACTATAGCCATTAGTCTCATGTTCCTCTAAGCGGGAGCTGGAAGCTGAGTTGAGAATTGACTGACTTTTCCAGCCTTCTTCACATCAGGTTTCCTTTACAACGAACTCGCAGAACGTGCTTTGTTGTAGGGCTCCTATAAACTATTACTCTCTATTGCAGTTTCGAAGCTGAAAAAAGTGGCTGATGGTATTTTAAGGTAGATTCGTCTTTCAGAGTGGGGTCTCGGATACACCCTCAACACTAAGCCGGCAGAGTTTGGGGCTTAGGCTGTAAGGTTTGGGGCGTCGGGCTAAGAGATGGCCCTACACCCTAAACCGTGCGACACTCTAATATATTAATAATAAGAAGAATAAGCAGAAGAAGAATAATGATATTGATAATACAACAATATTAATTACAAAAAACCCTCAAATTATGTCTAACAGGCCCACGATCTGAAACTCTTGTGCCGTGAAACCCTACAGCCGGGAACCTGGACACTCATCAATGCCAGGCTTGAGGGTTTAGGGTTTGGGGTTTAGGGTTTTAGAGTTTAGGGTTTCAGACATGATTAAACCGAACACCGTCACCATACTCAATCTGGACGCGATTTGACATAGCGAGTCTACTACGCATCTCATATGAGAGTTAAAAGAGTCTCGAAGTACCAAGCAAAGCCCGAACACATGCCGTCAACTCAAATTCAAAATAACCATGCCCCACACCCCACATCCTAAACTTCAAACCCCACCCGGCCTTTATCGCGTGACACACTGCCTCGAACTTTGTCAAGGCTTCGTCGATCGCCAGAGGAGCCTAGCAGACATCGTGTTTAGGGTTCAGGGATGCAGGGAGGGTATGGGTCCAGAGAATCCTGGTTCCAATTTGGATTTTTTGTCCATGCATGCTGCCACTGGGATAGGGGTGGGAGAGGAAACCTCGATGTGCAACCACCTGCGGCTGAAGACGATAAGTCTCCGCAATCTAAAAGCCTTCATAATAAGAATAGGCTTTTAGGGCATATTCAACACTGAAAAAGATTGGAAAACTCAAGCACAGTGTTGGCAATGATGCTAGCTCCTATGTTAGCTGCACTGTTTGCTATTGGCTAAGTTACTTCTGGCCCAAAGCCCAAAGCCCTACAGTATGGGTCTTGGCATCGGGGGGCGAAATACAGAGCTCGAAACAACTAGCAGCAATGCCCCCTTGCAGGCCCTATAATATGACTCTCCTATAATGGCCCCAGGAAGCCCATGTGAATACCCTTTGCTGAATCCCCTGTTGTTGTCATGTCCCTTGTAGTACCCTAAACCCAAAACCCAAACCCTCACATCGAACCCTTATAGGTCTTGATAGGGTGCACAATTTGACTGCCACCCTACTTTTCCAGCTT
This sequence comes from Symbiodinium sp. clade A Y106, assembly GCA_003297005.1. Lineage (NCBI taxonomy): Eukaryota > Dinophyceae > Suessiales > Symbiodiniaceae > Symbiodinium > Symbiodinium sp. clade A. The sequence continues at coordinate 134,430 of BGNK01000691.1, forward strand.
AGTTTTGGGGTTCTAATAGCTTAGGGTTTAGTTTTAAGGTCCAGGGTTTAGGGCAAATTTATGAGTACGTGGGTGGTTGTCAAAATTATGGTCCCTTTTTTGGGTACCCAAAATATTAGGTGACGTAATGTAGGAGGGACTCAAAACACCGTAATTTTGACAACCACCCATGTGGGCGCAGGGCAATGTAAGGCTGTAATGTAGGGGTCTTAATAATTAGAATAGAGCTTTGGGGTATATCATACTATAATTGTATATGATAGGGAACCCCAAAATTGTATATAGGTAATTGTTAAGGCCCCTATCCTAAACCCTAAACACTATAGATCCCTCACGTAAATTAAAGGGACCCTTAAGGATCCCCTTAAAGGTACCCTATAGGTAATTCTTAAGGCCCCTACATTAGATTCGAAGGTGCGGGTTCAGGCTCTTGAGGCGTAGGGTAATGCAGGGGCCTTAATAATTAGAATAGCGCTCCTTTTGAAAGGGTTCTATAAGGGTTACTATAAGGGATATTATGGGGGTTTAGTAAGGGGCCTTAATATAGTAGAACCCAGAAAGTTGGAACACGGCTTTAGGAGGATTCGTGCTAGGATCCCTTATAATTTACCTTAAGGGTATGAGGACAACTATGTTCCAACTTTCTGGCTTCTACTGTAATTAGAATAGGGTTTTGGGCTCCTGTGGTGTATACCTGTGACCCCAAACCCTACAAAATAGTAGGGTTATGACCCCTTAGTTAGAGGGTAGAACCCTTAAAACGGTAGGTTTTTGGATCCCAAGGTAGTTATAATAAGGAACCCTAAGGCCCTAAGGAAGAATATAGGTAATGATTTAAGTTTCTATAGTATCCGAAGGAACCCTAAGGAATAATATTGGTAGCTATTAAAGCTTAAAAATATCTGCACTCTTTGAGCTTTGGAGGTGTAAGGCTTAGGGTGGCCTAGGGTTTGCTGTTCGGTGTCGGGATAATACCTGACTGAGGCCACCGAACAAAACATCATCCATCGTGACACTTGGAACTTTGACGTATGAGAGTCAAGGACTTCAGGTTTATGCTTTAGGGGTTCAGGGTTCAAGGGGTTAGGACTTTTTATGGTTTTCGGATTTCGAAGGGTGTCAACCTACGATGTGCGGGAAAAGGGATTAGGTTTAGGCAGTGGTGGGGCTCGATGTCTGCAGCGGCCTTGCAAATTCGCAGGGAGGCCCACTGGCGCTCAATCTCCACGTCCGTTGGCAACGCCACCTTCGGGAGGGTGTGCGCTGTACATTGTACATGACAGGGTCCGGGGTTCCGCTGGTGTGCAATCTTTCGGGATGCCCTTGTTAAGACAACACCGGCGTGCTGTGGCCAGAGGCTCTGAATGACCCAAACGGGATCGAAAGGCCTCAAACCCTAAACCCTAAACCCCAAACCCTAAACCCCAAACCTGAAGACCCTCAAAAAACGCCTTAGAAGGACTTGGGATTTGAGAGTTTCAAATAGCACGGGACCAGAATGTGGATTCGAAATAGAGGCCTTAATGCCTACCTCAACCCTAAAGAACCTACGTGTTTAGGGTTCCCTAATATGATTTCCTTATAGAAGTCCTTACAAAGGTAGGTTTCTTGGGGTCCAAGTAGGGCTTGGGTTTTGGAGGCAAAGGTTTCCGAAAAGACACGGCGATAGGAACCTCCCGAACGGCAATTTATACACGATGTAGGTACAAAGACCATGTACGTACCACCCCATGATGAAGTCTAGCCTTCAAGCGCATAAAGCAACCCGTAGTATGCACTACATAGGTGCATGGAGCCCTACCTGTGGCCCCAAACCCTACAAAATAGTAGGTTATGACCCCTTAATTAGAGGGTCCAACCCTTAAAACGGTAGGTTTTTGGATCCACAGGTAGATCCTAAACGGTTGGGCTTAGGGAGTGAATGACCTCGACTTCTCAGAGTCAGATACTAGGCCCTGGCCGTAAACCTTACGGTTTAGGGTTTAGGGTTTAGGGTTTAGGGTTTGGGGTTTAGGGTTTAGGGTTTAGGGTTTGGGGTTTAGGGTTTAGGGTTATGTAAAAGGAAGTCATTACGGTGACGATGGTTAAATATGCGGGTTTTAAAATATCTAGACAGATATCTTATACTCCGTGGCTGTCGGGCTCGGGACGCGAAGTCTATTTACAATGGTGACCCTGTGGTCTTAAACCATGCGGCAATTTTGAACAGAGCTTTTACGTTAGGTACTGCCCCCATACAGTAACAGTCAATCATAGGGCTACTACTAAGGGCCTCATATATCTATATTTATGGAATATGATTCGACTGTTACTGACTGGGGGCAGTACCCAACTTTTACCTCCCATGGCCTTGGCGGCCTGGTCACCCGCCACCTATCCCTAAACCCTAAACCCCTAAACCCTAAACCCTAAATATGGGTGGTTGTCAATCCTAGGGTCCCTTTTTGGGTCCTCATTATAATACGGCACCTAATATAGGGTACCCAAAAAGGGACCATAATTTCGACAACCACCCATAAAAAAAAAAAAAAACTTCACGTATGGGGAAATTTGACAAAAGGTAGGATATTGGGGGCTAATGAAGATAAACCCTAAGCCCCGTTTGCGAAGCCACAAGAAACCCGAAGGAGCCCTTCATTCAGGGCTGTCCTTGGAAAGGAAGTCAATCAGCGTCATAGGACTTTGGTTTAGGGTTTAGGGTTTAGGGAAGTCAATCAGCGTCATAGGACTTTATGAAGTGTTTTGTTCGCCATGGCTTTCCGGCAAACTATGCTAGGCCCTCTTATAGAAACCCCTTAAAGAAGGTACCTTGGCCGATCGGATTTTGTTCTTCATGAGGAGACCTCCACAAAGGACACGCCAAACTCTCGAACCCCCAAGCGCTATAGAAACCTTACAGTGACGCTTTAGGCTTCACGGTTTAGGATAAGGAACCCCTCAAAATAGTATTGGTAGTCATTTAGGCCCCTATATTAGGCTTCAGGGTTTAGGGTTACCTTGTAAAGCCCCATCGAACTCTTTTGGAACCTTTGCAGAACCCTTATAAGCCCCTGATAGAACCCTGCTTCACCTCGCTGAGGAAGGACTCGCCGATGAACACCGAGATAACTCCATTCCCTGTGCGAGTCCTCAGTTTGGGAATTGGGGTGCTGTGGAGTTTTACACAAGATTTCCATAGATTCCATAAGTTTACGGGGTGCCGAGATTCGCGATACCTCCCGCTAAGCCTATTGTGCAAAAATCACTGAAGTCAAACAGGTAGCCTATCGGCTTGAGGGTTGATGGTCCAGGGTTACCAGGACCCCCTCAGTGCCCTTTGATAGATCCTCATAGTTGCCGAAAACAGATTGAGCCAGGCGTAGCTGCAGTAACTTCGCGGCCTTAATACTTACCTATATTATTTTGGGGGTTCCTTGTTAGAAATACGGTACAACGTACCCCAAAACTCTATTCTGATTGTTAAGGCCGCTATAGTACCCAGCTGTTGACTGCAGGCTGGCCGACTGGCATGTCGCCGGCAACCAGGCATCCACGGCACTTAGCAAGCTCCCCACAGACTCCAATATCCCCTAATAAAGGAATATTCCGTCAATCATATTCGGGATCCTACTATGATCTAAGGAACATCCCTTAATTAAGGGATATTGGAGTCTCTGGGTCCATCACTAAGCGGTTGGCGGCGAAGACTTTGTGGGCACGAAGGCCAGCTGCCACGAACAGATCCGGATGCACAAGTTATGGCTCGCAAAGGCATAATATAGGGGCCTTATTAATTACCTATACTATTTTGGGGGTTCCTTATATTCATGGTATAATTGCCCCAAAACCCTATTCTAAATATTAAGGCCGCTCAGTAGCAGCACCGGGGTTCGGCCCATCAAGCTGCAGAGCTGTTGCCAAAACTCGCCTGTCGGGGTGACTGCCCGTTCAGGAAGGCATCTCTAAGGATGGGCCCGATGACTTGGGAAACAAATTGAGCTGGTCATGACTTGGGTCCAAAGCCTTTGGGGCTTGGCGCTTAGTACGACTGCAAAAGTCTGGTGGGGAGTCGGCAGATCACTCAAGCCAGGCGCTCCGCGATGATACGGGGTCTTGACGCGGCCGGTGGCAACGCAGGGTTTAGGGTTTAGAGCTCTTCAGTAAGCCAGTTGGGGTTTTGGGCAAGCTGGAACAACCTACAAAAGCTGTCGCGCGGCTGCGGCTTCGCTGACTGTGGCTGTGTGGCATGGTCCTGCGCGGGCACCCGGCAGAACCTCAAACCTTAAAAAACAGCAGACCCGAAACTACAGGCTTCCAAGGGAACCCTGCCAGGGAACCCCCTCGAGGAGTGCATGGCCCCTATCGGGGCCCATTGAAAGCCATCGAGGCCCATCGAGGCCCAAAGGGCTTCAATGAAAACCAATGGTGCTCAATGAGTTTCAATGGGCACCAAAGGGCTTCAGCGCAGCTCAACGATTCTCAGCTGTTCCCGGCCCAGCATGAGCATTCGCGTGGTCTCATTCCGTGCAAGTTTTGCGTGGAATCGAAGTTCGCTGGAGCCATAGATTAAAGCGGCCAGGGTAGGCACATACCAAGTTTAATGCATGTAAGAAGTGTTGTCTAACTAGACCCCGCCTTGGGAAGGGGCCTCANGAATCGAAGTTCGCTGGAGCCATAGATTAAAGCGGCCAGGGTAGGCACATACCAAGTTTAATGCATGTAAGAAGTGTTGTCTAACTAGACCCCGCCTTGGGAAGGGGCCTCAGCTGCAGAGAAAACCCGCGTGTGGTTAGAGCGGTTTTGAGAGGTTTCGAGCTTTATCGAGCTTCATTGAGAAAACCGTGTTGCAGGGGGTTCCCCCTTTAATTCAAGGATCCCAGGGACCTGTTTTGAGAGATTTCGAGGCTTATCGAGATTCATTGAGGGGGACTTGTCCGAGGGCGTTTCCCTTCCCATATTCGGGATCTGGGGAATCACCCTGAGAGAGTTTGAGCTTTAACGAGCTTCATTGAGAAGATCTGGCGGGCACCTGTGCCTCATTCTCAAAGCCTTTGAGAGGAGAAACGGCTGGTGCATAGAAGGACGCCAACTCACACACCCACACACATACACACCTCTGAAGCCACATACCTTGCATTTGACGCCCTCAGGGGGTTGCCACACGGGGTTGCCTTAGCACCTTGTAATAAACCCTACAATCTCAAAGCTGAAACCCTTTGGCTCTTATAAGGACTCATATTTTAAGGCTTTTGGGCCCAAAGACCACACCATATAAGGCTTTTGGTCTATTTTGAGCCTCCCAAGAGCCAGAAAAGATCGGACGTCTGCCTCGCGCTAGACAACAAATCTTTAGGTGTTTTGCGCCTGCATTTGGCGGACTTCTGAAACCCTCCTATGTAACAGTTAAACTTTTAGCCTCCTTATTGTACTTCATATAGAAACCCAAAAAGTTTTAAAGTCCTAAGAGCCAGCCAGAAGAACGCCAAGCACTGTGCGTGCATCCCAAATCCTACAGAATAGTAGGTTATGACCCCTGAGTCAAAGGGTATAACCCCCAAAACAGAAGGGGGCTTTAGATCCCTACGCCCTGAACCACCCCAAAAAAGCCCTCTTGAGACTCCTCTAATCCCCAAATTCCAAACCCGAAACCCTAAACCGTAAATCCTAAATCCTAAACCCTAAATCCTAAACCGTAAACCCTACACCCTAAGTCCTAAACCCTAAAACCTAGTCCTAAACCCTAAATCCTCGTCCTAAACCCTAAATCCTAAATTAAACCCTAAACCCTAAAGCCCTCTTGAGACTCCTCTAAGCCTGGGCCCCGGCGCGGCAACGAAGCCGTGGAAGCGCACGGCCTGGAGCTTGGAGACACTCGGGGCTGAACCCCTCAGCCCTAAACCCTATAAACCCCTAAACCCCTACAGTGGACCACCATAACCTCTAAACCCTAAACCCTCAGCCCTAAACCCCTAAACCCTACCAGGACCCCCTAGCAGAGCTCTCTCATTAAGAGATAATTTGGGGCTTCAATAAGGGGTAGTTGGGGGGTCTAGGTAAACCCCAACCCCCTAAACCCTAAACCCTCTCGGTGTTTTTAGCTTAAATAGGGGCTGAGGACCCTAGCCAAAAAAAGGTGAACCTTTTCAGGTACAGTAGGATTATATGAACTCTGAAAGGTCAAAGGCTACCTACTCAGCTACTAAGTTAGGGTTTGAAGCTTATGGGTTTAGGGTTTGAGGTTTAGGGGTCGTTGTCGATGCCAGGCCTTCGTTTTGATGTTTTCTGGCGTGGAGAGGGGTTTAGTATTTCGGTTTTTGGAGGGCGGGCTTAAAGCTTTAGGCTTGTAAGGTATAGCCTGTTGCGTTTCAGGCTTTCACGGATTCGGATTTTTTGGTTCTATGGTTTTGAGGATTAGGGTTTTAAAGCCAGTGAGTGGGAATCTGAAACTGCAACGTTAGGCTCCCCCTCTCCCCTTTTGAGGCCGATAGTACTCAACTCTTACAGCTTGTATATACTTCACGGAGAGTCAGAGAGAGAGCAGAAGCATTCTGGCTGCGATAGTTTTGCCGAGCATCACCCTAAACCCTAAACCCAATGCAGAAGGCCGGAATTTACCGAAAGACGCTGCAGTGAAAGCAAAAGCCTTGACCAAAAGGTTGATACGTAGCTACCAGGACGCCCCAAGGTTGCATTACCTATAAGGGTTCCTTTAAGGGAATCTATAAGGGTTCCTTTAAGGGAATCTATAAGGGTTCCTTTAAAGGGATCTACAGGATTTAGGGTTTAGGGTTTTGGGCGGTTTAGGGTCCAGGGTTTACCAGGACCCCCCCAAGGGCCCATTAATAGAGTCCTTATGGCCCTTAATAGTGGGTATTTAGGGTTTGTTCTGGGAGGGTAGCTGGGTGTAGGTAGCAGCACCACCCTTTCAATGCGGCTTGCTTATACAAGTCTCGAAAAATGCAGGGCTGTTTGTGGTAGGATAGGGTAGGTACCACAGGAGACCTGATGACTTGGTTCAGGTTCTGGGGAATTATGTAGGAACCTGATTAAGAAACCCTGGGCCTATAACCCCAGAATAGTAGGATTCATATAAGGAACCCTAATAAAGACCCAGGGTTGCTTAATCAGGTTCCTACAGTAGTATGGTATATAGTTTTTAGATGCTACTGATATTCGAGACTTTGCGGGAACAACAAAAACCCTACCGACCCGATCTTAGGCATTGACTTTAGCAATATCTGGAGTAAAGGGCAAAACTGCTTCCAACAAAGTTTAGTGTTTACCATGACTCCCCCCAGGCATGCTTTACGGGGGCTCGTTCCTCATTCGTACGTCTTTACACTGGAGGGCAGCCACATAAAAAGAGCTCCCTGCCCCACCTTGTATAGAAGGTTTTGTGGAGTTGTTTACTATTTAAACTAACCGTCGTCGTTGCCAGAGGCGGTAATTTGTGCCAGAGGACCTTAGGACCTTACGTCAAAGATCCTGCCAAGGTGTAAAACGTGAGCCTCCGGCTCCAACCCACAAGCCCGATACAGAAAACCCGCAATAACGTTCAGTTTTTAGCAGTTTAGGGCGACGGATGCAAACCAAAAACCGTAGCTGGGTTGCAGTTTTGGGCCACCCAAAAAATTTAAGAATCGGTAACTTTGCAAGAGCCATCACGACCCAAACCATCGCAGCCTTGCGGAGCCAACCAGGAACGGGACGGCCTTCCACACTTCTTCGGGCGCGGGAGAAACATCGAGCATGGACTAGGCGATTGGCTATGGGCTCAGTTCAGGGTTTAGGGGTTTAGGGGTTTAGGGCTTAGGGTTTAGGGTTTTTTAAGACGAGTTTAAAACGGTTTCGGTGAGGACCCTTCAGTTCAGTCAACATTAAACCTAAAACCATAACCTTCCAATGCCTTACAAGCCATGGAATCCTCGAAGTGCAAACCCCCTGAAGCCCTTAAACCCTCAACAGCAAGCGACTGGAGCGATACCAACCTGTTTGAGCTAGTCTACAAATTAAAACCTAGAACCAAGTATTCAAAAGCCTCAGACGCCCATCCGTTGCTTTCATTCGACTACGAGTCGTGCAGGGATAAGCGGTTGTGAGTAACTTTACAAGGACTTGTGCAAGGACCATGGGGCTAAGCTAGGCAGGTCATGAGCAAGGAGCTTCTAGGCGTAAGGTCTTTTAGTCGCATTCCATAGTAGAAGTAGAAGAAGTAGTAATAGTAATAGTAATACTAATAATGATAATAGTAGTAGTAGTAGTAGCAGTAGCAGTAGCAGTAGCAGTAGCAGTAGCAGGAGGAGGAGTAGGAGTAGGAGTAGGAGTAGGACGTAGCAGCCGTAGTCGTAGTAGCGGTAGCAGTCGCAGTCGCAGTCGCAGTCGCAATCACCGTAGCCGTAGCCGTAGCCGTAGGCNCAGAGACTTCAAGTGGCATATAGTTCAAGTCACTGGACGCGGAAGGGTTTGTGTTCGGAGGTGTCGGTGGTGGTTGTGGTGGTGGTGTGTGGTGGTGGTGATCAAGACCGCGGTCTCCTGTAAGAACCAAACCACCTTGGACACCCGAAAATGGCGCAGACGATAGGTGGTGATAACACCCTGCAGTTTAAAGCCTCAATCAAACCCTACAGTGAGCCCTCCATCAGCCATGTTCTATATCAACAGTCCTCAACCTGCCGAAGAAATCACAGCCTGAGCCTGGTGGATCTCTGGTCCCACCTGGAGAGGGATGCGCTAGAAATAGTTGTGGCCAACAGGAGCAATAGCAACGACGATATCGACGGCAATGACAACAACATGAACACCCAAACCCACACCCAGCCCCACACCACCAGAAACACCAGCAGCACCACCAACAACAACAACAACAAGAAGGTGCAGTCACATACTGGGTTCCCATCCCAGTGTTGGTAGCAACAGCTATACCGGCTAAAACAACAACAGCTACAACAACGTCATGATAAAAATCAGCGACAGCGACAGGATAAAAACATAACTCCGAGCACGAACACACCCACACATGAGCTCAGATGCATCCTGTATACCCAGGCATTCAGACATAGTAGATGAACCAATAGCGCATACAGTCAGATGTCCACCCTGAACCCTCGCCCTAAACCCTCAGATATTCAAAGTACAGATACCAGAAGCTAAGGCTCCATGTACCTATATAACCCCTAAACGAAGCGAGGGGCCGAAACCGTCGAACGACAGGCCCCGAGCGCTCCGGCCGAGGGCCCAACAGCCCGAGCCCCCCTACGAAAAAAGCGGGAACGCGGAGAGGGGAGGGTAAAGCCTCCCCGGTCTGACCTGCACAGGTCCACGGTGTAAAGCCCATGGCAAACCCCAACGGGAAGTATTCGAAATGAGGGACCGCCGTATCGGGACCACCNGGAGGGTAAAGCCTCCCCGGTCTGACCTGCACAGGTCCACGGTGTAAAGCCCATGGCAAACCCCAACGGGAAGTATTCGAAATGAGGGACCGCCGTATCGGGACCACCTCTAGCGTAGCAGTATATAATAACCCCAAAGCCTGTGCCATTTGCTGAGGTCCGCCCCTTTGGCCTTTAGGATTTAGGATTTTGGGTTTAGGGTTTAGAATTTAGGATTTAGGATTTTGGTTCAGGATTTAGGATTGAAGATTTTAGGGTTTAGGATTTAGGATTTTAGGATTTAGGGTTGTAGGGTTTAGGATTTAGGATTTTAGGATTTAGGGTTTTAGGGTTTAGGATTTAGGATTTTAGGATTTAAGGTTTTAGGGTTTAGGATTTAGGATTTTAGGATTTAGGGTTTTAGGGTTTAGGATTTAGGATTTTAGGATTTGGGGTTTTAGGTTTCGGAGTACTGAATCGGAAGATTGAGGGTCGAATTTGGCTTATCATGCCCTGCTTATAAAAATGCCATATTTAATTGGGCCGAGTGACCATATCGAGGAGTCCTCCTNAGTACTGAATCGGAAGATTGAGGGTCGAATTTGGCTTATCATGCCCTGCTTATAAAAATGCCATATTTAATTGGGCCGAGTGACCATATCGAGGAGTCCTCCTTCTTCTTGTGAATTCTTTTTTTTTAAGGTGCATCGGCCTTTTCTGTGCAGCAGCCCGCCTCATAGAGGCTTACGATAAAGAAAACAAACTGGCAAAAAATCGCTCACACCCCTCGTTAGGGTCACTTGTTGGTGACGGTGTGGCCTACGTCAGAGACCTAGTAGACTCAGCAGGCAGGCTCTCAGGAGTGGATGCGACAACTGCGGACTGCACGGCCGGCAACACCCCAACGGCACCACCAGAAGAGGTACGCTGCGACAGTCCAACTGACGTCACAGTGGACGACGGCGACGAAGGAGGAACATCTCCAACCACAGCAGTTTCGTTCCCAGTGTTCATCCCATCAGCAGTCACGGCCACAGGCGGTGTAGCAGGCAGAGGGGAGGACCACGTAGTCACCGCGGCGGCAAAAGGCTGCAAAGGCAGGGCAGCCCCATCGGTGTTCACCATAGCTTGAGGCACCGCCCCATCAGATGAACTCGCAGTCACCGGAGAGGTAGAAGGCAGCAAAGGTAGAACTTCCTCAGCGGCGTCAGCGTTCCCGATCTGCACATCCCGAGTCTGACGAGGAGCATCCGCACGACTACGAGAGCGTGAGCGACTGCCCCTCGGTGGAGCACCACTGGCGCGAGGACGGCGAAGAGCAGGATCACCCCCAGGAAGAAGAACACCAGGCGCGCCGGGCGCACACCCCGTGAGCTCACGAAGGGCATCCCGCAGTTCCCTGTCGAAGGCCTGGGTGACGACCCATCTGAACTCCTCCATCCAGGCCACCACACGCGTCCGCAACGTCCCAAACGGAGGCACACGTTGGCAGGGGAAGCTTCGCATAGCCTCACTCGGGCGGACACGGTCCAAAAGGATCATCCCAACGCAGCGGGCAGTGTTGTGCGCCCCCTCAGCAGCTTCCACCAGTTGCTGAACGCCCCAGCGGTACTCGGCACCAACGTCCCAGTCATCTTGTCGGCCAAGATCACGAAGGAGATCACGTAGGCGGCGTCGGACCTCGTCGTTCACCCCAAAGGCCTCCAGTTGTGCTTCCTCTCGCGGTGTCAGCTGCATGAGGGCTGCATCGTCACCATCATCTTCTTCACCATTGTGCGCCCCATCTGCATCCCTCCCACCAGGAGCATCATCAGCATGCTGTGAGCTAGATGCTCCACCATGTGACACCCCACTGGACGCCGCCACACCAAGGGACCTGGTAGAGCGGGCCAGGCGAGCACCCTCAACGAGCTCACGAGCACGTGCACGAGCGACATCAAGCGCCACAGCAGCAGTACCAGTGCGTGCATCCCAGGCGTCCCCCACACGTCCCAGGAAGGGGGGATCCCCTATGTCATTGGCCGTCAGCCAGGTGTCACGTAGTAGGCTCTGCACCATGCAAAGATGGAACTCCCCAAGTTGTTTCTGGAAACCGGCAAGGCCCACACACAAGCGGCCTCTCGTCCCAGGGTCAGTCGGCCCGCGTTCAGCAGCCCCCGTGACTCGTTGGAACAGGACATCACTAGCGAGGTGCATCGTAGTTTCAGAGAGCACCAGGGCGTGAGCCCACTGTCCAAGTGCCCAGGCCACTGTCTCCACCCCTGCCTGGTTGCTCACGTCCTCCAAATACTGCAAGAAGTTGTCGAGGTTCTCAACCACCCCGGGCTCCCAGCCCAGCTCAATCAGCTCGTCCCTCTCCGCAGGGCTCAGAAGGAAACCACGATTCGCCCCAGTGACAGCGTCCCCAGCTCCTGTAGTGTCCACGGCCACAGCTGGCGGCACAAGCGTCTCGTCCGGCATCCCTTCCTCCGAGGTGTCAGTGGTGCCGGCGGCATTCTCCGTGTCGTTGGTCCTCCCACCTGCACTGGCGGCTCCAGTTTGCATCATCATCACCTCATCTCCACCTTGTTCCGTAGCTGGCACCCCTGCAGGTAGTGTAGTCGCCGGCGTGCTCACTCCTCGATCAGGCTCTGCAGCAGAGGTGCTCGCCCACCGAGTTGTCGTAGTGCTTGTCGACGAGCTTCCCGAAGACGACGAGGAGGGGCACGAGGATGTAGAAGGCGAGCGTCCCATGGCAGCTTCGATGTACCCTTCAATGTCAGGTAGTCCAGGTCCCGACCAGTCCAGGGCTCCATCCCACTCGCTCCCTGAATGGCAATGTTGTATACCCCAGGTTTTCCAATTTTCTGCAGTCATCTAGGGTTTTGGGATTTAGGATTCTGGGGTTTAGGGTTTAGGATTTAGGATTTTAGGATTTAGGGTTTTAGGGTTTAGGTTTTTAGGATTTAGGGTTTTATGCTTTGGGATTTAGGATTTTAGGATTTAGGGTTTTAGGGTTTAGGATTTAGGATTTTAAGATTTAGGGTCCAGGGTTTAGGATTTTAGGTTTTAGGTTTGTAGGGTTTAGGATTTAGGATTTTAGGAAGATTGAGGGTCGAATTTGGCTTATCATGCCCTGCTTATAAAAAGGCCATATTTAACTGGGCGGAGTGACCATATCGAGGAGTTCTCGTTCTTGTGAATTCTAGGGTTTTAGGATTTATGATTCTGGGGTTTAGGATTTAGGATTTTAGGATTTAAGGTTTTAGGGTTTAGGATTTAGGATTTTAGGATTCAGGGTTTTAGGTTTTAGGATTTAGGATTTCAGGATGTAGGGTTTTAGGGTTTAGGATTTTAGGACTTAGGGTTTTAGGATTTAGGGCGGATTTAGGATTTTAGGGTTTAGTTCAGGATTCAGGGGTCAAGATTATGAATATAGGATATTTAGAATTAAATTCTAGAATAGAAACAATGCAAAAGAAAAGACGCTAAGAAATCGTAAACCGTAATAGAGTATAGTTTGGGTGGCCGGGGTGGGTTTACAAGCAACGCGAGCGCGCCGCCCCGGGTGCTTCACACCCGAGCGCGCGACCTCGCCAGACACACCCTAAACCCTAAACCCCTAAACCCTAAACCCTAAACCCCTAAACCCCTAAACCTTAAACCCTAAACCCCTAAACCCTAAACCCCTGAACCCTAAACCCTAAACCCCTAAACCCTAAACCGCTATAGTATACACCTAAGCCTGAAAAGGGCTCCTTCATAGGGACTTCAAGGCCGAAAGTCATGTTCAGGGCTATATATAAGTATATTAGGGTTTAGGGTTTAGGGTTCTTAGGTATATTATACTACTTTCTAAATGTAATCAGACTGTTACAGAGTGGGGGTACCCAAAGTATAGTGGTATTTCGGCTCCTTTCTTCAAGGGGTTCGTTTAAAGGTTTTCAGGCAGGCTACAATAGTGGGCATCAGGAACCTTTGGGGGGCGACTACGCACGATTTTAAGTGTTATAGCTATTGCCCTGTTGTACTTGGGTAGTTGTCAAAATTAGGGTCCCTTTTTGGGTACCCTGAATATTAGGTGCCGTGCTATAATAAGGACCCAAAAAGGGACCATAATTTTGACAACCACCCACTTGAAGGTAAGCCCTGAAACCAAATCCCAATCCCGAAACTTCAAATCCTACTGGGCTTTGAAACAACCAGGGCGAAAAAGGTATAGACTTTTTTGCATAATGGTTCCGTTTAAGTAACAGGTCCCAAAAAAAGTATTAAAGTATGGTACTCCAAACGCAAGTAAACCCTTGACAATGACAAGCTGACAAGGCCTCAGTCCCCTAAGAAGCCAGCAGACAGGTCATCCCCTCAAACAGAACGGGCCTTGTGTCGCCAGGACCACCAAGTCTTCCGCCGGCCTTGGATTCAAGGATGTTTAGTTGCTTGTGAAAGAGATTTGGGGTTTTGGAGTTTTCGGGCTTGGAGACCCAGTGAACGCCGGCAGAGAAGCTGTGCCCAATCCCGATACGGAATCCCTCCTAGCAACATGGACCCAGAATTCAACACCCCAGCATTCTCATGACGCTTGGAGTTTTGGGCCTTGGTCTTAATAATTAAACTCTAAACCCTAAGTCCTAAACTCCAAAGCCCTAAATCATCCAAAAATCCTCAACCCTTATCCACAATCTCTCAACTTCTCAGCACTGCAAACGCTTCTGCATGATGGCGAGGGGCCGAAGTCTGTCCACAGCATTTTCTTGCAGCTTAGCAGACAATGCCATCCCAACGCTGATCAAACCCACGACACTCTCGGGAGAGCAAGCCGGCGGCTTTGTACCGGAATCCTTTACCCCGTTCAGGAATCCATGTGCCCGCGAATATATTCAGTGCAGGTCTCCCAGGCGGACAAAGGCACGACGACAGTAGAACTCCTTCCAGAGAGCCTCGTTATACTCAGAGAAGATATCCGCGATATCTGTTGATGATGACTCGGCCTTCGTTGTCTGAGACACAACCCTGCATTATCCTTTCCTGGCTTGCGCAGTAGAAACCCCAAACAAGTTACCTATCTTCCTGACTACATCACTCGGATGGTGGCGATGCCGTCACAAGGTTGGGGACACCTACGTAAACCCAACATGCCCAACGAAGCCAACCTGCATGCAAACCAACAAATCCCCGCATCAAACCCCTATCAAACAATTACAACTACAACTATCAGGCCGCTGAGAAACACCACATTTTCCCTAACACAACCTGTATGTACAGATGGGCTTTGAAGTAACCAGGGAGGAAAAAGTCTACACTTGTATTTCATAATGGCTCCTTTAAGGAACAGTTCCAAAACGATATATATATATATAAGTATGTTACCCCAAACCCAGGCACATGTACATGTACTCGCGAAAGACAATCAGACACACACTCACACGAGCACACGCACAAACCCCCCTAAACCCTAAACCCTGAACCCTGAACCCTAAACCCTAAACCCTAAACCCTGAACCCTGAACCCTAAACCCTAAACCCTAAACCCTGAACCCTAAACCCTAAACTCCCCAGCCTCGGAACCATGAAACCCAAGAGCCCATAAACCCTAGAGCCTCCAAGTCTAGTCTAAACTCCACAGCTCTAAAGCCTCAATACCTAAAGCCTCCAAGCCCAAACCCTACTCCCCTGAACCCTAAAAACCTTACGGTTTAGGGCTTAGGGCTTAGGGTTTAGGGTTTAGGGTTTTAAAGCATACTGTTGAAACAAAGACTAGACCTTCCAATATCCCCTAACTAAGGAATATATACCTGAAACCTTACCAGGGATTGTACTATCATCTTACGCATGTTCAAGGTATAGTCCTTAGCTAAGGGATTGTCGCAGGTCTGGCCTCTTCGGTTCCCTAAGCCCTAAACCCTAAGCCCCGAAGCCCTAAAGAACCAAATCCCTAAAACCTAAACCCTAAGCCCTAAAGCCCTGAACGCTAAAATCTTAAACCCTCCAACCATAAACCCCTGAAACCGAAACCCTAAACCCTACATCCCGAAGCCCTAAACGTGTCTGAAAGTCTCGAGTCCACTGAGGGCCCGGGCTCGGCCTCCACCCAGAAGGGAAGAGAGGAAGCCATGAAGAGCCCATTGGGCGGAGGGTTTAGGGTTGAGGGTTTAGGGTTGAGTAGGGTTGAGAGTTGAGGATTGAGGATTTAGGGTTGAGGGTGTAGGGTATAGGCTTTGGGTTGAGGGTTTAGGGTTGAGGGTGTAGGGTATAGGGTTTGGGTTGAGGGTTTAGGGTTGAGGGCTTATGGTTTTTGCGAGGGCTGAGTAGGGCCTCAGGGCTTAGGGCTTGGGGTGTTGGCATGTAGGGCGTAAGGGTTCCAAAAGGTTCCTATACGTAACGGCTGTCTATTTAAATGAAGGAGTCTGAAGCGGTTCGGTGTGCACGGAGGGAAGTGACTCTCTTCTTCAACAACCGGGCCCCCAAAAGTTCACACTTTCTAAGGTAGAGCTATATTTGGCCAAAAAACCGTAAATTCTCCCATTCGCTATCTAAGGTGAACATAGGGCGCTAGAAGGGTTCAAGTTTAATTGCCGCCGGCTCTGGGGGGGATTGCGGCTCCACTGAAGGCCGCTACAGTTGTAGGACTGATAGGGCTTTCAGAGCGTTCCTGATGTTTATGGTGGTTTGGTAACTCTGCGGTCTTTATTTACGGGGATTGGGCCGGGTTTGAGTTTTCAGGTCGTGCCTTTTTGAGTTTTACCGGGCGTTTGCAAGCCAGTGGGCATTGAGCAAGGGGTTCTCAGGGTGGGGTTTGGGGTTGGGCTTTCGGAATTTGGTGAGTTGAGGTTTTCGGGCTCAGGGGTTGGAGAAGGCTTAGGCTTTCGGGGTCTCGATACTTAGGACGTTAGGGCTCTTGGATTTCAGGGTCGAACTCCCGGGCTACTTGCACGACACCCTCGGTGGAGCCAAATGGGCCAGCTGGAGGGTGTTATGACATTGCCAAGACGAGGGCAGAACCGAGCCAGGTTTAGGGTTAAGGGCTTGGGGTTTGGGGTTTCGAATTTAGGGCTTAGGGTTTAGGGTTTAGAGTTTAGGGCTTAGGGCCTGAACTTCGAAACCCTGAAACTCTGAACTGTGAACGGCCCAGAAACTCTCAAGAAAGTGGAAACTATGACAGCCGTCTGTGGCTCGGGAGCCTGCCTTTCACGGCTGCTGTAGGGGACTTAGTAGTTGGATTGGTGTATAGTAGGCTTTGAACCCGAGGGAGTATTATTACAACCTATTCACTCTTCCAGAAATCCTCGCAATCTGTTCCTTCATGGTCGCCGTTCTGGGTTAAGTCATGATTAGGGGCATGCGGGGGCCTGTACGGCTTCATTCAAGCTGTATGCTGCTTGAGAGAGAGTATACGAAGAGCAATGGTATCATTGCTGGGGCCTGCTGTGGTTTTGAGGTTCATGACAGTGACATTTTGTTTGTTTTCGGAAATTGATAGCTGATGGCAACGTATAGGAGATCATCATACAGACGCCGACACGCTCGAAATGGGGCTTCGATGCACACGGTACTAACAAAAACGAAAACAGCAAAAGCAGTACTCGTGATCACCACTAACAACAAAAATAATGATAAGCATCACATGAATTCTCATCGTAGAGGTAGCAACTTTGATAATGCCAGCGATGATATGATCATGAAATTCGCTTGCAACTGCAAACATGGTGCAAGCAGCTCAGAAACCTAGGAAAATCTGAAGCCAATGCATGGAATTGCTCGGGCGTAGGACTGTGCAGAACTCTCAAAAGCCGAGAAGCCTGTCACCGCGAGAGTCCACTTTAAAGGGTCGCCTATGCAATTAGGCATTTCAGGGGCCAACAACCAACATCTACACGATACGGCTATGCGCACAGCCCCTAAACCCTAAACCCTAAAAGCCCAATCCCCTAAACCCTAAACCCCAAACAGCCGCGACAGCATGGGCCCTGCGTCCTTCCGACCCTGAGGATCCCTAAACCCACCCGTTCTCTAGTAGCTCCGTATTTACTTACGATATAATATACCCCCAAAAGAACTTCTTGAGGCTTCTATACAAAAACCTCTAGACTCTAGAACACCCCTTACAGTAACCCTTAAACTGTCTGTAGAGTCCTAATACACTTTCAGAACCATTATGAGGAACCCTTTAACGGAACCGTCTTACAGAAATCCGACACTCTGTCCCCGGGCCTCATCTGTCTGGTGCTTAGTAGGGAATGCGGGACATGGATCCCTATAGTAGTCCGTCTATATATATATATATACATATATACTCCCCAATAATAGCCTCCATAATCCATACCCCCATTCCCTACTAAGAACCAAACAGTCCCCGGGCCTAAACCCTAGTATAAGGGCCTTAATAATTAGAATAGGGTTTTGGGCCCCATTATACTACAATTATAATAAGGAAGCCCCAAAACCCTATTCCAAGTATTAAGGCCCCTACACTAAACCCTTCTAGAAGTATAGGTAATTATTTAGGCCCCAATATTACACCCTGTCCCCGGGCCTCATGGTGGAGCTTGGCCTCCGCATCGGCCAGCAGCTCCGCTGCACGCTTGGTCTGGCGGAGGCTTAGAACGGTTTAGGGTTTAGGGGTTTAGGGTTTAGGAGGTAATAGAATCCCTAAAATGATTTTAGGGAATATTCCTTGGTTAAGGGCTATTGCAGTCTCTGTCCAGTTGCAGAGGGAACCAACATAGTAATATTTGTGATCATATACGGGTTGATGTACATGATGTACTCAAAATAAATAAAAGTTGCTAAATCGCCTATTTAACGCTTTGGCTCTTCTTGAAATTCCGGCGACGTGGGAATGCCACGTCTAGAGTCAATTTCTGTTTATAATTTATAAGCCGAAGCCCTGGAGCCAGGGTGGTCTAAAAAAAGCTAGTCGGACCCGGGATATATGCAAGGTATACAATCCACCTCGAAACCCGACCTAACCCTCATAAAACACGTCAATGTACTCTGTCAAACCCTGTGGAAACCCTGCAAAAAAACTGCAAGGAATCCCTCTCCGGTTCCTCAGTCCTAAACCCTGAAACCTACTGCGCGTTCTAACAGGACTCATCAAAGGCCGAAGAAGAAGAAACCTACTGTAAACCCTAAACCCCAAGCACTAAACCCGAAATACCCTCAGCCCTCTTCTAGTACCTAAGATCCCTTATAGATCCCAAAAGGAACCCTATAGACTATAGATCCCTTGATGGATCCATATAGATCCCTTAATGGAACCATAGGTATTCCTTAGGGATAGTGGAGTCCCTGGCTCCGAGTGCCTCCTAAAAACCCTATACTTAAACCCAAACCCTTAACTCTAAGAACCCTTTAACTTAATATTCCTCATAGGTCCTTTAGTGGAACCCTAAAGGAACCCTACGTAGGATTCCTTTACAGGGTTTTATAGGGTTTATAGGGTCCCTTGAAAGGGATCTATAAGGGATCTACTGTACCTAGGGTCCCTTCAAGGGGTCTGTAATATCGTTATCTTATAGGATCTACTTAGGGTTCCTTCAAGGGGTCTATAAATATAAACGCTTCGCGTCGTCCGCCTCGGCCCGACTATGGTGCACTGTTTACCCCATAGGCCCGAAACCCGAAACTCTAAACCCCAAACCTTAAAGCTTAAACCTTCAACCCGAAACCCTAAACCCGCAGCGTATAGAGAGAAAGCGCAGCCCCTGATGCAAGCGTGAAGCTCGCATGCCATGGCATGGGAGGGTCAGCAAGCAGTGCGAGAGGAGCAGGGTTCACCAACCGAAAAGTTGACATTATTGGAAGGGGCGAGGAACGGGGGGTGGAAGGGGCGGAGGGGGGGGAG
>BGNK01000691.1:153655-211253 GCA_003297005.1 Symbiodinium sp. clade A Y106
GAGGGGGGGGAGGGGGCTCGGGGGGTGAAGGAAGGCAATGTGGGCAAAGCTGCTACAAGGAGCCCAAATCCGTTGGAAGAAGCGAAACTTCAGCGTGGGACCTTGGGGCTCATCCAGAGGTTCACACAAAGGAGGGGGGGGGGTTTAGGGGGTCACGGGGAAGAGAGGGCATTCGTCTAGGAACCTCTGGCCCCCGGCCGAGGCGAATATCTTATAGGATCCGATAGATCCCTATAGACCCCTTTAAAGGAACCCTAGGTAAATCCCGTATGGTCTCTGGGGAGTGCCTCTAAGCTCGCGAAGCCGAGGGTGCGCTGCCGAGCCCTAACGGCCTGGCGCAGCATCTTCACCTGGGAACCCAGGGGCTCCAATATCCCTAGAGATCCTTCAGGGTTCCTTTAAGGGGATCCTTAGGGCTTCCTTTAAAAGGGATCTATACGGGTTCCTTTCAGGAGATCCTTAAGGGTTCCTTTAAAGTTTCTCTAAGGGATCTACAGGGTTTTGGGTTTAGGGTACCCAGAGGCTCCAATATCCCTTAATTACGGAATATACCTTAAATAATAATGGGATCCCTAGTAGATTTATACGGACTCGGGCTAACAGGTGTTTTAGGGTTTAGGCTAAGGGTTTAGAGCTTTTGCAGTTTTCGACATGGGATTTGAGGTTTTGGGCTTTGTGGATGTATGGTTTAAGGTTTACAGGGCTCAGGGCTCACGGTTTAAACTAGAGCTTAGGATCGAGGATTTGGGGATCAGAGTCTGGGACTTAGGCCCTTGCAGCTGTAAGGTTGGGAAGACGTCATCTGCAAACCCAGACGCCCCAAACTACCTCAATGAATCCCTGAACCCGCAAAGCCCTGAAACCCCAAACACAGTCCTTATCTACTCTGCATATTTACAAGGATCAATGCCTGTTTTCGTAGCACCACAAACTTCTGTTCATACTGTGGACCCTCACACCCCAATCTTGCAACCGTGGTTGTCCAGTTTCCTAGGGGGCTCAAGCTCAATATAGAGCTAACACTACTCAAAGATTCCAGAACCCTCTGAGGTTGAAACAGATTGAGACCACACAGTTACCCTAAGGGTCCAAAGGACCCAATAATTAGGTACTCGGGTTTGGGATAGTAGCTATGTAGGTTACTATTATTGAGAGTATATGATAATCGGGTACTTGGACCCTTAGGGTCATGCTGAACCTCAAACCCTAAACCCTAAACCCTAAACCCACCCCTGAACTCGAAGCTCCCTTCACCACGGACTTTGGGTTGACACGCTCACGCAGCTCTCTCTGCAAGCCCCACACCAAGAGGGTCCATATACACTTTGGCCTTTACGGGCTTTAGGGTTTAGGGGCTTTAGGGTTTGGTTTAGGGTATGGGGTTTAGAGGGTCCATATACACTACTATTATGGAATTAGGCATCAAAAACCATAATGGGGATGGTCTTTTGGGATCTAATTCCATAATGGCAGTATATATGGACCCTCTGGGACAGTTGAACACTAAACAGCCTTCATCACAGAACCCCACCCAGCCATTCGGCACCCTTACAAAATCCCACAATACTGACAACACCCTTTAGCCCAAGACCTGAAATGCCGTTATGAACCCTTTACGAGGTCCCATAACACAGTTTAGAACCCATATACGACCCTCCAAGGATCTATACACCCATTAAGCAAACTTCACAACCTCGGAAAACTAAGAAGCCCTATAGCCCAAAACCCGGGCCCCTGACTGCTTTTTCGTGCTCGCCCAAAAGCTGCAGCACCTTTGGTGTGACAAGTTCGTTTTCAAAGGCTTTCGCTAGGGCTGGGGTGTTGGGCGTGGTCCAGGGTTCATTTTTTGGGATTTTGGAGTGAAGGTCTAATGTTCTGGTTTGAGGGTTTGGAGTAGGACTGTGCGGGTTCAGGGTATGCTCAGGTTTGGGTGGCAAATAGCTGCCTACTGTGGATGCGACTTGCAAGGAAGTGTGCCGTCAGCCCTAAACCCTGAACCCTCTATATGTGTATACATGAGGGGATCACCCGGGTGCTGTGGTTATCAGATGAGGGTCTCTAAACCCCAAAACCCCCTGTACCTTCCTAATAATATATATATATATATATATATATACACACACAAAGTTACTACCCTAAACCTTTTACTCTGAACCCTGAAACGCAAACCGAACCCTAAACAAAAAGCGAACCCTGAACCTTCAAACCCGATACCCTGAACTGGTCCAGCCGGCTTTTGGCTACTTCGTGAGAGCTGCGGTAAGGGCTCCGCTCGCCAAAGAAGGGTTCTAGGTGGGAGTTTCCGAAAATAGGGGACCCTAATATAGTACCCTAAATAGTCAGATCCATATTATAAGGACCCCCAAATAAGGTACCCCTAATTTTCGGAAACTCCCAAGTGGGTTTAGGAGTCTCGAGTTTGCGGGTCTTGGATTCGAGTAAGCATGCAGGGCTGGAGTCTTAAGGATTCTTAATTGTGGCTTTTAGGGTTTAGGGTTTAGGGTAAGGGGTAAGGGTTCACTGTTTCGTTTGATTCAGTATCTTGCCCTGAGTTGTAGCCTACGCATGCTGGTTGATCAACTTTGTACGACCTCCTACGCGCGAAAAGTCAAGATATTCATAAGTCATAAGCCAGCAAGCTTACATGCATTCATTCATACACACATATGTAATCATGTGTATACATATATATATATACATATATATATACATACATACATATATATATACATATATGTATATATGGTAGCCTGACAGTAACCCTCATGGCCGCTAGGTCGGGCGCCGAAGCCGTGGCGATGTCCGCCTGCGAGGTCTCCAGGCCCTGCGATTTAGGGTTTAATAGTAGGGACCTTAATTAATTAATGGTCTTTATTAGGGATACTTTATGAATCCTAGTATTATGCGCATACAGGGCGGGTTTCTGAATCAGGTTCCTACATTAGGGAGTAGTGAACTTCGGAGATTTGAATTCGTGTTTTTTAGGGTTTGATGGGGTTCTGTGCAGTTTTAATTATGGTGCTCGGGTCACACATTCTAGGGGTTTAAGGTTTGGGGTCTGGGTTTTCTTTTGGTTTCAGGCTTCGAAAAAGCTTATGTTGGGGTTTTAGAGGGCTTTATGCGGCTTCTACAGGGTTCTCTAGTCCGTTTTGATAGGAAATTGCTTCAAGGCTTGTGACGGGGGCTCTTTGTGTTCCATGGGGTGCTTAGACTTTAGACTCGTGTACATGTTTTACGAGGTGTTGAAGGCTTTATCGGGAGTGGTAGGACTTTCGCTGGCTTTCCTTGTGAACCTTGGCATGTCAGGTTAGATTGCAACCAATATCAACATGATTCCCTGGGCTTTGAAGTAACCAGGGAGAAAAAAGTATAGACTTTCATTTCATAGTGGTTCCATTTAAGTAACAGGTCCCAAAAGAGTATTATCAACGCATTGCACTCCAAAGCCCAGTTCCTGAGGAAGCCCTCCACGTATTCCTCACAGTCACCGGCCAAAGTCCTGCACCCAACAACGCCTAAATCCTAAACCCTAAACGCCCAAATTCCTAAAATCAGAACCTCTAACTATCTATCTTATCTATCTCCATCTATCTGTCTATCTATCTGTCACTCGCTCTCTCTATCTCTCTCTATGCATATGTATATGTATGTATATGTATATATACATATATGTATATATACATCTATCTATTCACATCCCTCTCTCTCTGCCTGTCTGTCTGTCTGTCTGTCTGCCTGTGTGTATGTATAAGCAACATATGGGTATGTGTCTGTGTGTGTTAGGTGTATGCGTCTGTAGATTCACTGTAGATGCATGTGCATACGTGTATGTGTGTATGTATATTTATACACATGTAGCCATGCACATATGTATATATGGATACATATATACATGGACATCTGCATACATATTTACATTATACGTATATTAGTAATATTAGTAAGAATGCATATGTGTATATCTATGTGTATATCTATATATATATATATATATATACATATGTGTATGTATGTGCGTATATATACATATATGTATGTGTGCATGCATGCATGCATGCATGCATGCATGCTTGCATGGATGGATGGATGGATGGATGGATGCATGCATGCACGCATGGATGGATGGATGGATGGATGGATGGATGGATGGATGGATGGATGGATGGATGGATGGATGGATGTGTGCATGTGTGCATGTGTATGTGTGCATACGTATACATATTTCTATAAATGGATATGTGCATATATACATATATATATGTATATATTCATGCATATACATATATGTTGGATATGTATATATATGTGTGTATGAGCATATGGACATATTTGTGTATATATGTTAGGATGTCTATGTATGTGGCTATATGCACATACATACATACACATACATGCAAAAAGCTCCCATAAGATGCATACATATGCAGACAGGAATACACCCATACAAACCTTCATACATGTGCATGTTTTTACATCCCCTCGCACACGCCTCACCGGAGCAGCGAGAATAGATCTCCCGGGCGGCCTCGCGACCGAAAGACGCTGTGTCGGAACTCTATAAGGTTTCGGGCTATAGGGTTTGGGAAGTTTTATGATTTTTTTGAGGGTTTTAGATATCAAGCAGCGGCTAAGCTGTAGGGGCTCTAGGATTTAGGGTTTTTCTTTTGTAATTGTAGGAGGGTTTAGAGGGCCGGAAGTCTGACTGTAGGGCTTGGTCTTTGAGTTTGGGACGTAGGCTTTGGAGCTTTGGGGAATAGAGCTCAGAGGTTTGGGGTTCTAGGGTAGGGTGTTTGATACATCGGTTCGTCAAGCCTGCAGCCTTGCTACCATCTATGGTGGGGTGTTCCTTTGGCCCATGTGGCGGAGATCTGCATTACTGGCATCGAGGGGAGGTTTATGTTTAAAGAAGGTCAAGCGGGGGTGAGCTGCAGCACTCGCCTCAGTAGCAGTAGGGACGATACTTCCTGCCTTGCCCAGACATCTGCCGGTGCCGGGAAACGTAGAAGTAGGGGCCTTAATAAAAATAATAGGGTTTGGGGGCCCACTATACTATAACTATAATAAGGAACCCCCACAATAGTATTGGTAGTTATTGAGGCCCCTATAGTAAGAAGCCTTGCATCCTGCAGCCGTACCGCAAGGATCCTCAGACCCACGGACTTCAGCCAGATCCCTAAACCCTAAACCCTAAACCCCTAAACCCCTAAACCCCTACAACCCTAAACCCTAAACCCCTAAAACCCTAAACCCCTCAACCCTAAACCCTAAACCCCTAAACCCCTAAACCCTAAACCCTAAACTCCAGATTCGTGCTGCAGTCGTCCCTTTCCTCGCGACCCTGCGCCCCTCTCTAGCACCCTAAGGGTTCATGTACCCAAATAGGGTTCCTTTATAAGGATTCCTTTCAGGGTTCCTTTAATGGGTTCTAGAAGGGTTTAGGGTATGAGGGTCCATGTACCCAAATAGTATATACTTTGGCCGTATCATAATCTGTTTTTGGTACTGTGGGGCCACCGTATATACTATTTGGGTACATGGACCCTTGGGGGCAGTGATTGAATTGACACTGCAACAGCAGCCACACTGACGCCCAGGTTGGCGAAGAAGTTGGGCGGGATCCGCTTCGACCCGAATGCCATAAGCCGTGTAGATTCTGACATTGGAGCGAGCGGAGAAAGTCGGATTGAACCTCTTGTGCCGCGAGTCCTCCGCGACTCAAACCCTAAACCCTAAACCCCTAAACCCCTAAACCCTAAACCCTAAAGCCTAAACACTAAACCGAGCCTGGAGGCTCTCGATGGCAGACTGATACTGCTGGAGCTCCCGAAGGAGGACCTGGGTCGTTTAGGGACTCCTCTAAAAGGTACGATAGGATAGGGTTTAGGGTTTAGGGGTTTAGGGTATAGGGTTTAGGGTTTAGGGACTCACCCCCCCTACAGGAACCCTTAAGGAACCCCTATAGATCCCTCAAAGCAACGCAAACCCTCAACGAACCCTGAAAATCCCTTAAAGGGACCCTTAAAGCGTACTATGCTGTAGGGTTCCATTTAATTGGGCCCCTCCTAAAGGGTACTATAGGGTTCTATATAACAGGGCCCTCCCCCCCATAATACAGGGAATGCATAGAGGATCCTTTAAAAACAACCGTGAAGGAACCTTTTAGGGCTCTCTTGAGGCCCTTTATACTACAACTATAAGGAACCCCCCCAAAAATAGCATTGGTAATTATTAAGGCCCCTATATTCGGAGGGTTCTTCACTTTAAAATTCTATATGATTTGCGTTTGTGAGGTCTGTGCGCCTCTATTAGGTCTTATTATAGGAAGGCTGCCTAGTATTTAGGCTTAAGGCATGGAGTTTGGTGTTTAATTTGGGTTCGGGCTTTTGTCTCAAGGTCGTTGATGGGGTCCTTTCAATATCTTACGCTTCAGGGTTAGATTGGGTCCGTGTGGACGAAAACGAATTCAAGTTTAAAGCTTTAGTGTTTTAGGGTCTGGGTCTTTGAGGTTCTGTCTCTAACAATTGAAAATCTGACCAAGAGCCTTGTGAATTATGTTATGTTTGTTTTGTACCTGGGGTTTAGGAATTTGAGTTTTAGGGACTAGAGTGTAGGGTTAGGGTTTAGGGATGCGTGGGATTTAGGATGGTTTGGGGCGCTTAGTAATAGATTAAAAAGGGAACCCTAAAATAAACAGGCAAATGGGGAACCTGGTTATCACGACTGGCCTGACACCCTCTTGCACAAGGCGTAAACAAACCATTCTGGAGGAATCTGAAACGGCTCTACCCCTCAAACCCTGAACCCTGAACCCCGAGCAAGCAATGGTCATCCCAGGAAAAAAACATGTAAATCTAAATGGTGCACCCATGCCAAGCGTGCTGAACTCCAGGGGTTGCGGCCGCAACGTTCCAGTGCGCATCGGCAATGGGCCTCTGTATGCTTCTTAACTTTGTTCATGCGCTTCGGGCTCTTGTTGATGACCCTCTGAAGTTCAGCGGAAGCACAGCTTAGGGGCTGAGTACCCTAGCCCAGAAAAAGTTAACCTTTCAAGTATGTTAGGATTGTATAAAACACCAAAGGATTAAGGTTACCTAACTACTCAGCTACTAAACCAGTTTCTGGTTTTGGTTCAAGGATTTAGGAGTCAACGGCTTAGGGAAGATCATAACTCTTGAGGCCTCGCCACCCCAGAGACTCCAGTATCCCTTAATTGAGGAATATAATTTAAATCATATTCGGGATCCTACTATATTTAAGGCATATTCCTTAATTAAGGGATATTGGAGTGTCTGGGAGAATATGTTCCTTAAATCTTACTAGGGATCCATCCTACTACTAATCATAGTAGAAGCCAAAAAGTTGGAAACCCAGTAGCCTCAAGCCTTAAGAGTAATGTATAGGGAACCCCAGCACTATTTGTCCTTAATCCGGTTTCCAACTTTTTGGGGTTGACAATAAGGTATGTTCCGTAAACAAGCAATGATATTGGAGTCCCATAAACCCGAATTAAGCGCTTCGATGTCGGAATGTTTTAGTTGCTGTGACTTAGGGGCTCCAGATGTAAATGGGGTTGAGGGGTACATTATTTAGTATGATTATGATAACGAGCCCTAAGGAATAATATCTGCCACTTTCTAGGTTTCTTTTTGGTTTGTGGGACTGTGGAGACCCGCGTTTGAGATTGTTTGAGCTGGTCTTGCACAGCACTATATACTGTCACCACCACGGTCAGGACGACCCTCGGTAACAAGAGATCCGTCGCCAAGATTAGCAACAAAAGCGCTCTCGGACGCTTGGATGTGCTGCATACTCCTCAGCTGATCCTGCACAGCACTGCTGTCACCACCGCAGGCAGCATAACCCCAGGTCACGATGCGCCCATCGCCAAGAATGGCAGCAAAAGCGCTATCAGAGGCTTGGATCTGCTGCACATTCTTCAGCTGATCCTGCACAGCACTGCTGTCGCCACCGTAGTTGGCACTACCCCAAGTCACGACAGATCCGTCACCAAGAATGGCAGCAAACGCTTGAAAAGAGGCTTGGATCTGCTGTGCATTCTTCAGCTGGTTTTGCACATCGCTGCTGTCACCACCAGAGGAACTCTCACCCCAGGTCACGACGGATCCATCGCTAAGAATAGCAGCAAAAGCGCGGCCAGAGGCTTGAATCTGCTGCACATTCTTCAACTGATCCTGCACAGCACTACTGTCACCACCCTGGTCTGCATCACCCCAGGTCACGACGGATCCATCTCCGACAATGGCAGCAAAAGCTTCACCAGAGGCTTGGATCTGCTGCGCATTCTTCAGCTGATCCTGCACAGCACCGCTGTAACCACCACCGTCAGCATCGCCCCAAGTCACGACGGATCCATCGCCAAGAATGGCAGCAAACGCACCGGAAGTGGCCTGGATATGCTGCACATTCTTCAACTGACATCGCACAGCACTACTGTCACCGCCATACCAAACATTACCCCAGGACACAACAGAACCATCACNCTGCACATTCTTCAACTGACATCGCACAGCACTACTGTCACCGCCATACCAAACATTACCCCAGGACACAACAGAACCATCACCGAGAATAGCAGCAAAAGCGCCGTCACTGGCTTGGATCTGCCGCACGTTCTTCAGCTGATCCTGCACAGCACTGCCGTTACCACCAAAGTTACCCTCACCCCAGGTTACGACGGATCCATCGCTAAGAATAGCAGCAAAAGCGCGGTTAGAGGCTTGAATCTGCTGCACATTCTTTAGTTGATCCTGCACAGCACTGCTGTCACCACCGCAGGCAGCATAACCCCAGGTCACGACGCTCCCATCGCCAAGAACGGCAGCAAAAGCGCTATCAGAGGCTTGAATCTGCTGCACATTCTTCAGCTGATCCTGCACAGCACGGCTGTCGCCACCGCAGTTAGCACTACCCCAGGTCACGACAGATCCATCACCAAGAACGGCAGCAAAAGCTGCGGAATGGGCTTGAACTCTAATCTGGTTTATGTGCAGTGTGAGGGAGCCACCGTTCTCCAGCTTTGCTGTCTGGATCGGCGCAGACACATCCAGAATGTTTCCAGATGAGTCCAGCAGCCGTCCACGTCCGACTCCAAGCGCGGTTTGTGCTCGACAGTTCAACGTTGCAACCGTTTCAGCTAAGCCGACTTCCACAGTAACTGACTTGCCGCTGAGCAATCCAACTTCCACCGAAATCGACATGTCACAAGTGGGAAAGAGCTAAATTTTCGATCCCTAGGTTCAACTCCTGGGATATACAGTGTGTCTTTTCTGGCACACCGTCGCCACAGCTGCAGGTAGTAGACAATGTCCGTAGACCACCCTAAACCCTAAACCCTAATACTCTTTTAAACTCGGAGAAGATGTTGAACACCTTCACCCTAACCCTAGACCCTAAACCCTAACTAAAACCCTAAACCCTATAGATCCCTTAAAGGAACCCTTATAGATCCTTTTACAGGGAACCCTTGTAGATCCCTTTAAAGGGACCCTTAAACCCCAAACCCAACTCAGTTTCTACAAGACCCAAGCCCTTCCTGGAGCCTATAAATCATAGGGACCCTTAGGGGGGTAGGGTTTAGGGTTGAGGGATTAGGGTTTGGCGGGGGGGAGGGGAGTAGGGGACTATACTTCCTTAAACAAGCCTCATTAAGCCCTTATTATAGGTATTAAGGCCCCCTACCCACCTGCCCCCTACCCTCCCCTGAGGGTCCTCATGAATACAACACACCTCTTTCGTGCTGCCAATGATGATTTATTTAAATTCTTTGATTAGGGTTCCTTTAAAGAGTCACTATAAGGGCACTGTCAGGGTTCCTTTAAAGGGCTCTACCCCGGTTTGGGGTTTTGCGAAATTATAGGGGTAGCTTATTTTGGTGTCCTTAAAATAAGGATCCTACTATTAAGGATACTATCTTAGGGTCCCCTATGTTTCGGAAACTCCCATTTGGGGGTAGGCTACACCCACAACCCTAAACTACTGCCGATTTAGGGCTTCTAGGTTTAGGGTTTAGGGTTTAGAGAATGCGGCAGTGCAGACCGGAACTGAGGCCGATATGAAAACTGCAACACATCAACACCAACCTCTTCCGTACCTATATGAAGTAGGGTTTATATTACCGTTTTGGTGAGTGTAGATAGGCCTCCTTCTGAATTTTGGTGAGTCTATATATTGGGCTTTATTATGGGGATACTGGTAATATAAACCATACCCTATATGCCCTTACGCAACGCCTGCATGCACATCCGAAAGTTAATGGCTAAAGAGCATCAGAACCTCGATGAGAACGGTGGGAAAAGCCCACCACATCAGAATCACAACCTGGGTATCTCGAAGTCCACCATACGGAGGACCCCAAATCTTTACACCCCGCATCCTAAGTCCTGAAAATTCCAAACCCTAAACAGCCCATCTTAGTTGCTGAGTTCATAAGCCCCAAAAAGTGCACACTTTCAGTTTTATAGTGGGTAATATTATCCCGAAAAGTGTAAAGTGTATCCACTCAGCTACTAAGCCATGCTTCACCCTGGGCTATAAAGGCTTCTGCAACGAGCAGACTCCTAAATCCTCACCAACCCAAAGGCTCCAGAATACATGCTACCATTTTGGACTTAGGAAGTAAAAGCCTTTCCAGTTGTCGAAACCCCCTTCACCCCAAACCCTCAAAGAAGACTATACAAGTACTAGTGCGAATCCCATAAACCCTAAATCTTGAGATGATAGGAAAACAGCTTGGGATAACATGCTTAGCAGCTAGGGCCAGGGTCCCAGCAGAAGTCTTCCCACTCAGCCGTCGAACTTCCACTGTAATGGACATGACACAGTGCAAGCCTTGATCACTGAACACGGCTCAAAATTTTAGGAGCTGGTGACACGAGGGCCAAGGACATGGATTCAAAGGGATGCCCCCTCCGACTCCGACCCCAGAGGGTCCATATAAACTACTATTATGGAATTAAGCCCTAAAAGACCATCCCCATTATGGCTTTGGGGACCCTATTCCATAATAGTAGTGTATATGGACCCTCTGGGGACTCTGACTCCTACTCCGCTTCCTCCTCCTCGTCGCACTGCTACTGCCACAGTGGGAGCCGGCTCCGGGCAACGTTTTGCATACCACAGTGTTTGGTCGAACTCACGAGCCCAGAAACAACAATGCAAACAAGAACACCACAAAAACTCCTACACCCCACAAAAAAATTGTGGCAACCTAAACCTTAGCAAAAAAACTCAATCCACAGGAAACAGGGCAAAGAAAACGCGTCCCCAAACCCGCACTCCCCCCTAAGCCCTAAACACTAAACCTCTAAAGCTTCTCAAAGCACCTTAGACGGTTTAGGGCTTCAGGGTTTCAGGGTTTCAGGGTTAAGGGTTTCGTGTTTTTTAACTCCTTTTTCCATCTGCAGGGATCTGCGTGCGGCCATGACATGGTCCAAGGGTTTCGGTTTAGGGTTTGGGGCTAGAGGATCTTACACTCTAAACCCTTCAAGCAACCCTAAACTAAACCCTAAACCCTGAAAGCAACCATTCAAGCGACACTAAACACAAGACCCTCAAAGGAACGCTTAAAAGAACCCTAAAGCCTAAACAAAACATGCAACCTTCTTCCTTGAGCTCACGGCTTCTCTGCGCCGCAGCGCTGGCGAACCTGAAGCCTTGGTCTCGTGAGGTTCAGGGCTGAGGGTATAATATAGGAGCCTTAACTTACCTGTGACCCCAAACCCTACCAAATAGTAGGTTATGACCCCTTAATTAGAGGGTCTAACCCCTAAAACAGTAGGTTTTTGGATCCCCAGGTAGTTGCTGAGTTCATAAGCTCCAAAAAGTGCACACTTTCAGTTTTATAGTGGGTGGTACTATCCCAAAAAGTGTAAAGTGTATCCACTCAGCTACTAAGTTAATAATTTCAAAAGGGTTTTGGGCAGATTATACTAGAATCCTACTTGGGCCCCTAAAAAGTGCTCCCTAGGTGCTCCTGACTCCGGGGCTCTGTCGCACTTTATAAAGGCTTAGGCCAGGCTTATGGGATTCTTTTTAATAAGGGCCCTTTACCCTAGGGATCTCAGGACTCATATATTAAAAGTTTTGGGCCCAAAGACCATACTATACAACTTCGGGTTAAGGGAGCTATTTAAGGATCCTCTTCGGTTTTGTTAGAAGTGCGACTCCTCAGAAGATTCCTTTAAGGGTTCTATGGGCTTTTGAGGTGTTTAATATCGGAACCTGGCTAATTATATTTGGGGTTACAGGGCCAGGGTTTCCTTATCAGATTAGGTTTCGTGAGCAGGGGATTTAAGGGCAGGAAAGGGATGGGTTCTGTTAGATCTAGTTCTTCTCTAGTCGGGCTGAACCGACATCGCAGCCAGCTTCAGCACATGAGGAAACACAGGACTAGCAACGGGACTATAAGAACTCGTAATAAGGTTTTTGCAGGCGTATAAAAGTATAATTTCCAATGAGGACCTCTGCTTACGGTATTTAGACGAAGGAGCTCGGTGAACCCAGCGAATTGCAGAAAAGAGTTTGCGGTTTAGTGTGTTCTATTGGTTCGGGTCAACAGAGTCAAGAGTTTAGGGACCCTCAACAGAATCTAGCTCATGGGTTTTGTAGGTTTCTCTCAAGTTTGAGCGACATGGACTGGAGGTTGAGAACTTAGAGAGTACTATGAAGGAGCATGACGCGAAAATCCCTGATGCACAAGTCATCTGCATCGGAGCATTATCATCAAGCTGATATGAAATCAAACAAAGCTGCTCTAAAGTCTATACATGGTTCGGAAGTGCAACGCTACTCATCGCGTCATCCTGTTACACTAACCCCTTAAACCTCTCAATCGGAGGATCAAGAAGCCTGAGTTGGATCCCAATGTTGCCCAGCCAACACAACATATTAAGATTATACTATAAGGTCTTGTATTATATTGCAGTGAATATATCATGTTATCATTTCGGCCCAGGCCAAGGCCACGGCATCATCATGGCATGATGGAGGGCCTGACATCAAGGCATTCCAGGCCGCTTAGGTGGTCGGGTTCATTACCTTGAATCTGAAGCCCTCCCGAATTGTTGGTGCATTCCGTAAATCTTAGGATGGAACCATGGGCCCCTAGTATGGGTTTGTCCCCTTTAAAGTCCCTTAAGGGCCCATACTAACCTTAGATCAACGCGCAAATCTACAAGAACCTATGGACTTACATAGTTTAAGCTGTTCTTCCTGAAACAGAAAGGGGTCTGGGGTTCTCTACTACGTTCGGCATGCTGTTCTCTACTCCTTAACCCCTAAGCCTAAACCCTATACCGTGTTCTCTACTAAATTCGGCATGGTATCAGACTCAAACTCGTGCTGTCCGGATCTGTACTGGCAACTCCGCTGCAGCTGAGGCTCCTTGCAGGCAGGTCCATAAATCTTACAAGGAAACTTATAACGCCCTATCGTAAACCCTAACCCCTAGACCCTAACCCCTAAACTTAAACCCTAAACCCCAATGAAGTTTTATAACAGCCTTGTATAACTTACAAAACCTTTAGTTCAGGGATTGTCCCTTTATGGGGTGGCTCTCATAGTCTGTCCTTCAATGTTGCACAGGAGGTACCTCAAAGGGCCCTAAACTCTGAACCCCTGGACCCCCCAAAGCCCAAAGCCCTACAACCCTAACACCCCAAACCCCCCACACGCGCGCAAGCCTCCTCGAGTAAACCTCGACCTCAGACCAGCGCTAGGTGGAGGTCTACTGCGTTCTAGGAGTTTTTGTTCAGCTGCTTTGTTTCGGGATTTGACCTTCAAGCTTAAAGTCTTTTGTCCAGGTTTTTGCCTTCAGAGTGCAGAGTTTTGAGGCTAGGCTTAGGGTTTTAGGAGATAAGGAATTTAGGGTTCAGGGTTTGGGTCTGAGTCTTAGGGTCGTTTTGTCATGTTTGATGAGGGTTTGCGAGGATGCTTCGTTTCCATGTGTTCAAAACTTCTTTGCTTGGGTAATTCTGTCAGGGTTCAGCACTCAGGGTGTCGGGACTTGAGTTCGGGGTGTTGACGCCGGTTCAGGGCTGAGGGTTTTGTCTATCATCTACTGAAGGTATCGTTGAGTTTTTTAGGTGTTAAGGGGCTCTGTGTCTGAACAGGCCTGGTTTCCCCGCAACCCCTTTTTGATCAGGATGTACTGTACTTGTTCCTCCTTTTCTGGCCTGACAACGAAGGCTCGGCACAGCTGCAGAATCTATATACCCACAACCTCCACTATCCCCGAGTTATCGAATATACCTCAGCTTATCGTAGGATCCCCAATATGACTTAGGGTGTATTCCTTAATTAAACAAGGGACTTTGGAGCCTTTGGGTAGTACGGCTGACGCAGACTGCATAGTTGGGCCTGGTTCGCGCAGAGTACAGGGCAACCCTAAACCCTAAACCCCCCTGTATGAGACTTATATTATAAAGGGTTCAGGGACCCTAACATGGGAGTTTCCGAAAATTAGGGGTACCATTCTTGGGGTCCTTACAATAAGGATCCTAGTCTTTAGGGTACTATACTAGGGTCCCCTATTTTCGGAAACTCCCATATAGTACCCGAAATAGTAGGATCCGTATTGCCAGGACCCCAAAAGAAGGTACCCCTAATTTTCGGAAACTGCCATGTAGTCCCGTATTGACTCCCCAAACGAACCCTTTGAGTATCCTTCCGGTGGGTTCGGGGTGGTCAGGTTCCTGAGTAGCCCCTTTATGCTACGCTTTTCCTACTGTTATGTTTAGGGTTTACACCGAGGGGATTCGAACCCCTGCGGGCAGAGCCCAATGGATTTCGAGTCCATCTCCTTAGCCGCTCGGACAAAGTGTATGTTTAGGGTTTAGGGTTTAGGGACTTTTAAGGAGACCCCAAAATAAACCGGGCAAACGGGTACTACTCAGGGAACCTACCATCGCAACATCGAAGAACTTCCCGGCCAGGCCCCAACGTCCCGAGAAACGTTTGAAGCTAGAAGCATCTCTTTGAGGGCTCCTATAAGGGCTCCTTAATTAAACGGTTTAGGTTTAGGGCTTGGGAAGTGAGGTTGTTAAGGCCCCGTTAAGGGTTCCTAGAAAGACTAATTATGAGGCTTCACTGGTGTTACTTTAGGGTGTCATATCGTCTTCGAAAGCTCAAGGAAGGACAAAGCGCTTTGAAGGCAAGCCCGATGGGACCGGCATGTGCATACAACCCGCTCCATGTTTCTGGCACGAACGTGTGCACCTTATGAACATCCTGATAGCAATCTCCAAGTAACGCCCCTCGACCGCCAAAATTGGAACTCTTAATGACTAAGGTTTAGGGTGCAGGCCTTATCTAAAGCCCTAGAAGCCCTAGAAACCCAAAGTAGCTAGAACAAACGTTTAATCCCCAAAGTTTAATAAACCAGCCCTACAAAACCTGAAAACTCTAAACCTTGAAGAGGGCCGTACAAGACCCATGTAAGTCCCTATCAAAACTTCTGAAACTACCTTAGTACCAAGCCCTGTACACACACACACATGTGTGTGTGTGTAATCCTCATGTCTAGTTGCATCAAACCCTAAACCCTAAACCCCCTAAAGCCCGTGAACCTAAACCCTGAACCACAAGCCTTCACCCTTCCGGGCTCCTGAAGAGAACACGCCCAAAGACTCCAATATCCCTTAATTACGGAATTTTCCTTAACCTTAATTACGGAATATTCCTTAAATCATACTAGGGGTCCTACTATAACTTGAGGTATATTCCTTAATTACGGAATATTCCTTAAATCATACTAGGGGTCCTACTATAACTTGAAGTATATTCCTTAATTACGGAATATTCCTTAAATCATACTAGGGGTCCTACTATAACTTNATAACTTGAAGTATATTCCTTAATTACGGAATATTCCTTAAATCATACTAGGGGTCCTACTATAACTTGAAGTATATTCCTTAATTACGGAATATTCCTTAAATCATACTAGGGGTCCTGCTATAACTTGAAGTATATTCCTTAATTACGGAATATTCCTTAAATCATACTAGGGGTCCTACTATAACTTGAGGTACATTCCCTAATTACGGAATATTCCTTAAATCATACTAGCGGTCCTACTACAACGTGAATGAAGTATAGTCCTTAATCAAGGGATATTGGAGTCTTTGGGCGAAGCCCGGCAGGGGCACAGGCGGGCCAGGAGGGCCATGTGAAAGCCGTAAGCATCACCGACAGGAGGAGAGCCCTGGAAGAAGGCTAGGTTCGGTTTAGGGTTTATAGGGCTTTTATGTAGGGTTAGGGTACAGGGTTTCGGGTAGGGGAGCCATGGAAGAAGGCTAAATTCTGCTTAGGGTTTAGGGTTTAATTTAGGGTAGAGGGTTTAGGGTAGCGGAGTCCCGGAAGAAAGCTAGATATGGTTTAGGGTACATAGAAGCCTGGATAGTTGGACAAGCTAGGGGACTTTAAACTTATGAATATGTCAGCGAACCTCGACAGTGAACCTGGATACTACTGATACTACAAAGGACCCTAAACACTCAGGTTCTGGTAGGTTGCACATCTCATAAGGCCCCGGGCCGACTCCTCTAAACTGTGCGCTAATCCATTAACACCCTCCTAAACATCCGTGAAAACCGTTCGACGACTTGGGTCAAAAAGCATACTGTACATTCCCCCGAGACCTGCTAGCTACTGCATAGTCTTGCTCCCAGGCCGCATCGTCTTGCTTCCAGGCCGCATCGTGTTGTTCCCAGGCCGCATCGTCTTTTTGCCAGGCCGCATCGTCTTGCTGCCAGGCCGCATCCTCTTGCTGCTTCCAGGCCCAACCACCGCTTTGCTGCCAAGAGTTCCAGGCCGATGCGCCTTGGCGATTCCAGGCCCCACCGGAGCTCGGCCAGCTCCAGTCTTGCGGCTGCCATCCAGCATCAGATAAGAAACTTTGGAACCCTAAACCTCTTAACCCTTACAATGAGCTCTAAACCCTACAGCCGTGAAGCCCAAAACCCAAAACCACTAAACCCTAAAGCCCTAAACCCTTAGACCCTAAAACCCAACACGCTAGAACCCTTAATCGCAAAACCCTAAACCCTGACGCCCTTCATTATGCATTTGACCGCCTAGACTGTAAACCCTCATCCCTAAAACCCTAATAGGCCTCGCCGTGTGCCAGCCGAGCCATGGCGATGTAGGCCCGACTGTAGTCAGCCGACCGCTCCTGCGGAAAAGGGGGGGGGGGCGGAGGTTTAGGGTTTAGGGCAGGGGCCTTAATGACTAGAATTTGATTTTGGGTTCCTTTGTAGTAAAGCTATTTTTCGGAACCCTAACAACATTCTCGGCAATTTTTGGGCTTCTATATCATGAGGGCTCCTGTAAAGGGTTGCCTTTTAGGGGCTACTGTTACGGGTTCCTTTGAAGGGCTCCGTTAAGGGCTGCTCTAACTGTTCCTTCAAAGGGTTACTTTAAGGGTATTAATTAGGATTCAGCGTTTAGGGTTTAGAGGTTGGGGTTTAGGGTTAATGCTTCTTTTCGAATTTTTGTACTGGGTTCAGGGTTCAGGGCTCAGATAGTGGGTTGTAAGAGTCTAAAAAGGGGCCTTCATAATTCGAAAATGGATCTGAGTATATTATACTTTGTACTCCTACAGTTATGAGGGCTAGTACTAGAAAAGGGTTTGGGCGGCACTACTCACGCAGACCCTGAGCCTGGGACCCTAAACCCTAAACCCTACTTGGAGGCTCACGGGACTTAGTCAGTGAGGTTATAAGTTACACATCAGCAGGATGAAGTTTTGTCGCACTAATATAAGATGTCTCTGCTTGGCGGAGGACTCGGAGTAGCAGCAAGTGCATTTTACGTGGCCTGGCCAGCGGCGGAATCTCTGCGCTGGAACAAACATGTACTACTTTCTTGTTCAAACCTAAAAATTGCTGACGTCCGGACGTCCGGGCCTCAACTCGAGACTTCGTGAAGGAGTCTATGGGGGAAATAGGTTTACACTAATATATTGACAGAACTGCCCGATGTGACGAACTTTCGTCCTGGTGCAGTAGGTATAAATAAGTATAAGCATGGTTACCTTGTTTATAGCCCTAGTTACGGTTCAGTAAACCCCAAACCCTAAACCCTTGAAGGGAACCCTAGTATAGAACCCTATAGTACCATTAACAGGAGGCCTAGTGTACCCCAAACCCTAAACCCTTAAAGTGAACCCTAGTATAGAACCCTATAGTACCCTGAAAAAGGAGGCCTATTATGCCCCAAACCCTAAACCCTTAAAGGGAACCCTATTATAGAACCCAGTAGTACCCTTTTAAAAGGAGGCCTACTATACCCCAAACCCCTAAGCCCTTAAAGGGAACCCCATTATAGAACACCACTGTGAGGCCAAGTATAGAAGCCTAGGATCGTCGAAACCCGCAAACCGGTGTAAGGCTTCAGTTGGACGGTCTTGGATCGGTCCCAGGTTCAGTGGTTTAGGGGTCCCTTTAAGGGTTTAGGGTTTAGAGGTTTAGGGCTTCAGGGTTTCGGGGTCCCTTTAAGGGCTTTGGGTTTAGGGCTTTAGGGGTTCAGGGTTTCGGGGTCCCTTTAAGGTATTAGGGTTTAGGTGTCCCTTTTAAGGGTCCCAAAAGGGTGAATATAAGTAAGGATTCAGGATAGTGTTTAGGAGCCCCTCTAAGGGTCCTATAACTATAAGGGGCATCATACGTAAGGGTTTAGGATTCGGATAGTGTTGAGGGGTCCCATAAGGGTGATTTTACATATAAGGGTGTAGGATAGTGTTTAGGGGTCTCTTTAAGGGTCCTATAAGGGTGAGTAAAATAAGGGTTTAGGATAGTGTTTAGGGGTTCCTTTAAGGGTCCTATAAAGGTGATTGTACGTACACGTTTAGGATTTGCGGTTCCGGGTTTAAGGTTTAGGGTTAAGGTCCGTGGTTTAAAATATGTTGTTGGCCCTTCGTAGATCAAGGAGCTCAAAAATGTTTATGGCGGTGTGTTCCGACTCAAGTCTGCTTACTTCCTAGACTACAAAGGGCCCTAAATTCAGAACGCACCATGGTCCTGCTGACCAAAGAGTGCAAAAAGCTCCGCGGTACACAGCAGCAGCGTCGCCGCCGAGCTGGGGTGGAAGATGGGCAGGTTGCCTGAGCCAGCCGGGCCGAATGCTACTACAGCGGTTATGCCTGGGCTCGTAAAGCGGGAAAACACTCACAACTGCGTCTGGGATAGGGGTCTTGGATCTGAACTCACTAGGAAGTTCAGGGTGGTTGATCAATGCTGGGCATCTCCCCAGGACACACTTGGAGGTGCAAACTCTCAGGAGGGGGTGCCCACTGACGCAGGGGTCATCAGAGTCTATAAGGCCCCAAAAAAGCACATAAGCAAAAATCAGGATAGGGATATCCCATATAAACCCCCTTATAATGAAGCCAATGAGGTAGGGATATCCCTATAAAATGCTTATGCTTAGGTCCTTTTTGGGTCCCTAAGATAAAGCCTGCATCAAGCGGCAGTAAAGCCTGCATCAAGCGACAGGCATGAAGGTGAAGAGGCGATCCCCCGTACCCAGAGACTCCAATATCCCTTAATTATAATATGATTTAAGGAATATTCCTTAATTAAGGGATATTGGAGTCTCTGGGTAGTGATTCGAGGTTCATGGATTTTGAGCGCGGGGGTTTCGGGTTGAGGGCTTTAGGGTTTAGAGGTTTGGGATTTAGGGGTTTAGGGTTTAGGGTTCAGGGTTTAGGGGTTTAGGGTTTAGGGTTTAGGAGTTTGGGGTTCAAAGCTTTCATGTTTGGCACAAGCTTGGCCTTGATTTTGCGTTGGCTGTTATCGAAGCTAAACTGATGTAGCCCTAAACCCTAAAACCCTAAAACCCTAAACCATAAAACCCTAAAGCCCTAAACCCAAAACTCTAAAACCCTGAAACCCTAAAAGCCGCCGAATTTCAGGTCAGAGCTCTGGGCAAGTTGGTTCCCGAAGGGTCGGGGTTCAGGTAGGGTCTCTATCTCGGGTGGTTTAGGGTTTAGGGGCTTTAGGGTTTAGGGTTTAGGGTTTAGGTTGGGTCGTTATAAGGGTTCAAGGGTTAAAAGCTTTAACGAAGTTGAGGGTTTGAGGGTTTTGAGGGATTCAGGTGTTAAGAGGACATAAGAGGACTAGGTGTTTTGGATTTGAGCTTTAGGGTCTGGGGTTCAGGGTATAGGGCTTAGGGCTGTAAGTAAGGGATTAGGGGTTTAAGGTACATGGTTTAGGATTCAGGGTTGAAGGATTGGGTTTTGGAGGGTTGGTTTCGGGAGCAGGAGTTTCCGGGTCGGTTCGCAGAAAGTTACACACAAATTCCGGCAGGCAGTGTTCACGGTGCTCAGGGTCCACGATGCTCGTGCCACTAGCAACACAACGACGCCGAAGACGACGACTATTGCTGCTAGCAGTAACTAGCTCCAACCGCATTGCCAAATGCGCGCGACCTGTCTGCACTTAGAGCCAAACATAAACAACCAATATTGTTGACAATCACGTGCAGTTGATTACAATATAAACTGCTAGGTTCCTGAGTATGCCCTTTATAAGGTGCATACCCTTTTTCCCACTATTCGGTCTTAATAAGGGGACCCTAAAAGAAAAAGGGCCGAAGGGTACTTCTCAGGAACCTAGGAGACAACCCAACAAAGGCTCAGCCTCAAAAACCCCATAGATCCCTTATAGAACCCTTTAATTTAAGGAGCCCTTTAAGGAGCCCTTTAAGGAGCCCTTTAAGGAGCCCTCTACAGGGTACCACCAAAGGTGATTTTTCAGGAACCGTCAAGATGAACCCTCAAAAATCCAGTCCTGAACCAAGGACCACAACTGGGCTCTTAAACCCTAAACCCTAAACCCTAAACCCTGAACCCTAAACCCTAAACCCTAAACCCTAAATGGCTCTTGTTAATGTAGAAGCCAGAAAGTTGGAACATCATTATCCTCATGCCCTTAAGGTAAAGTATAGGGAATCCTAGCACTAATTCTCCTTAATCCATGTTCCAACTTTCTGGGATCCAGTGTAATGTAACCCTATTACAGAACCCTATAGTACCCCTAAAAGGAGGCCTATTATACGCCAAGCCCTAAACCCTTAAAGGGAACCCTATTATAGAACCTAGGTTCCTGAGTAGCCCCTTTATAACAAGGGTACCCTTTTTCATACTATTCTGTTTTGATAAGGAGACCCTAAAATAAAAAGGGCAAAAGGGTACTACTCAGGAACCTAGTTAAGGAGTTTTATTTAAATTACCATAATCGGGATCTATAGTAAATAGCATGGTATTCTTACTATGGTAAGTTAAACTAAACCCTTTAACAAGAACTCAGACAATGCCGCAGCATCCGAGGCTCGTGCCATCCGCACCCGTCAGGTTGTCAACCATCTTGGACAAGAAGTCAAGATACTTCAGGCCTTTGGATTTGAA
The DNA here is from genome assembly GCA_003297005.1 of Symbiodinium sp. clade A Y106. Lineage (NCBI taxonomy): Eukaryota > Dinophyceae > Suessiales > Symbiodiniaceae > Symbiodinium > Symbiodinium sp. clade A. The sequence goes on from BGNK01000691.1 coordinate 175,077, forward strand.
AGTTTAGGGTTTAAGGTTTAGGGTTGAGGGTTTACCGAACTTTCACAGGGATTTGGCACTATACTACGGAGTTTGTATTGGGCTTCTGCTGCGTTTAGATAACATGTGCCGGGTGCTTGGAGCTCAAGCCCAATGGGAATTTCCGAAAATAGGGGACCCTAATATAGCACCCTAAATAATAGGATCCTTCTTATAAGTACCCCAAAATAAGGTACCCCCTTATTTTCGGAAACTCTAAACCCCTATAGAGCCCTTTAAAGGAACCCTTCTAGTACCCTTATAGCAACCCTTTAAAGGAACCCTAAGATACCCCTAATTTTCGGAAACTCCCCAATGGCGCAAAGCCCTCAATCCAAAACCCACCCGACGAGGCCCCATTCCCTAAACCCTTAAAGGCCTTAGGGCTTAGGGTTTAGGGTTTAGGGCTTAGGGCTTAGGGTTTAGGGCTTAGAGTCTAGGGTTTAGGGGGCTTAGGGTTTAGGGTTTAGGGCTTACCTGTGACCCCAAACCCTACAAAATAGTAGGTGATGACCCCTTAATTAGAGGGTAGAACCCTTAAAACGGTAGGGTTTCGGATCCCAAGGTAGGGTTTAGGGGACCCTAAAGTGTTGCAAACCTACACCCTAAATCGGCCTTTCGCTCCTACTACCCCTTCCTCATAGGGTATAGGGTTTAGGGGGTTTGGGGTTTGGGGTTTGGGGTTTAGGGTTTAGGGTTTAGGGTATGGTATAATCGTCCCCCCACTAACTGGAGACGAGGACGCTGTGGGAACCTTCCCAATAACTCAAGCCAAAGGGGAGCTTTAGTAACCCTAAAAACCCCTCACCCCCAAATCCCTGAATCTCCTGAACCCTAAACCCGAAAGCTTTAGGATCTACAGCGAGAGTCGTTTCTTTCTCCCCGAAGATGGCCGGCCCAGTGCAACTCTTGTAATTGTACCATAGCGACTATGGATACTTTGAGGGATTAGGAGTTTAGAGTAGCAAAGCCCCAACTACAGGGACATGGCCGATGTTGGCTTGTGAAATACGAAGATAAACGAGTCTAAACATTTAGTATATCTGGGTTCCCACGAGGCAACTTAATCTGGGTCCAACCAAGCGCATTTTCAAGGATGTACAGTGTTTCAGATGCGAAAAGCCCTGTTTTTTTGCAATCTCAACCCCTGAACTGTGGAAAGAAAAAGCCTGAAGAAGCCCCCCGAAACCCTGCAACACACTCTTCGACTTGAACCTTGCAGATTAGGGTTTAGGGTTTAGGGTTTACTAAAGCCGGAAACGAAAGCCCTAGCCCAAACCCGCTACAGACCTGAGCCCTGAACCTACGAACCCCCTCTTTTGCAAATCCCTCTCAGGGCATAGCCTTTGCGATTCTACAATCCACAAAGAACCCTAGCCGTCGACCCCAAACCTACAGGCAATTAGAATTACACTTACAAAAAAAACCTAGAAGACACTCTAACACCCAGCTTTGTCGTCGACCCCAAACCTGCAGGCAACTAGAATTACACTGACAAAAAACCTGGAAGAGACTCTAACATCTGCTTTTTACTGTCTGGTTCTTAGTAAGGAATGGGGGAACGGGTTATGGGGACTATTATTGGGGATTATACAGGGACTACTATGGGGTATTGGGACTACTATAGGGGACCTTAAGGGCTATCATAAACCCTAAACCCTAAACCGACTACTGCAGGGATCCATTCCCCCATTCCCTACTAAGAACCAGACAGTTTCAATTCCTTTCGACTTCGACCTCTGAGATCTCCCTTAAACCCTGACTACCCAGAGGCTCCAATATGCCTTAATTAAGGAACATATACCTTAAATCATATTAGGGGCCCTGTTAAACTTTAAGGAATGTTCCTTAATTAAGGAATTTTGGAAGGTCTGGTTCCCTAAACCCTCACTATAACAACCTGTATAGACTAGTTGGAGAAACAAGGCTCTCAACTGTAACGGGACCTCTAACACAGGTACCAAAACCCTTAAACCCTGGATGACCCGGAACCTCTAAAACCTAAACCCGCAACCCTAGCCTAAACCCTCAACCCTCAACCCTAAACCTTAAACCCTCAAGAGCAGGATAAATAGAACTTGTGTGAATTTCGCTTCGAATTGAACTGCCTCTTCAATAGTTTCGAACTTTCCCTAAACGTGCGCGAAAACAACCCAGCGGCAGCCCAGCCCAGCCCAGCCAAAAAGCACAAGCAAAAAGCAGAACCCGCCAGCCGTCCCCCACATTCAAAAATCAAATTGCAAAAGCAAAAAGCAAAACCCGGCAAAACCCCTCAAAACTCCGGACCCAAACCCTATACAATTTCTATTGCGCGAAAACAACCCAGCGACAGCCCAGCGGCAGCCCAGCGGCAGCCCAGCGGCAGCCCAGCCCAGCCCAGTCCAGTCCAGTCAAAAAGCAGAAGCACAAAGCAGAACCCTCCAGCCGCCCCCAAATCCAAAAAGCAAACTGCAAAAGCAAAAGCAAAAACCCGGCAAAACCCAAACCCTATACAGTTTCTATCAAAATCCTAATATACGGCCATGTCAAAACCCGCTCCTGGCGAAAACCAGCAAACCTTTATTAAAACTACCCAGCCCGCAGAGCCCAGAGCCCAGCCCAGTGCAAACCAGAGCCCGCGAGCCCGCAGCCCGGAGCCCACAGCCCAGAAAACAAAAGCAAAAGCAAAAACCCGGCAAAACCCCCCAAAACTCCGGACCCAAACCCTATACAATTTCTATAAACCCGAAACCCTAAACCCTCAACTAAACTGTCGAGAGCGCCGCTGACCATTTGCATGGGCGCTCGAGGCTCCGACCGAGGCCCCCGGCCGAGAGTCTCGACAAGACGGTGAGGGAGGGTAAAGCCTCCCTCTATACAAGGACTGTAGTGACGCCGCCACGCGAATGACCTCTCTGCCGTCAGGCAGTAAAGAAGGACCCCAAACCCACGACCATTGATGTCATTTTGGTCTGGCTGGGGGGGTCTGGGAGGTACCCTCAGAGGGTCCTGGGCCCAGGCTGGCAATTCCAGACACGCCGAAGAAAGCCCGGTTCCTGGCCTGCTGGCCCCCATCGCTCTTGCCCCCTGGCCTTCTTGATTGCCTAACGGCAAAGAAGTCATTCGCGGACCGGGGCGTCCTGGGCTTGTCGAAAGGCGACTTGGCCTATTCCAGACCACACTTTTTCGAGTTTTGGGCTGTGAAATTTGGTCGCTTATATATTGAACTGCGACAGGAAGCAGAGAGCAAGAAAGCCCTCCTTGAGGGGGGTTTGGGGGGCGAACCCTAAACCCTAATTGAGAACAGTTTGGGTGGCTGGGGTGGGACTACATGCTGACGCAAGCGCGCGATTAGTGGGTGCGCCCCTATTCCTAAAGTAAAAGGCGCACCCACCGCGCGNGTTTGGGTGGCTGGGGTGGGACTACATGCTGACGCAAGCGCGCGATTAGTGGGTGCGCCCCTATTCCTAAAGTAAAAGGCGCACCCACCGCGCGCACACTGTCTACACACCCTAAACCCGAAACCCTACACCCTACACCCTCAACCCTCAACCCTAAACCTTACTAAACCCGAAACCCTAAACCCGAAACCCTAAACCCAAAACCATCAACCCTAAACCCTAAACCCGAAACCCTACACCCGAAACCTTAGGGTTTCAGGGTTTCCTTACGCTTATTGAACCTTCTGGAGCTCTGCAAGCCCTCGAGCTCTGTAATTAGGGAATATTCCTTAAATTATAACAGGGCCCCTAATATGATTTAAGGTATATTCCTTAATTAAGGGATATTGGAGCCTCTGGGCTCTTTGCCTGCGGCGTGGTCGCCGGCGACGTGGGTGGCACGGGCCAGGAGGAGCAACTGAAGGACTTCAAGGGTGCAAAAGCGTCTTAAAGGATTATTGAAATTATTGCATGCTATAGATATTTCATGATATTTCGGGGTTAGTAGGAGTTTGTCGGAGATGTGTTGGAGGTTAAAGGTGCTCTTGGGGATCATAACGGTCGAACAGCTATCCTGTTCTACAATCGGATGTTTCGACATACCTTCCTGCAGCGGAGTAGCCTCTATATGTTGCTGGGATCCCAGATATGGGTATTTATCTGAATCAGGGTCCCTTTTACACCCCAAACTAACATGGCACCAGTATAAAAAGAATAAAAGATGCGGCGATCCCTTTGTTCGGCATGGGGCCCCTGATACAAAGAGCAAAAAGGACCCTAGAAGGGACCCTATCCATATGATTTCAGATGCGGCGATCCCTTTCTTCGGCATGGGGCCAAGTACAATGGAAGATTTGCCTTAAACCAAAATACTCCAAAATTTCTCCCTAGCAATCATTGGGCCTAGGGTTCAGGTTCTAAGGTTTCGGTGTCAAAAGTCCTTATGACTGAGATACTGTCAGTAGCAGCGTGTCCTTAGTCGAAGCTGTAATGAATAGAACACACGCGCAAACAATTGTTTCGATCTTGTGTAGAATGAAGTGTAGACCTGTGTCTCTCCTCTTCAATGCCCTAATACCGCGAATTTGCAAAGCAGACCGTGCATGGTTTCATGCATACTATTCTGAACTAGCGCTTTGCTGGGCCTTTTTGGGGACATGGCCTACAAACTCAAGGGTCCTTAAGGAATACTCCTTAAAACATATTAGGGATCCTGTATTATCCAAGGAATATTTTTCCTTTAACTTAAATCTTATTACGGATCCTATTTTAATTTATGGAATATTCCTTAAGTAAGAAAAATGTTGGAGACTCTGGGAACAATGCTTCTGAGACTTCGTTCCCCTCGTCGCAGTACCATATTCCGATTGATTGCTATCGCAATTGTCCGCGACACGGGCGTTCCTCCGACTCAGCAGATGCGACCACGAGGGGCAGAAAGGGTTTAGGGTTTCGGGTTTAAGGTTTCGGGTGTCGGGTTTAGGATGAATTTGCTGAGCCACGTCAACCCGGGCTTCGACACCTGAAGTAGAAACCTGTCCGTCATTCTGGACTGGCTTCTCAGCTGCGAGCTTGACCAGGCGGAACCTTGAGGAATTCAGGGCTCCTCGTCCTCCAACTCGTCCCCCCACTCGGCCCTGGGCCTTTCCAGGGCCTCCCTTGCTGCTTTCTCGGCTTCGTTTGCTTTCTGCCGGGCAACTATGGCTTCGATGCTTATGCCATTGGCCGGGGACCCTTTCCAGGCTTGGGATAGCAACAAGGCTGTCTGCGGCAATCCTAAACCCTAAACCCCTGAACCCTTGAACCCTAAGAAACCTTTGGCCTTTATTAGGGTTCCTTATATGAATCCTAATATATTTGGGGTTAAAGGGCCAGGGTTTCTTGATCAGGTTCCTACATTAATTCTTGAAGCTCAGACTAGTACAAGCCTGAACCCTAAAATCCCAGACATGAATCCCAAAAAGACGTCAGCCCTCTATCCGAAATCTTGCAGACCCTGAACAGAAACCCGTAGCGTGTCTTTAGGGGAGACTGAATCTTAGTTGCTGAGTTCATAAGCCCCACAAAGTGTACACTTTCAGTTTTATAGTGGGTAGTATTATCCCAAAAAGTGTAAAGTGTATCCACTCAGCTACTAAGGAATGTTGTCGTATGTAACTGAAGCCGTAAACTCTGAACCCTACAAAAACCTAAGGCGCCTTCTACAAGAACCCTGAAAAGAACCCTGGTGCATCTCAGAGCCTCTACCCGCTGATTCCTATCCCGAAACCCTAAGTCTAAACCCGAAGCCTAAGCCCTGAACCCAAAACCGTAAGCCCCAAACTCTAAACCCAACTAAACCCAAGCCCTAAACTCTGAACCTTAAATCTAAGCCCCAAACCCCAAACCCAAAACCATAAACCCGAAACCCTATAAACCCTACTACAGGCCCTCAACCTCACAACCTGAATGCTAAACCCGAAACCCTATAAACCTTAGAGTCGAGGCCCCAAATGAAACAGGCCGGCGGTCTCTTTATCTGTTCCTAATACCTAATACTGCCTACTATAGCCCTAATAATTATCCCTATATACAGCCCCTTAAAACAGAAACCCCAAGTATATTGACCACCGACCTATATAAGCCCTAAATCCTTAGTTGCTGAGTTCATAAACACCAAAAAATGTACACTTTCAGTTTTATAGTGGGTAATATTATCCCAAAACGTATAAAGTGTATCCACTCAGCTACTAAGGTCTTTAGTTGTCTTGGTTGTTCAGCCTGAAACCTGCAATCAAAATTAGGTTCCCACAGCGTCAAGAATCTCAAAGCCTCGACCAGCTGGTTCAGATCCACATCCGGCTCCCCTGCCGTCTTCCGCCGGGTCTCCGAGGCGCCCATCTGGCGTAAGATGTAAGGCTTTTAGGGTTTAGGGTTTAGGGGTTTGGGGTAAAGGGTTTAGGGTTTAGGGGTTTGGGGTGGTTTAGGGTTTAGGGTTTAGAGTTTAGGGTTTCGGGTTTAGGGTTTAGAGTTAGGGTTTCGGGTTTACCAGCACCCCCCAAGTACCCTTTAATAGAGCCCTTATGGTCCTTAATAGTGGACATTTAGGATGTAATAGAGGGTAGTTGGGCGTGCTGGTGGGGGTTTGGGGTTTCTCAAAGTTTAAGGTTTAAGGGTTTCGGGTTTAGGGGTTTGGGGTTTCTCAAGGTTAAAGGTTTAGGGTTTCGGGTTTAGGGGTTTTGGGTTTCTGAAGGTTTAAAGTTTAGGGCTTAGGGGTATAGGGTTTCCCAAGGTTTAAGGTTTAGGGTTTCGGGTTTAATTAGGAGTTTAGGGTTTCTGAAGGTTTAAGGTTTAGGGTTTCGGGTTTAGGGGAGGGTTTTTCAAGGTTTTAAGGTTCAGGGGTTAGGGCTCGTCCGCGCTGTTGCTGCCACAAACCTGAACTTGCTGAAAGGGCTTAGTAAGTCCAAAAACCGTACAACCGAATCCCGGATTCTGTCGAACAAAAACATTGTACCACAGATTTGTGATGATTGCCAGAAGCCTGACTACCTCGCATGATAGCGTCGGCTACTTCCCATTGGTCTGAGTTCCACTGTCCCCACTCGTCGTATACCTTGGCTATAGCTTCGTCTATGGTGCTGTCCTTTGTGCACGACCTTGCTGCCATTGCAACTCGAGTGGTNTCTGAGTTCCACTGTCCCCACTCGTCGTATACCTTGGCTATAGCTTCGTCTATGGTGCTGTCCTTTGTGCACGACCTTGCTGCCATTGCAACTCGAGTGGTAGTCTTCTCACTGACCCAGCTTTTCTTTGCAGGTTGCTGGGCTGCAGGGCTTCGAGAACTTCTTGTGGTAGACACGTCAGCCGGCTCTGGAAAGTCAATCGGCATCGCAGCAGAGGTCAAAGTTAAAACAAAGACCCCTGCGCCTACCTTCCTTGAAGATCCTGTTTTCCCGTCCTCAAAGTCAAGTTGGAACCCCAAGCCCGAAAAAAGCAAAGCTCGATGCAGAAAGACATCTAAAGCCTTTTTGATTCAATCTTCCTGAAACCTAAACCCTAAAGCTTGAACCAAGAACCCTAGTAGCTGAGTGGATACACTTTACACTTTTTGGGATAATATTACCCACTATAAAACTGCAAGTGTACACTTTTTGGGGCTCATGAACTCAGCAACTAAGGAACCCTGAGCCTAAACCCCAGACCGCCAAGCCGAAACCCTAAACCCCAAGGCCTGAACCGGTAAAGCTTAGTTAAGACAGCGAAACCCCAAGCAAAAAAGCTGCACAGACCCATTCAACGCCTTAAAAAAACATAAACAGGACCATTAGAGCCCTAAACCCTAAATCCTACACCCTTAAACCCCAAGCCCTTAAAACCCTAAACCCTACACCCTGAAACCCTAAGCCCATTAAAATCCTAAACCCTACACCCTTAAACCCTAAGCCCATTTTTTAAAAAATTAAACCCTGCATTAAAACCCTAAACCCATCGAGCCTGGTACGCTTGCATCGCCGAGTCCAACACCTCCTCAGCCAGGCCGGGCACAATAGGCTGGTTTAAGGCTTTGGGTTTAGGGTTTAGGGTTTACGGTTTAAGGCTTTAAGTTTAGGGTTTAGGGTTTTAGGCTTTGGGTTTAGGGTTTAGGGTTTACGGTTTAGGGTTTAAGGCTTCGGGCTTAGGGTTTAGGGCTGGTTTAGGGCTTAGGGTTACAGGTTTAGGGTTTGGGCTTAGGGTTTAGGGTTTAAGGCTTAGGGTTTAGGGTTTAGAGCTGGTTTAACCTATACCTGGGGAGCCAGAAACCTACTGCTTTCAGGGGCTATACCTTAAAACAGAAGGGGTCATAACCTACTACCTTGCTGGGTGTGGGGGTTACAGGTATTCCCTTAATTACAGTAGGGGGTATATATGGTCCGAAAATTGGGCCCTAATATAGTACCCTAAATAGTAGGATCCTTACTATAAGGACCCCAAAATAAGGTACCCCCTATTTTCGAAAACTCCCATATGGGGCTGTCTTGGGTCAGGGCTTCAGGCCTGCCATATGGAGCTTCAGGGCTTCAAGTTATGGTTTTAGGGTTTAGGGTTATCTGGTCGAGGGTGTTGAGGTTGTTCAAGATTTTGATGAGCTTCGTAAAGATCGGTTAAGGCTTTTCTGGTTTAGGGTTGGCGGTTGGGATGGGTGCGGTTTACGGCAGGCGTGATTCAGGTGTTAATAAAGTTTGAGGGAGGGTAGAGAGGGCTCAATGATTTTCGAGGCGTTCTCGGATGCCTCATTGCTAGTCAAGTAATTACCGCCCTCCAATTTTGAGGGGGGGGGGTAATCTTAGGTGTCTAATATCAATATTCGAATGATTGAGGGGTTTAAGTGAGGCTCTAGAAGAGCTCCACAGGGCTGCAAGGCGCTTTACTTAAAGGATGATGGGATGTAGTCGTAACTATGGGTATACTTATAACCCCGATACAGGTACGCATAACCTTATTTACTAAGAAGTCCCATGAACCTTGGCAAGTAGGGCAAAATTAACAGTCTAGGACAGGGCTTTAGGTGCCGGCATCTGCTCTTCTGCTCCCTCTCCCCTCCCCGCGGAACCGGTCGGGTTCTCGTCGGAGGCTTTAGGGTTCAGGGTTTTCTACCGCTTGAGCAATGAACCCTCCCAGAGAACCCAATACCCCTCAATTAAGGAATATACCTGAAAGTACAAGGGGCTTCATAATATCATTTAAGCTATATTCCTTAATTAAGGGATATTGGGTTCTCTGGGCTCTAAGCACCCTTTAACCTTTGGGATTAAATCTCTGCTAATGGAGTAATTTTGGGGTATCGGGCTTGTGGCTCGGGTCGACTGTTGCAGAGCTTCCCTACACCCACACCCCTAAACCTTAGAGACCCTAAACCCTAAACCCTAAAGCCTTAGAGCCCACAGCCCGAATCCTAAAACCTTATAAAACCTCATCCCGAAACTCCAAACCCGACACCCTAAACCCTAAACCCTTATAAGCCCAGATCATCCCTGATCCCAAAGCCCTGACCCCGGAAGTCCAAACCTCAAAACCCCGACCCCAACAGGGCTTGTGACTACTGGTACTTACTACTAAGTTTGGGGTTTGGGGTTTTGTATAAGACTGAACCCCATTCCTCTTGAGCAAACCCTGCTGCCACGGTTTAGGGTTTTGCTCGGTTACAATATACCACAGGCCGCAATCAACATGATGATTAAAGGCCCTATACTACTAAGCCCCTGCCTCATAGCAACCCTTAAAGGAACAGCATTCCACAGAATAAGGTCCCCTAAACCCTAAGGAACCCTTAAAGGAACCCTAAGAAACCTTAAAGGAACCCTTAGAGGAACTCTGAGCCCGTGACCATGTAGCGCCGGTCGCGGGCTGCTGCCACGGCCGCCGACCGCAGCTGCTCGCGCTTCTCCCTCGGCCACCCTCTAATTTTAGGGTTTAGGGTTTAGGGACCCTAAAACCCAAACCCGAAAGCCCTGAAACTCTCGTTTTTTGCGCAGTCTCCTATGGCCTTCGGCTATGGCGTTTACGGAGTTGTGTGGGCCTTTGCAGTGTTTTGGAGGGTTTTACGGTGTCTTGTTGTGTTTTACAGGCAACTGTAGGGTTGTATAAGGCTTTATAGGGTTTAGGATTTTCTGGGTGTGTTTATAGTATTTTTTCAAGGCGTAGTATAAGATGTTATGAGGTTTAGAGTCTTACGGGGTCAGGTTCAGGGTCTAGCGCGCTTTGTTGTTTGGCGCTTCGAGGCTCAGGGCTTAGGGTCAGGGGTTAAGAAAGCCGGCGTAGTGCACACCTTGAGCTACCAGAACCTACTTTTTAAATTTCTCAAGGTCCCACCAAAAAGGTAGGTTATGTGAGTTGAAGGTATGACTTGTTGGGTCACACTCGGGTTCGTGGTGTCATCCCCTAGCTTGGATCCTGCACCAAGAGGGTCTGTACATATACTACTTTTGTGGAATTTGGTCCCCAAAACCATAATAAGGATGATCTTTTGGGACCTAGTTAACGGCAATAATATATATATGTGTATATATATATATGGACCCTTTAGGAAACCTGAATAGCAGAGCCAAGAACAAATACCACATCAGGACCCTTAATGGCAGCCAGCTATTCAGGACCCTTCAAAGGACCCTTTACAGAACAACATAAATTAAACCCCCAAACCCTAAACCCCGAAACCCCTAAACTTGTTTAAGGACCTCCAAACCTTCGAAGGACCCTAAACCTTAAACCCCTAAAACCCTACACCCCCAAACACTAAACCCATAAACCCCAAACCCTAAACCCCTACAGATCCCTTTAAAGGAACCCTTGTACCCTTTAAAGGACCATTTTGGAGGAGTCGGCTCAGGCCATGGCTCGGCCCCTTTGATGGCATGCTCTTTGCCTAGGGCTTCGGAGTTCCTTTAAAGGATCCTTGAGGGTTCCTCTAAGGGCTCCTTTAAGGGTTCCTCTAAGGGCTCCTTTAAGGGATCCTTTAAGGGATCAATAGGGTTCAGGGTTTAGGGTTTAAGTATACAAATAGCAGCTACTTTGCGGCCTGAAGCCTATAAAGAGTACCCGCTTTGGGATCGGAAGTCTATAAATCTTACCTACATAGGGGTCTAACGTCTACAGACACTACCTACTTTGGGGTCTAAAATCTATAAATGCTTGGCTGACTGCTGAACCCCTCCCAACAGTTCTAGTTTATATAGAAACCCAAAAAGTTAAAATTCAAGAGCCGACCAGAAGAATGCACCCTAAAGCCTAAACCTTAAACCCTAAACCCTAAGAATGGACCCACTTTGGACTATTTGGGGCCCCAGGGTTTGCCTTGAAGAAAGGCGGGGCGGGGGGTTCTCCCTTGTGGAATTTCGGGTTTGGGCTCAGGGTCCAGGGTTCAGGGTTCAAAGTCCAGGGTTCAGGGTTTAGGGTTTAGGGCTCAGGGTTTAGCTTAGGGTTTCGGTGATTTGCCCTAAAACCAATGCCGGAAGCCCTGAACCTCCATGCCCTAGACCCGAAATCCTTAACGGTTTTAGAGCTGAGGTGGAGATGAGATACTCAGACTTGTCTTAACCTACCAGAACCATTGTCTGGTAGAGCCCCTAAGCCTAGGACTTCAAGGCGTTTATGGCTTCAGGCTTTTCGGTTCGTTTCTAGGTTGGCTTCTAGTCTAAAGGCTTTGAGATTTAGGGTTTAGGGTTTAGTTCAGATGTAGGAGGTCATTTGCGTTGAGAGCTTTAGAGTTTAATTACGGTTTAGGCTTTAGAGTCTAGGGTTTATTCCTTCTAGGACTTAAGCCTCTACTGCTTACCGGTTTTGTGTGTGCGTGCGTGCGCGCAACAGCCATGTAATTTTCGTGGCTCTTGTAGGGTAAGGCGTCTACCTGCCCCCCCCCCCCTCCACCCACAAAGCACTGCTATCATTCCATAAAATGCCATAAACCCTTCCGAAAGCGACTAAACCAATCAACAAACGCATTTAAACCCTATTTCGGTTACAACACCACTCACACAAACACCTGGTCTATATACAACTACACAGAAACCCTATCTTAAGAACTCAAAATCGGCCAAACCCTAAACCCTAAACCTATACTTGCAGGGTCGGGGGACTTAGTAAGTACGTAGTTATTTTATAGACTTATAAGTACCGTAACCCCAATTAGGAACCCATTTAGGGAACTTATAACTCTACTTAGCACCTACTTACTAAGTCCCCTGACCCTCCAAGTAAGGACCAATGGGATCTAAGACTCTCCAATGCGACAGCAAATTTGAGAACACGTACCATCCTTAAGCACCCTTAGAACCATACTAAAAAGACGGTTTCGGGGTTTGGGGGTCTTAGAGTTTCGGGTTTAAGGTTGAGGGTTGAAGGGTTTGGGGTTGAGTTTAGGGTTGCGAGTTCGGGTTTGCGTGTTTAGCTATATAGTCTAACTCATGGCAACATCTCCTCGATCGCCTTGAGGATATAGGCTTTTGCATAGGCACGCACGCGAAGACAATCCGCCCCTACCCAGACCCCAGCATGCAGTACCTTCATTCGGCTACCTTGCTTCTTGTTAAAACGATCCTGACCATAGAAGAACTTGTATCCCCAAAAGGTACTACATCAGAGGGCCTAGGGAATGCCAGAATTCAAAGCCGTGACCCTTGAACCCTCGAACCCCTAAACCCTCGAACCCCTAAACCCTAAACCCTAAACCCTAAACCCTAACCTGATTACCCTCCAGCCTCAAGCCCGAAAGCACTCCGACCCCATAACAGGGTTTCCCTGTAAGCTTCTGCCTTGCCTGCCAGGACAATCTCTCGCTTGTGCGCTGGCGTCTCCTGGATATGCGCTTGCGGAGCTGCAAACCCGGGAACATAAACAGGGTTTGCGGTTTTATAAGGTTTGAAAGGGTTTCAACTGTGCAGGGCTTTGTAGGGCATTTGAGGGTTTTCAAGACGTTAGGGTTTGGGGTCTTATGGAATTTGGAAAGGCATTACAGGCCTTTACAAGAGCTTGACAGAGATCTCAGGAAGAGGTTTATTGCGGAGGTCTTAACAGTAGGCCAGTAGGGGCACGGTTTTTCGAGGGTTCTGGTATTGAGAATCCCTAGCTAAGCATCCATGGCAGCAACAAGCTACAGCTTCGAACCCTAAAACCTGAACACTTTAAACCCAGCTTCCTGGCCTAAACCCCTATAAACTCTAAACCCGAGACCCTTAAACTCCAGAGCGTGGTTGTGCGGCTCCGCCCGAGCACAGGTTACAAGGTGCCCCGCTGCAGTAACATGGTAGCTTTCTTGCAGAGCACATGCCTGTTCTCTGTTGAAGACCCCTAAACCCTAAACCCTAAACCCTAAGATGACCGGAAGAAGTTTGGAGGAGGCGGCATTCATTCAGTGCAAGATGCAACCGGCATGATCCCAACTTGGAGCTGCTGCTCGAACAAGTGTACGAGTGTACCGCCGGTCGCAGTCCTTAAAGCAGCTGCAGGAGCTCTTTCGGAACATTCTGTTCCACAGGGACGACCCTAAACAGAACCCGTAACAACCGTAATAAACCTTTGTAAAACCCTGGCTAAGACCTGGATTGAACCGCACGGAACCCCAACAAATACGCCATCAAGCCCTACCAACAAAGCTAACCGCTTAGACGATTCCCACCCCGAATCCCTGAACCCTAATCCCTACCTTCAACTACCATAACCTACTCTCTCGAAGGCTCTGATTATGGAAGAATCCATAGGGACCCTATAACCCTAGGGATCAGAATAGCCCAAAAGCCTTACATAGTATGGTCTTTGGGCCCAAAAGCCTTAATATACCTACCTTTTTTAAGGACTTATACAAGGAAATCATAATAGGGAACCCTAAAAAGGTAGGTTCTTTAGGGTCCAGGTAGGGTAAGAAGTAGGTTTTGGTAGGTTAAGGTACCGCCCCTCTTCTTCAACAACCGGGCCCCAAAAAGTTCAAACTAAGGTAGAGCTCATATATAAGGCCAAAAAAGTTTAAAGTTCTCCCACTCGCTATCTAAGAAACCCTAAACCCTAAACCCTAAACTTTTAAACCCTAAACCCCTAAACCCTAAACCCGCTGACCCGAAAACCCCTGGTCCTGCTAATCCCTAAACCCTTCTTACAGGGTTTAGGGTCTAGTGTTTAGGGTTCATGGGGACTTCGTCACCCACGGCTTAGGGTTCCTTTAAGGGTGCTATGGAGATCTAGGCTAGGTTCCCTTCAAATATTCTTTCAAGGGTTTAGGGTTTAGGGTCTACTTTAAGGTTCATGGGACTTATCGAAAATTCTTGTTATAAATAAGGTAACTAAATCTAATGTAACACCAATTAAATTTTTACTTACTAAGTCCTATGAACCTCCGAGTAAACGCTTAATCACTAAACCTGTAGAGCTGCACCAAGCATTCTGCCTTAGGCTCAGTAGGGACGATCGCCAGCGAGGACTTGACCTCTTGAGCTGTAGGGCTTTACGGGCTTCGGTTCTTTACGAGGGTGTATGACGACGACATTTTATAGGGGGTTTGAAGCTTGTCGAGCTTCAGAGTCTTAGGGCGTTTTATAGGCTTAGGGAAATGGTCTTCTGTGGGGGTTGAAGGCTTTGTAGAGTTTGGCACTTTGCTTGGGGCATGGGGTTTCAAACTTATGTGAGGAGGGCGTTCTCACAGTTGTGATGGGATCTTGCAGGTTTGTAATTGCAGTTAAGGGGTAGGGGTGGTACTATTCAGGAACCTAGCTTTGAGCTTTGAAGAGGTTCAGGGCTGAGGGTCAGGGGTCTGGGGTTTGAGGGTCTAGGGTTTTGGGATACTGGGCTTTGAAGTAACCAGGGAGAAAAAAGTAGAGACTCTTATTTCTTGATGGTTCCCTTTAAGTAACAGGTCCCAAAAAGATATGAAAGTACGGCACTCCAAAGCCCAGGATAAGAAGAAGCTTTCGCACGTTTTGGTGACATCTTGGGGATGCGATGCGACTGTTCAGGACTTGGACGCCTGGGTCACCTGGGACGACTACGGACCCCAATTCCCTAAACGGCCAAAGCCCCAAACTAAACCCCTAAACCCTTAATAAGGCAGAGGGTTACACGCAAAGCACAAAGCCAGAACCCTGAGTCCTGAACTGTCGACCTCAAACTTAAAACCCTAAGCAAAGGACCCCTAACCTCAAACCTTAGGCGAACATAGCAGGCTCTCTTCCCCAATGGCCCCCTCCTTCAAAAACACTCTGATTTTCGACAATGCTACCTCATGAAATCCCATGAGTCATAAGCTTCTGAAAACCAACAAAGTCTTAGAGGACACCTTTCACAGCATATGAACAAACCAATTGAAAACCCACATCTGCAAACCAGCACAGCCGCAGACGCATAAACGCTTTTCAAACCCGCTCAAAGCCACCTTGCAGAACTCGAAACCCTACGCAACACTTGCGAAGCCCCAAAATCCTACACCCTAAGCCCTAAACCGATTTCAAAACAACAGAAACGGACATCTTCAGGACGATCCCCGAAACTCTAAACCCCAAACCCCGAGATCCCAAACCCTGGATCCTTGACCCTGGGACGGTCCCCGGACCTGCTGTGCCACTTGGTCAGCGCGACGGTGGCAGTGAAGCCGGTGCGAAGCCCAGTCCTTTGGGGTTTTTAAAAGGTTCCTGTAAGGGTTCCTTTCAAGGGTTCTACAAGGGTTCCTTTATGGGGTCCTATCAGGGTTACGATAAGGCTTAGGGTTTAGGGTTTTGGGTTCCAGGGTTTAGGGTTTAGGGGTCAGGATTTTGGGATTGGAGTCCAGGGCTTCGGGTTTTCGGCAGAAGGTTTCGGCAATTGGGGTTGAAAGGGCGTCTGAGTTTTGTTTCGTTGCTTTAGGCCTTTTGCTTTGAGTTTCTTGTCATAGTGTTTTGCCATTTATCCAAATCTAGGGGGTTCAGAGTGAAGAGTTCAGGATTGAGGGGTTAAGGGGTTACCGTTTCGGGCTTAGTCAAAAACCCTTAACAGCTCTGCACCCCAAAGTGTAAACACTAATTGCTCCAAGACTGCCTCAGTAGGGTTATAAGTAGCAGAGGCTAGGGATAAAAAAGGGGATAACGGCACACTTTCGGTACGTTCATTGTGGCCACACCTGCAACTGCACATGAAACGCCATGTAATTTAATCTGACCATATCTGTGCCTCCGCAATCTAGAACCCAGAGCAGCAATTAGGAATATAGATAGAAACATCTGAGCAGGGACATCTCCATACGGTTGATGATATAAACCTGCATTACCTTAATGGCCCTAGACTACGGGAATTACGGTATATTCCTTACTATGGGTATTGCGATTTATACCCCTAAACCCTAAACCATAAAACCCTATAGATCCCTTAAAGAAACCCCTTGAAGGTACCCCTATAGATCCCTTTAAAGGAACCCTAGGATTTGTATTGGTTAAGGGGTCCCCAAAAACCACGCAAGGAACTGCAGAAGTTTGCAGCTGCAGATCTCCTTTGTAGGGTTCCTTAAAGGGATCTATAAGGGTTTCTATACGGTACTATGAGGGTAGTTCTCTAAATTTTATAATAGGTCTGCGGTACATATTTACTATAACCAGATTGAGGAACCCCCACAGTAGTATTGGCAATTATTTAGGCCCCTATAATACACAGTCCGTGCCCCATAACATTGACCAAGAGTTCGCGCTGAAGTTCAGCGACTCAATTCAATACGCCGGCTGCCGCGATCTGTCAGCAGAGTGCTCGGGTCAAACTCCAAAACGACGGTTCGCTACGAACCATCTATTGCAGGAGTGGCCTGATCTTCACATCTTTCACGCTGCTTCATACCTCCAACGCCAGCGAGCCTTCTCCAGAGTACACCCAGAGAGCCCAATACCCCTTAATTAAGGAATATACCTTGAATTGCAAGGGGGCTTCAGAATATGATTTAAGCTCTATTCCTTAATTAAGGGATTTTGGGCTCTCTGGGCAGGACCCGGAGCCAGGCTTCAGGATGGTACTTGGTAGCGCGATTTTCCCCAAATAAATGTGAACACCCCAACCGTGAGCCCTGAACCGTAACCTGAGCCCGCTCAACATAAACTCTCAACACAACTTAGAGGTTCATGGGACTTATAGTAACTATGGTTATAAACAAGGTAACTATGCTTATAATTGGTTATAACCCCAGTTAAGGTACTTATAACTGTACTTACTAAGTCCCATGAAACTCCAAGTATGTCCGAGTCTGGATCCGAGGCCCCAAGCCTTTTGACTAACATAGGGGACGGGGTTTGGGGTTTAGGGTTTAGGGATAATTTAATGGTAACATCTCTTCAGCAACTGACGTAAACCCTAAGCCCTTCAATATCAAGATTTTCTCGAAACAGCGAAGGTCCCCCCCACTTGCCACCAGCCACGAGCCTTCTGCTGGCAATTCACGGAGCAGTAGAAGACTTCCTGGGCGCAGGGGTTGGGGGCCTTAGGGTTTCGAGTTGAGGGTTTAGGGTTTAGGGTGCATGACATGTCGCCAGAACAATTTCAAGCGTGTTACAGCAGCCGGAATTGCTTCTCAAACTATGAAGTTTTGTATGGCATTGAAGTTCATGGGAGTCTTCTGGTTGCTGGATGAAGCAAAGATCTCTTAAAGAATCCCTACGAGAAGCGCCTCGCCCAAAAAAGGGACCCTATCAAACCTAAAGACCTAAAAACCCCTAAACCCTGAAATGGTTCTTTCGAGTGGCTTCTCCAGGAGGATGGAGGGTCTTCAGACTCGCTTTGGCGTTTTATCCCTTTTCCTACTGATTAGATACGTGTAGCTTTGGGTTTTAGGGCGTAGGTTTTGGATTGTTTCGGTGTTTGTAAGCAGTAGGGTCTTAAGCAGTTTGTTAGCTTAGTATTCGGAGCGCATATGATTATCAGGTACTTCAACCCCTAAGGCCTCGTATATCTGATGAGAGCTCCTGTAACCCTACAAACCCCGCCCTAAACCCCTAGCTATGCCATTATATCCTAAACACACCAAAAGCCCCGCCCTAAACCAATAATATTTAGACCCCCCAAAAATTAAACCCTAATAGAGCCGTAATAGAACCCTTATAATCCCTTTAGAGAAGCATTGGTTCTCTTATGGAACCCTAAACCGCCCCCAAACCCAACCCCCGACGATGAGGTAGCCACTTCGCAGCCGGAGCAGCAAAGGACTGTCGGGCCGCCGCAAACAGCACAAGGCCTTGAAAGTAAAGGGTTCAGTTGAAGGGTTCCTTTAAAAGGTTCTACAAGCGTTGTCTAAGGGGTCCTATACGGGATACTGTAACGACTTGAAACTTAGGGTTGGATCTAGGGCTTCAGGGTTTCAGGGTTTACGGTTTAGGTCTGGTTCTTTAAGGGCTTAGCTAAGAAATGTCTTTTAAGGGTTCTGTGAGGGCTTTATTAATATGGGTTGCAGACCCTACACCCAAACCCGACACCCCAAACCCGGGTTCGAGGCCTGGCCAGGCCTTTGGGAAATACGGTGTCGAAAGGATAGTTGCTGGGTTGCTTACAGCTTGTTGATCTAGACTTTTCTTCAGAAAGATATACAGGATATACATGTGTATGTATGTATGTATGTATGTATGTAGGTATGTATGTATGTGCGTATGTATGTATGTATGTATGTATGTATGTACAGTATGTACGTGCGTACGCAGGTATGTATGTATGCAGTCATGCATTTATGCATTTATGTATGTATGTATGCAAGTATGTATGATGCAGGTATATATGCAAGTATGTATGTATGTGCGCATGTATGTATGTATGTACATATGTATGTATGTATGCATGTATGTATGCATGTATGTATGTATGATGCATGCATGTATGTATGTATGTATGTTTGCATGTGTATGTCGGTATGTGTATGTATGTGTGTGCATGTGTGCATGTTTATGTCATGTCTATCTACTTTTATGTCTACGTCGAGGTCTATGTACATGTAATTACATGTATATTTCTGTGTATGTATGTATGTATGTAGTATGCATGCATATGAAGACGTGTATCTATTTGTTCATGTGCATTGCTTGCGTACTTGCTTGCTTGCTTGCTTGCTTGCGTGCTGGTTGCTTGGCTCCTTGGTTGCGTGGTTGCCTGCTTGCATGCTTGCTTGGTTAGTTTATTGGCTGGATGGTGGGTGGATGAATGGATGGATGGGTGGAAGGAAGGAAGGGTTGGTTGAACGGTCCAATAATTGGATGGTTGTTTGGTATATTCACATATAAGTATGTACATACATATATACATACGCCTATACATTTACGCAAATACTATACATATGACTGTATATTATGCATAGACACACATATTCTACATATGTACAAGCTTACATATATGCATGTATACATAGGTAGATATATGAATACCGACATATATTCATATATAGCATCTGTATATATATATATATATACATACATGTGTGTGTTATACGAACATATATTTTATTTTTATATAGAATGTAAATCTATATATACATAACTGTAATATGTACTGGTATAAATATATACATACACATACACATGTATGCGTACATGCTTACGTAGATACATCTATATGTATATAAATACTTTTGTGTATAAAGGTATGTATGTAAGTATGCATGCATGCATGCATGCATGCATCGTAGAGCCCTCTACAGCCCAATCAACTGACCAAACCCCCAGGCCTTAAACAAAAAAACGAAACGCTGCAAGCCCTACAAGCCCGATGTCGAAATTGAATCCGAAACCCTGAACCCTAAATCCTAAACCTTAAACCACAGAAGTGAACCCTAAAGCCCTTGCAGAAACCCTTCCAGGATCCCTTGAAAGGAACCTTCTAGAACCCTTTAAAAGCACCCTTGTATTGTAGGATCCCGGAACCCCTGAAAGGAACCCTTAAGATTCTTAAAACCACCCTTCAAAGGACCCCTTCTGTTAAAGAACCCCTTTAAAGGAACTCTTACATTTACTAGAAGCCTTTAACGGAGTCCTGATATTTCAGGAACCCTTGAGAGGAACCATCGTAAATACTAAAGATCCCTTTGAATGAAGGCATCCTATAATTATTAAATAGGACCCCTTTAGAGGACCCCTTTGAAGGAACCCTCATATTTACGGAACACCTTGAAGGACCCCTGTGTAACCATTTACAGGATTCTGTACAGCCTTTTGAAGATCCCCTGGCCCTGGCCCTAACCTGGCGGAGCGGCTCGGTCCCCGATTCCTGATGCCTGGGGAAGACTCAGAGAGCTAACCCTAAACCCTAAACCCTAACCCCTAAACCCTAAACCCCTAAACCCTAAACCCCAGAACCCTAAACCCCTAAACAAATTTAGTAGGTCTTGAGGAATCGGGCTTAGGGTCTATGGTCGGGTTTAGGGTCTAGTTCTAGGGCTTAGGGTCCAGGGCTTAGGGTCCAAGGTCTAGTCTAGGGTCTAGGATTTAAGGGCTCCTTGACGGTTCCGGTAAGAGCTGGTGTGCTTCATAGTGCCTCTAGTGGGTTTTATGTGGCTGCATACGGCCTTAGCAGAGGGTTTGTGAGGGTTTTATGGAACCCCTAAACCCTAAACCCTAAACCCCAGGCTCAAACTCAGAAGGTCCTGAAGCCAGAACACCTCCCAAAACAGGTAGCCCAAATACACTCAAACCCAACACTGCTAAACCTGCAAACGCTGCACCCTAGACACAAGCCCACCATAAAGAATCATTAGTAACGTAATAGATCAGATTCTACAGAATAAATTGTTTCAATGTGCTATGATATAAAACAGAATACAAGACAAAACATAATATACTTATAGACGTAGTATAAGTAAAATATACTTAAACTGCAACACTCTAATCTAACTACATACGACACAAGCCCCTAAATCAAGGAACCCTTAACGCCATACAGGGCCCAGACCGGAACTGCTCTGCAGCTACAGCTGCATCCAGCTCATCAGCACCCTCATAGGAATTTGGGTTTTTGGTCTGAGGTCAACGAAGCCTAAACCGTCATACTTGGTAGCTGAAACGGCTTCTTAAAAGGATCTATGAGGGGTTTTATAGGGTTGCTACCGGGGTACAAAAAGGTTTTATGAAGGTATTCGGAGGTTCCTAGAAATTTGGGTTTGGGGGGTTGGGGCTCAGGTTCGAGGTCATATAGTTCATTTCCAAAGGATATTGCACCCAGGGTTCTAAAAAGGGTTCTATGAGGCTATTAAAGAAGTACTTGGAGGTTCATGGGAGTTAGTTACTCGGGTTATACGTACCTTAACTAGGGCTATCAGTGATAAGTAGCAAGTATGGTGACCTTCTTTACACGCCGAGTTACTCAGTCCCACGAACGTCCTTGTCAGTCCCATGAATGGAATTTGGGTTTTGGGGGTTTGAGGGTTTAGGGTAAGGGGGTGTCTGGTTCAGAGTCGAGGGTTTAAGGTCTACGAGAATCCATTTTGGGGGTCGGCTTTGTGTGTTGAGAGCCTCTTTTGCCACATGGTTTTGTAGGATTCTGGAGGCCCTAAACCCAGAGACTCCAATATCCCTTAATTAAGGAATAGAACTTAAATCATATTAGGGATCCTACTAGAACTTAAGGTATATTCCTTACAATTCCCGTATAGAACCCTTATAGATCCCTTTCAAGGTATATTCCTTATTTACAGGATAATGGAGTCTCTGGGAACCCTAAACCCCTAGACCCATGATTTTCTACGTACTTTAAGCTTTGGGGCTCAAGGTCTGGCGTTCTAGACTTCAGGGTCTAGGGTTTAGGGGTTAGGGTTTAGGGGTGGGGTTTAGGGTTTAGGGGTTTAGGGGTTTAGGGGATTAGGGGGTTTAGGGTTTAGACTTTTAGGGGTTTAGGGTTTAGACTTTAGGGTTTAGGGCAATGTCATGTAAGAGAGATCGGGATGCCCGACCCTAAAATCATATTCATGGGGACCGTGTTAGGGTTTAGCATTTAGGGTTGAGGGTACACCCCAGGGATAGTATTTACTTCCCACGAAAACCTAGGACCTGAGACAATCCCCAAGAGATATAAGGGATCCTGTAAGGGCTTCTACAAGGGCTTTAAGGTTCACTTCTATGGTTTAAGGTTTAAGGCTTAAGGTTTAGGGCGTAAGGGCATAGTTGCACAGTATAATGTGCGGGCTGTTCAGATCTCTGCGTTACATGGCCTATGGCTTAGGGTTCAGGGCAAGTCTCAAAGTGGCAAGCTCGGTTTAGGGTTAACGGTCCCCACCGTGCCGACGGCCTGCCGCCCTTGCATCAGAGGAGGTGCATGGCTTCAGCGCTCTTAGCCATTTCGGGCCTTTTCGACCTCGTTTTGGTGCCTGAACTTTTGAAGCATACTATCCAGTAACTATACTAGGAAGCCTAAGGAATAGGAACATGGTGTTGGTACTTATTCCGGCTTCTATGTTAATGTTCATGCTTCGGTGAGTAGCTACCCTAAACCCAAAGCCCTAAGGGACCTATGGCCTTGAAAGTTTGGGCGCGTCGAAGGCCTTACGTACTGATTAGAATAGGATCCTGGGGGTTAGGGTTTAGCACCATCTTCTTACTACAAATGAAGATAATCACCATCATCATCATGATCCCTTTTGAGGGTTTAGGGTGCAATGTGCACGCCTAAATGTCGGGCCAAGCTGTTGTCTCTCACTGCTTGCTGGCAGTTCGAGCCAGCTTCCGGCGAACTAGTCCTTTACAAGCTTTCGAGAGTGAGACCTCGGCAAAGCCATTATGTACTAAATATGTAAACCCTAAACCCTAAACCCTAAATAGTATACCCTAAACTCCCAAAAAACTCCGAAACGCCAAACCCGAAACTCAAAACCCAAGCCCTATACCCTCAACCCTAAGATCCTGAATCCTCCACTCCAGGCCCTGGGGCTTAAGGCTTAGGGTTTAGGGGTTCTTTAGGGTTTAGGGTTTAGGGTTTAGGGTTTAGGGGTTAGGGTTTAGGGTTTAGGGTTTAGGGTTTAGGGGTTCTGGGGTTCTTTAGGGTTTAGGGTTTAGGGGTTCAGGGGCGGGCTCTGGTTTCAGCAACGATACATGATGAGCGGGATGATGGCGGAGAAGATGGAGAAATACCGAAGATGTTCATGACAGTGGTGCTCATCAGAACAACGGTGACGATGACAATGATGAAGATGCTGATGATGGTAATGACGACGACGATGATGATGACGATGATCGGTATGATGACAGTGATGACGGTGACGATGAACATGATGACAGTGCTGATGTGTATGAAGATGAAGTTGGAGTGGGAGGAAACACTGATATAAGAGCCCGCGGTCATCAACAACCTGAGTGGCAGCCTGAACAGCCGACGTCATCCTCATGCCGGAAGTCGTGAACGTAAGGACGGAAAAATTGCCTGCAGTTCTTGCATGCATTTATGGCCTTTTGCTTTGGTTCGGGCTCAATTGTTGGACTGTAAGGGTTTAGGGCTCAATGGATTCATGGTGATGTATTTCTGTTTCA
Source organism: Symbiodinium sp. clade A Y106 (assembly GCA_003297005.1). Classification (NCBI taxonomy): domain Eukaryota; class Dinophyceae; order Suessiales; family Symbiodiniaceae; genus Symbiodinium; species Symbiodinium sp. clade A. Next base: position 198,454 of record BGNK01000691.1, read on the forward strand.
GGCCGGAGAGCCTAGGAGTTAAGGTGTGGGATGCAGGATCAACGGGCTGAGGGTTTAGGATGTAATTTGGGCTGGCGGGCTCCACGGGTTCAGGGCTCCCCAGGTTTAGGAGGGTTTAGGGTTTAGGGTTTAGGGTTTGTTTAGGATTTACGATTTCTATACAGGTTTAAGGTTTAGGAGCTCCACAGGCCTAGGTTTTAGGAGGATTTAGTTTCTGTGTTTCTGTGGGCCTTGGGGTTTGGAGTTTAGGCGTCTGGGCAGGAAAGCACCCGAGCATTTTCCGTCGATTACTTCTCCTTGCTTCTCCTGACTGCCCTCACCGTCGTCAGAAGCTCCTTGGCAAGTGGGCCACGCTGAAACCCTGAAACACTAGGCCCCTGCCTTGGCATGCAGAGTTTAAGGTTTAAGGTTCGGGGTTAAATGATTTACCCGAAACCCTCCACACTCATATTTTCAAGACCACCTCGTTGCATCCAATTCCAGTCAGAAACAAATAAATTAATATACATATATTTACATACACACATACCTATTGACTTATTCATTTATCTAGTCAGTTCTTTAGTAGTAGTGGGGCAGGCCATGGTCCGAAGCTGTTTATCAAGGAGTCAGGGTTTAGGGTTTAGGGTTTAGGATGCATCTCGCCCATGCAAGTCTAACAAGCAGACATACGGACAATAGTGCGGATAATCGTCTTCCGTGTTTTCATCACAACAGTCAGACCAGTCACAATTCTCAAAATATCACAGACAAAGGCGTACGTAGCATCAGAGGTGGTTCTATTATGAGTCATGTAGACAGAGCCAGTTTTTACGGCATCTAAAAAATGGTAAACAAGATCAGTACATCAACAACGAACGCCCGAAGTCATAGACAACACATAAACTCCGCCTCGCTGTCAAGACTGAAACTGCAGATGCTAAAGCTGCTGGCGGCTTCAAACGTACAAAACACAATGACTCGGGTGAGAAATGATGCTTTAGCGCACCGGGGCACTACTACAATGGCGTAAGCTTGGAGGCATTATTGCACACAGTGTTAAATTTCTATACAGCGCAAACGGACAAGCCAATACGAATTGCGGTGCACAACCAAGCACCATCGAAAGGGCTAACACTGTCAGTATCACCAGAAATCAGGAATGAGAACACAAAAAACAGTTGATCGGCCAAATGCCCAATAATTACATGAAAAACTATACCGATTCATGCCAGTTAACAGACAGCAATCACGAGCGACCACCGTCAGCAACAGCAAGGCATTCACAATCATCATCATTATCATCATCAGCATCACCATCGTCATCATAGCAACCATGACCCTCACAATATCATCAACATCCCCCCCAAAACCTTGAAAGCGGGAACCCTGAACCTAAAACACCTCAAAAATCGAGACAGCTTTGCAAAACAACAAGCATTAGTTAGAGAAATCCAAAACCCAACCTTTCTCGATCCCAGCATTGCCGAGCCCGGCACGTGACGGCAGACTGCCAAGGAAAAGGAAATCGCCAGCACTGCCACGACCACCTAAGAACGCCCCAAAGCCTATTCTGAGGGTTGAGGCCAATACATACAGATGTTGGGGGCTTGGGTCTGGGCTGTGGGGAACCACGAAACCCTAGACCTAAACTTGTGTTCCTCTAGGGGTTCAGAGCTTAGAGTTCAGGGTTAGGGGTTCCCGGTTTAGGGTTTAGGTTTTGGGTTCGACGTTTCGGGCGTTTGGACTAGGGCTCAACAACCTTTCTCAAGTCACTTGAAACAAATAAAAAACCAACCCAAATGCCATAAAATGGTAATCAAAGCCTAAGCAAACCTTTATTAAACCTTAATGGAGCTAGTAAACCGTGAAAGAGCCCTGAACGGCCCTTACAAGTCCTTTGTAACCTCCGGGGCAGCCGACGGCGAGGCACATGCGCAGTGGCGAACCCACGGGAGGCACGAGCCTTCGCTTCACAGAGAGACCCATACTACAGGGGCCTTAATGATTATCAACAATATTGGGGGGGGGTTCCTTACTATAAGTATAGCATGATGTATCCCGAAACCCTACTCAAATTATTTAGGGCCCCATAGTAGAGTTTAGGGTTTAGGGTTGAGGATTCACCCTTAGTCAAGGAACGGAGGGTGTCTATACGGCTTCATAGGGTGTTATCGGCCCCCTCAATTAGGGACATTCTGTAGGGATTTAATGGGCCTCTTATTTCAGGAATATGAGGTTCTCTTCTGGTGTTCCAGAGGCCCCTTAACTCTCTTCTTCAATAGCTGGGCCCAAAAAATCAAAAGGGTCATACTTCTAGGCAAAAATACAACGCCACAAAGCTTACAGTTCTCCCATTCCTTGTCCAGGTTTATGAAGGGCTAGGCGTGTGTTTGATTGTAGGTAGGGTTTTTGTTCTATGGACCCCTTACTTATGAAGGAACAGGTGGCTTTATACTGTTTTAAAGGGGACCTTCACGAAACCCGGAGAGCCTCACTCCGGTTTTCAACATCCCTAAACCCTAAACCCATACCTACCCCTTTTTGAGGTACCTATCTTCTTATATAACAGATCCCTAAACCCTAAACCCCTACCTGGAGGCTCTTAACTTGCCCCTTATACGGTACCTATGTTCTTATATAACAGATCCCAACCGGAAAACTGGGTCCCTGAACCATCCTGAACTCCGAAGTTTCTTGTGCACGGTTTAAGCGTTAGGGTTTAGGGTTCGCAACGGCCTCCCTGGAGCTTCATTGGGTTTTAGGGTTTAGGGTTTATTCATGGGACTTCGAAAGTACAGTTATGAGCTCCTTGATTGGGATCTTAAGTACTGCTAATGTAAGTATGGTAACCACATTTATGACCCCACTTACTAAGCCCCTTGAACCTGCAAGAAGAGCTTGGTCCCTCAGCCCTAAAGCACGACACCGCAAACTCCGAACCAAAGCCCGCAACTCTGCGAATCCCCGAAGCCTAAGCCCGAGAACACAGCATGGCCACATATACATACTGTAAAAATATGGTATATATACATATACATATACATATACATATACATATACATATACATATATATCTATATATTTATATTTATATACATCTACGTCTACACTGAATGCGCTGCAACCCAGATACCCAAAACCCTCTAACTGAAACCGAAATCCAGAACCCTACGATATCTCCAAAACCTCAAACCTGAAGAAAGATGGTTCCTCTAAAGGCTTCTATATACTAGCACCCCCCAACTACCCTCTATCATACCCTAAATACCCCCTATTCAGGACCATAAGGCCTCTATTTAGGGTACTTGGCCTCAATCCTAAACCCTGAATCCATCAACCCGAAATCACTAAACCCTTGACCCTAAATCCCAAGCCCTAAACCCCTAAACCACTATCCCCTAAACCCTTCATCCCTAGACCCTTAACCCTAAATCCCAGCCGAAGTGCCAGGAGGTCGCGCTGCCCGCGAGAAGGAGGCCCAGGAGCTGGGCTATGGGCCCCAGACGCAGCCTCTTGGTCGGGTTTAGGCTTCAGGGGTTTAGGGGTTCAGGGGTTCGGAGTTTAGGGGGACCCTTGGGGATATAGACCATCTCAATAAGGTTCCTTTAAGAGAGCCAGAAGTAGCATAAAGAAGCGTCCCCTTTAAAGGGTCTCCCGGTTCCATGAAGGATCTATGGTTTAGGGTGGTGGGGTTTGGGGTTTTTAGGTTTAGGGTTTAGGGTTTAGGGTGGTGGGGTTTGGGGTTTTTGGGTAGGTGGTTCAGGGCTTTTAGAGTTTAGCGTCTGACCCAGTTTGTTGGAGCGTCGGGTCTTACAGGGTCCAGGGGCCTAACCCCGAAACCCCATACCCTATACCCTAAACCGTAGGGTTCTTTAAACGGTTCTATAGGGATTCGTGAGTGTCGGGTTTTACAGGGTTTAGGATCTAGGGCTTAGCCCTTTGGAGTTTTTCGGGTTTAGGGTTTGAGGGCTTTTCTTCTGGCTTTGTGTTGGAAGAGTCTTCTAAGGTTTCTGTGTAGAAACCCGGGTTTGCAGGGTTTTGGGATGTGATTTTGAAAGCCTTCTGGGAAAAAGGTAGTTTATAAGCCTTAGGGTTTCTGTGTAGAAACCCGGGTTTGCAGGGTTTTGGGATGTGATTTTGAAAGCCTTCTGGGAAAAAGGTAGTTTATAAGCCTTAGGGTCTAGGTTTCAGGGTTTAGGGTTTAGGGCTTAGGGTTTAGGGTCTAGGTTTCAGGGTTTCCGGTAAAAGCAGCAAAGAACTCTGGAATGCACCGCTTATTGACAATCTCAAGGAAAAGGAAGCACAACCGTATAGAACCTTTATGACGTCCCTTCCATGCCAGACCGAGCAGCAAAAGTGAGTCACACTGATTTGTGGTCCCTCCTCACGTATCTGCATGCAGCCAATATTTTCAATTTCCACTGTCGGGAAGCACAAACCATGAGTCACACTTTCGTGGTCGACTATCGAATCACCAAATGTGACTACGGGCCCCGCTGCTGCTGCTGCTGTTGCAGCATGGACCTATCAGATCTCGCTCGTGTTAGGGTCCACGCATCGAGGGATTGTCCAGGATTGCTGTATTTTGCCTGGATACACGGAGTCCCTGTATGGAGAGCACGTTCAAGGGCCTCCTGGCTAAGTTTACAATCTGAACAAATTTCGGCCACAACCTGTCGCAGGGAGTTGTCCGTCACGATCGCAAAGGAACACCTTCCAGAACCTTATAGACCCCTTACAGAAACAAGTGAACCCTGACAAAAAAAACGCACGAAACCCTAAACCCTGCACCTTAAACTCTCAAGGGCTCGTTCTTCCTGTAACCTAAACTGGGTTGTAGTTTTGGGGCTCTGAAAAGTATTTATGAATAGGTACCTCTATAGTCTATAGGAACCATAAAGGAAATTAAAAAGTTTCCCAAATTGCCACCTAGTAAACCCTAAACCCTAAACCCCTAAACCCCTAAACCCTAAACCCTAAACCCCGTAAACCCTATAGATCCCTTTAAAGGAACCCAAAAGAAAGAAGAAGCCAGGCTCCAAGCTCTGCAAAGGAGGGCTCCAGGTGCCGCCGCGCGAAAGCCAGACCTGGAGATGGAGATTTCGACGGGGATTCTATCAGGGCTTTAGGGGTTTAGGGGCTTAGGGGTTTAGGGTTTAGGGGCTTAGGGGTTTAGGGGCTTTAGGGGTTTAGGGGCTTAGGGGTTTAGGGTTTAGGGGTTTAGGGTTTAGGGGTTTAGGGTTTAGGCTTTAGGGTTTAGGGGTTTGGGGTTTAGGGTTTAGGGGTTTAGGGTTTAGGGTTTAGGGTTTAGGGGTTTGGGGACTTAACCCAGAGAGCCCAATACCCCTTAATTGAGGACTATACCTTAAATTATAAGGGGCTTCATATTATGGTTTAAGCTATACTTCTTAATTAAGGGACATTGGGTCCTCTGGGAATAACTTTGGAGTCATGGTAGAGTAGGGTCTGGGGTTTAGGGGCTTGGGGTTTGGGGTTTTCAAGTTCAGGGTTTTAGGGGTTTTAGGAGACTTAATGACTTTAACGGCTTCGATTCGTAAAGGCTAAACCCTAAACCCTAAACCCTTAAGTGCAGAGAGTCGGAACTCGAAATCCCCCTAAAGCAACAGGGCTTATGGTTTAAGTCTTAGGGTTCAGGGTTTAGAGTTTAGGTGTTAGGGTTTAGGGCTTGGTTTGGGGTTTTGAGGTTCAGGGGTTTGGGGGTTTAGAGGTTTGGGGTTTTGAGGTTCAGGGGTTTAGCGGGTTTGGGGCTTTAGGCGTTTGGGGTTTTCGGGTTCAGGGGTTTAGGGGCTTGGGGGTCTAGGGGCTTGAAAACTCTTGAAAGTAACACCCATGAGCGGTGTGGATTTACGGTTTAGGCTTTAGGGCTTAGGCTTTAGGGCTTAGGGTTTACCCTAAACCCTAAACCCTAAACCCCTAAACCCTAAACCCTAAACCCTAAAGCCTAAACCCTAAACCCTAAACCCCTAAACCCTAAACCTTAAACCCTAAAGCCTAAACCTCAGCAAAGGCCCCCCAAAACCCGGCCTAGCCCCGAGCGGAGGAGCATGGCCAAGCTGTTCGCTAGTACCAGGGCCACCGGACCCCAGGAACGGCAAACCTGGGGAGTTGAGGATTGGGGTTTTAGGGTTTTTTTTAATGATTAGGGTTCCCTTTAAAGGGATCTATAAGGGTTCCTTGAAAGGGATCTATAGGGTTCTTGTAATGTGTGATAAGGGTTTAGGGTCTAGGGTTTAGGGCTCATCGGGTTTAGGGTCTAGGGCTTATCGGGTTTAGGGTCTATCGGGTTCAGGGTTTATCTTTTTTTTGAGCTCCTTTCTATGTCTGCCCAATCGTCTGAGCTTACATAAGGCCATTGGCCAGGAGATGGCCACAAGAGTTTTACACTCCCGGACCCTGAAAACCACCCTCAGACGACACCGAGCAGCTCACCACCCTCACGTACTTGTGCTCTGAGCATGGTCACCCTCCTTGCACGCGCCATCAGTCGCCATCACCTGAAGCATACACACGGCGGCGAGTGGCATCCATTTCAGCTTCTTCGGCCACCCTTTGTTGACGGTAGAAAAGTGCCCCATCAAAGTATGCAAGCCGTTGGACCTGAAGCATCTGGAGTGTGTCCGCCCCGTACTGGTTTTTGACCTCCTGTGACGTGAGCCGCGTCCATGACGCGCACCACTGCCTTAGCCGATGGATCTCTGCCCTGGCGATCTCCAGCTGTGACTCAAGCTCCTCTCTGGCGGTTGAGGGAACCGACGACCGCGGACGTCTTGGAGGTGTGTTGAGGCGCACGACATTGATGCGCTGCTCGGCCATTCTGGTGGGGGTTGCGCTAGAAATGGGTCCCCTATCGGGTTTAGGGTCTAGGGTTTATCGGGTTTAGGGTCTAGGGTTTTTTTTAATGATTAGGGTTCCCTTTAAAGGGATCTATAAGGGTTCCTTTAAAGGGATCTATAGGGTTCTTGTAATGTGTGATAAGGGTTTATCGGGTTTAGGGTCTAGGGTTTTGGGTTGGGTCCTGGCCCCAGGGCTCCAAGAATTAGTAGCTACTTTGGGGTCTAAAGTCTATAGATGTTACCGACTTTGGGCTCTTGGGAGCCCCAGGGTTCTCCATAAACCTAAACCCAAAACCCGAACTTATTTTGGGACCTTACTGATTAGAATAGGGCTTTGTGTGCTTATAATAAGAAACCCCCCAAAATGGTATTGGTAATTACTGAGGCCCCTACTTGGAGGGGCAGGGGACTTAGTAAGTAGGTTATAAGTACAGTTATGAGTACCTTAAATGGAGTTACCCCAATTATAACCCTGCTTACAAACGACCTACTAAGTCCCCTGTCCCTCCAAGTATAGTAGACCCCACACCCCCCACACCTTGGGAGTTGAGGGTTTGGTCTAAGCCTTGGGATTTAAGGCTTGCTTTGGCCTGCCAAAACCGACCTGCATTGCAGGGTCCCTCGATGTTGGATATCTGTTAGGTTTTTTGGAACCTACCAAAAAGTACTAGTTCAAGGAGGGTTTAGGGCTTACCTGTTGCCGAAAAGACCCACCTATTTAGGGTTCCTTATTATGGTTTCTATAAATATATATATAACCCTAAACCCTAAACCCTAAACCGAGTTCCTTAATCTGTAGGGTGTGGCTTAGGGCCTAAAAGCCTGATCAGCTAAGGACTCCTGAATGGCTTCCCTTGTAAGGTCTCAAGGTCCGAAAAAGGTTAAACCCTAAACCCTAAACCCCTAAACCCTAAACCCCAAACCCTAAACCCCTAAACCCTAAACCCTAAACCCCTAAACCCTAAACCCTAAACCCTGATCCCCTAATTAAGGAATGTTCCTAAGGCCGACGGGCTCCTTAAAGGGGTCCTTAAGGGGAACTGTAAGAGTTCTGAAAGGGAATTCAGGAATACCTGGAAATCCAAAAACCTACTGTTTTAGGGGTTAGACCCTCTAATTAAGGGGTCATAACCTACTATTTTGTAGGGTTTGGGGTCACAGGTATACTTTAGTTTGTAGTAGGACCCCAATATGATTGAAAGAATATTCCGTAGTTAAGCGGTATTGGAGTCTCTGGGCTCTCTACAAGCCTAAACCCAAAACCCTAAACCCCACTGAGGAATCTAGAGGGATACAGGGCTTTAGAGTGTTGGGTAGATTTTGTATGAGCCCTAGACCCTAAACCCTAAAAGCTCTACAGGGACTAAAGGGCCTGAACAAAGGCCAGTACCATTTTGGGGCTCCTTTTTGCAAGTATAGCATGATATACCCCAAAACCTTATTCCAATGATTATCGCAAACCCCAAAAAGTTGGAAACCGGATTAAGGACAACTAGTGCTGGATTCTCTACATTACTGACTCTTAAGGATTGGGGCTATTGGGTCCCAACTTTCGGGCCTCTACTATAAGGCCCCTGCGTTCTGGATTTATAAGGCCCTTAGGGTTCAAGACGAAAATAATAAATGGGGGGTTGGGAGCAAAAATAACTCTCAAGGCCTTGAGGGCTTCGGGTTTGGGGTTTGGGGTGGTTGTTGCTTTTCGAGTTTTAGGGTTTTGATTGTTTGTTTCTTACAAGGCTTTCCGAGCTTCTACAAAACATTGTAGGAGTCGTCTAAGGTCGTAAAGGGGTTTCCGTGCTCAGGGTTGTGGGCTGTATAGGGTACACGACAAACTTCAGGGTTCAGGTTTTAGCGCTTCAGGGATAAGTTTAACAGCTTCGGGGTTTGTCGTTGGTAGGCATATGGGGTTTGATCAAAATTATGGGCCCTTTTTGGCCCCCTAGACTATAAGGAAAATACTATAATACAGACCCCAAAAGGGCCCATAATTTTGATCAACCCCCATAGAAGCAGAGGGCTTGAGGAAGCAAACACCTAAACCCTGATGCAAACCTGCACCGTGGAACCCCCTATCCTCCGCGTTTCCACCCCACCCAACTTCATGTGATAGGGCCGAGACGCCGAAGCCCAATCCTCAAGCCCCAACCCCTGCCCTAAAACCTCTCAACTCTGAGCCCCAGTACCCCTAAAGGACCCTCTATGAAACCACATAATCATAAATCCTAAACCCTAAATCCTAATACGTAACCCATAAATCTTTGACCCTTAACCCTAATACGTTCAGGACCCTTGTGCCGTAGCGTCCAAGACCAGGCTCCCGCGCCCAGGACACGGCGAGGAGGACAAAGGAAATGCCGACCTCGCGGTGTAGATGTTAGGGTTTAGGCTTTAGGGGGTTTAGGGTTTGGGGTTTTGGGTTTGGGGTTCAGAGTTGTTGGGTTTCAATCCCTAAACCCCTAACCGGGGATTCTCAAAACTAGGAGCTAGCCTAAGGCTCCTGGACCCTTGTATTGAGATCCCGAACCCTAGCCCCTATAGTCGAAACCCTCCCCCAGAAAGCCCAAGACCCTCTTAGGAGCCTTAGGGTAGTAGGAGCTCCTTTCTGAGGGTCTTTACATGGAGAATGTTACTTTATGAGGCTCCAGAGCGGGGGAAGTAGGGTTGGTTAGGGGCCCTAGACCCTAAGCCCCGTAAAATAGTAGGTTATGACCCCTTAAATCGAGGGTAGAGCCCTTAAAACGGTAATTTTTCGGATTTTTCAGGTAAACCCCAAACCCTATAGATCCCTTATAAGGGCACCCTTATACATCCTTTTAAAGGAGCCCCTAAACCCTAAACCCCTAAATCCCTGAACCCCAAACCTCAAGCCTGGGGCTGAAATGCTAACTAGAATAGGGTTTGGGGCTCCTTTATAGTATAACTATAACTATAACTAATAAGGAACCCTAAGGAATAATGTTATATAGTAATTATTTGGGCTTCTATAGTACCGATTTGGGACTCTGGTTCTCGGGATTAGAGTTCTCGGTCAGGCTTTGCAATTTGGGCTTTGGGGCCTTGGGCATGCCTGTCTTGTGCGCCCTTGCAGACTGCAGCCAAAATGAAAATGGTACTTTGACATAATATCTTACAGCTCTCTCATAACGAAACGAAAAGACAATACTTCCTAAGAGCACCAAACTTGAAGGATCTTGGGACTTAGTAAGTGAGGTTATAAGAACCTTAACTAGGGTTACATATAGTTACCTTATTAATCACCCTAGTTACTAAGTTCCATGATCCTTTAAAAAGCTGTAATCACGATAGCAAGGCCGTGCCTGCCAGAAGTTGCACTGCCGAACCCATTCAGGCGAGCACTGCGAGTACATGAAGGCCTGGCACAACCCTAAACCCTAAACCCTAAACCCTACAGTAAACCCTAAACCCTAAACCCTACACCCTAAACCCTAAACCCTACAGTAAACCCTAAACCCTAAACCCTAAACCCTAGACCCTACCCTAAACCCCAAACCCTACCCTAAACCCTAAACCCTAAACCCTACAGTAAACCCTAAACCCTAAACCCTAAACCCTACCCTAAACCCTAAACCCTAAACCCTACCCTAAACCCTAAACCCTAAACCGAGGCTTTGATGGCTTTACGAGGATTGTTTTTGGGTTGAGGGGCTCCTCGCCTTCGGGTTTAGGGTTTAGGGTTTAGGGCGTCTCGCCGCGCAGCGGCAGTATTTTCTTTGTAGGATGGCGCCCCTACACTCCTAGGGGTGTGAGGGGGCGGCATGTCCATGTCTAGACACAAGGTTGCAACCTCCTGAGAAAACAATTACAAATTGGTTTCTATTTCTTTTCCCCCCCGCTGTGAGCTTACACAGGCTACCANCAGGGGAGGCCAGGGAGGGCAGGTTAGGGGGCGGGCAGGGGGGGGCAGGGGCGGGGAGGGGGGCAGGGGCCAGGCGGGGGCCGGGGGGGCGAGGATTCCCGTCTGAAAATATGGGCGCCACCCAGGTGGCCCAATGGCATGTCTCAGCCCTAGGGGCTGAATTTGACCACTCTCCAATGGCTCCAGTCAATCACTGCCGGACGTTATCTGGGTCCAGGCACCCTAGAAAAAAGGTGGGTACGGCCTAAGCAGGCCTGGGTGGGAATTTAGGGTTTAGGGTTTAGGGCGCAACCACCCAAACCTACACCTTTTAGGGTTTAGGGCCTAACTCATTTCAATCCATCCGCATCTTTTGTGCAAGATTTTCTTGCTAATCTGCGAAGCACTGAGAAGGAAAAGAGGACGTCAGAGAGCATCAACAGCCCTGCCGAAAATGGTCGATTTCTGATTAAGCCGCTAATACGAAAATGCTATTTCTTGTCTCCGCTGCACTGGGAGTGTCCATTTGGCGTCCCAAAATCGAAAATTTGGGACCTGCCGAAAATGGTGGATTTCTTAATAAGCCGCTAATATGGAAATGCTATTTTCTTGTCCCCGCTGCACTTGGTGCCCATTTGGCGTCCCAAAATCGGAATTTGGGAGCCTTGCCGAAAATTGTCGGTTTCTTAATAAGCCGCTAATATGGAAATGCTATTTTCTTGTCCCCGCTGCACTGGTGGTGCCCATTTGGCGTCCCAAAATCGGAATTTGGGAGCCTTGCCGAAAATGGTCGGTTTGTTAATAAGCCGCTAATATGGAAATGCTATTTTCCTGTCCCTGCTGCACTGGTGGTGCCCATGTGGCGTCCCAAAATCGGAATTTGGGAGCCCTGCCGAAAATGGTCGATTTCTTATTAAGCCGCTAATATGAAAATGCTAAAGGATGGGAACACCACAAAACACCAAAATTGTTGATTTTGCAATGCCCGCTCCTTTTCCGGAGGCCATTTCCAAGGCCCCTGAATTTCCTGGATTTCCTGCTTCCAAAGCCGCCGAAATGGGGGAAACCCCACAAAAGCACCAAAATGGTCGATTTTGCAATACCCGCTCCTTTTCCGGAGGCTATTTCCAAGGCCCCTTGTATTTCTTGGATTTCCTGCTTCCAAAGCCGCCGAAATGGGGGGAACCCTACAAAAGCTTCAAAATTGTCGATTTTGCAATACCCGCTCCTTTTCCGGAGGCCATTTCCAAGGCCCCTTGGATTTCCTGGATTTCCTGCTTCCAAGGCCGCCGAAATGGGGGGAACCCCACAAAAGCACCAAAATGGTCGATTTTGCAATACCTGCTGCTTTTCCGGAAGCCATTTCCAAGGGTGCTTGGATTTCCTGCATTTCCGGCGTTTGTGAGATTTCGTCCGCGAGAGGCCCCAGTTCCGTTTGTAGTTTAGGCCCAGAATGGGGGGGACCCCGAGATCAGGCCCCCGGCCTAATTAAAAGTGCTGTTTTACGAAAAGAATTTGTCACCCAAAACGCCCACGCCAAAATCCAGGAAATTTGGCCCTAAACCCTACACGCTAGACCCTGGCAGGGTCGTGGCCCTGGCACGCAAAAACCTCGTATTTTACGTGGTTTTTGGCAACAACAGCCCAGATTTAGTCCGGGAGAAGCCACCAAAAGTCGAGAACCAGTCCGGGAGGACCACCCAAAAGCTCAGAATTCGACAACTGTCACGAGGATCGTGGCCCTTGCACGCAAAAACCTCGTATTTTACGTGGTTTTTGGCAACAGCCGCCCAGATTTAGTCCGGGAGAAGCCACCAAAAGTCGAGAACCAGTCCGGGAGGACCACCAAAAAGCTCAGAATTCGACAACTGTCACGAGGATCGTGGCCCTTGCACGCAAAAACCTCGTGTTTTACGTGGTTTTTGGCAACAGCAGCCCAGATTTAGTCCGGGAGAAGCCACCAAAAGTCGAGAATCAGTCCGGGAGGAGCACCAAAAAGCTCAGAATTCGACAACTGTCACGAGGATCGCGGCCCAGGCACGCAAAACCCTCGTATTTTACGTGGTTTTGGACAACTTCAAGGCCCTTCCAAATGGACAAATAGACTA
>BGNK01000692.1:0-49077 GCA_003297005.1 Symbiodinium sp. clade A Y106
CGCCTTCCTGATGAGATTGCTGCCGTTGCTGAGGAAGCCGGCCAGGGTTCCTTCCCACGTGTTGGCGGGCCTTCCGCTGTTGACCTTGCTGGCACCGATGGTGCTGGCCCTGCTTCTGGGGCCCCCTGCTCCGCTGTTTCTGCCTGTGGCTCGGTTGCCTCGTCTGCGCCCACCTCTGTGAAGCTCCGGGCCAAGCGGGCCCGTTTGATCCGTCGCCTGCTGCTGCCTTTGCTCCGGCCGGCCCTGCTGATGACTGTGACTGCCCGCTGACTCGCTGCAGGACTGCAAGCCACCCGAGGTTGAGGACTCTGCCAAGCCTCGCTATGACTCCCGAGGCCGCTTGCTCAAGGGGCGCACCACCAAGGCCAAGGACCACTGGAAGTGCGAAGGCCGGCCGGGTGGCCACCGTTGCTGCCCTTGCTGCCATGCTCTCCCTTGACGTCTTAGCACTCCAGGAGACGCGTGTGCCTGATCATTCTAGGTCTGCTGTGGAGTCGGCCTTTCGCCACGCTGGATGGCACTGTGCGCTGGGCTCCCAGGCTGTTGCTGCCACGGGGCAGGTTCAATACGGCACCGCTATCCTGTCTCGCCTGCCTGTGCTGCCTTTTGCGTTGCCTGCTGGCCGTTACCGGATGGGCGTGGCTCTGCTGTTCGGCTGCATCGGCCTACTGGCCGGCCCATCCTACTGATCAATGTGTACCTGCCTGCGGCCTCGGAAACACAAGCTGCGGGCCTCCTAAAGTTTTCTCTTTTGTTGCTTCTAAGGGGGACGAAGGGGTGTTGCTTGGTGATTTTAATCTGCCGCCCGACCGGGCTCCGGTGGTTGATGCTCGGGCCATGGGCACTTGGCGCCTCGCTGATGAGACGGTTGCGGGTGATGTCCCGCTGCAGCCCACCCGCAGGGACGACCAGGGCCAGCCGATTGGCCGATGCATTGACTATGCACTCTCGACTGTTGGGGTCCCGGCACTGGACCGCCAGCAGACGCCCGGGCCTGCTGATCATGATCTGATTTCTTACACGTTTTCCATTGCCAAGGATCGGCGGGAGCTGCCGCGTGCCCCGCTTCGTCGGCATGCTCCGAGCACCTCTGCCGCTGTGACGGCCCAAGCTTGGGAGCACGAGTGGACTCAACTTGCTGCTGAGTTTGACGGGCCTTGCTGGCTTCTGATGTTGATGCTGCTTGGGTTCTCCTTAGTGATACCGCTGAGCGCCTGCTGATGGAGGAGCCGACTCGTGATGCCAACCTTGTGCCTCGCTCTAGGGTCGTTGCCCCTAAGCCCCGGCCCCCGCCTTCGACTACGTCTGATGCCCTGCAGTCCTGAGCGCCGCCTGCGTCGCCTTGCTCGGCGTGCTTTGGAACTGCACCGGCGCCCCGAGGACCCTGCAGCTGCTAGGCTTCGGCACCGGGTGCTTCAGGATGCGGTTGAGCTTCAGATTTCGGATCGCTCCAGCCCTCAGGCCATTGCTGATGCGGCGCTAAGGCAAGCTGCCCTTCTTGAGACTTCGGCGTCGCAGGGACGCATCAAGCAGTGGCACGATGCTGTGCAAAACAACGTGCACCGTCTTCGGCGCTGGGTGCGCCGCACTGCTGCCTCGACTCCTAGCTCTCTTGTTGATACGCCGGTGCATCCAGTCGACATTGTTGCCGCTGAACATGCCAAGTGGGGTGCACAGTGGGCGACTCCGGCCCCCCACACGCCAGAGGAAACTCGTGCTTGGTGTGCGCAGCTTGGGCCGCCTGCTGGCCCATGGGCTGCGGAGTTACTACACCCGGCTCCTGACGCTGTCTTGGCCTGCCTGCGGGCCGGTGCCCGCCGCGCTCCCGGCCTTGATGGCTGGGCCCCTGCTTGTTTGGCCCGACTGCCGCTGCCTTTCTTTCAGCTTGTGACGCGGCTCTGGGCGCAGTGCCTCCGTGCTGCTCGGCTCCCGCGGAGCTGGTACCATGTTCGCATTACGTTGTTGCCCAAGGATGATGGTGGTCTTCGGCCGCTCGCCGTTGCGTCTGCGATTTGGCGAGCCCTCGGCACTGTTGTGGTGCGCAACCTTCGCGCCTGGTCCCTCAGTTGGGCCCCGCCTGCCTTGCTTGGCTCCATGCCGGGGAGGTCGTGCAGCGACTTGCATGCTAGCTTTGCTGCTGATGTGCACCACGCTCGATGCGACCGCCTTCAGTTCGCCGGCTATAAGGCTGATGTTAAGCGCTGTTTTGATTCGGTGCACGTGCCCCAGGCCCTTGAGGTTGCTCGTTGGCTTGGCGCTCCCGAAGCCTTGCTGCCTCTTCTCCAAAACTTTTACGAGATGCAGCAGCGGCACATGTCCTGGCAAGGGGTTTACCACTCTGAGGCCATTCGCCCCACGACCGGTTTACTCCAGGGGTGCCCCTTCAGTCCCCTGTTGCTCAACTGCATCGTTTGCGTTTGGGTGCGGGTGGTCCAACAGGCGGCACCGCGTGCTGTTGTGGCCACCTATTTGGATGACAGATCCATTTGGGCAGCCTGCCGCCAGCCTGGCCCCATTGTGCTTGCGGCCGCCCAGGCGGGCGAACCTGTCGACAGATTTTTCGGGTTGCGGCACCACCCGGATAAGCTTGCCTGTTTTGCTATTGGTGCTCAGACTAGAAGCCTTTTGGAGGCCAATTCCCAGTGGGTGGGGCCTGTCAAGCAACGCTTTACACTGCTAGGGGTGCACTACGTGTTTGGGCTCACCTGCCTGCCTGATGCCGCTGGCCTTTCTGCCATTGTCGCCATGCGTTGTCAGCGCATTGCCTATGCTGCCCGCGGCCTTGCCTTGCGGCGCGCCTTGATTCGTGAGCTTGTCATCCCTCTCTTTTCTTGGAGTGCTCCTTGGAGTAAGTTTAAGGTTTCTGACGTTCAGTCCTGGACGAAGAGCGTCGCCTTTGCTCTCTGGGGCCGCCACCCGGCGCCTGGACGCTCCAGGCTCCTGCTGTGGCACGTGCTTGGGCGACCGTACTTGCATCCTGAGCACGCCATGGACTTCACTGTGGCCCGCCAGGAATGGTACCGGTGCTCGCGGCGGCCTGCGGTTGTGCTTACGCGCCCTGCCATTGTGCCGTGCTGGCCCGCGATCCTGAAGAAATGGGGGTGGACTTGCCTCGGTGACGGCTCCTGGCGCACTCCTCTCGGCATCCTTAAGCCGGGTTGGGATGGGCTCTGCGCCTTGCGCCGTGCGGCTGACTTTGCTTTCCTGCAACGGATGTGGGCTGAGGACCCTAAAAGTGCGCCCTTTGACCTTGCTCTCAGCACGCCCTGCTTCGAGCCTTTGCAGCAACTTGTGGCCGGCTCTGACCGTCGTGGCTTCAGGACGGCCACGGCTTGTGCTGCCGACGCCAGAACGCTTCAGCGATTGAAGGTCCCGCCTGCGCCTGAGCACTTGGTCTGTGCGTGTGGGGAGCCGGTCCCGGCCAGGACTCACCTCACGTTCTACTGCAGTGCCGCTGACTGGAGGCGCCCTGTTGGCTCCCACATTGAGCGAGGCTTCCTTTGCAAGCTGCTGCCTCTGCCGCTGTATCGGCCGCCTGCTGACCCTGGCCTAGACCTTGAGCTAGTCTCTGAGATTGTGCAAGCTGCGGCTGCGGGGCCGGTGATTTGTGCCACCGACGGGGGTGCCTTTACCCGTCCCAAGCTTGTTCACTGGCGACGTGCTGCCTGGGCCCTTGCAGTGGCCACGGCAAATGGACAGGTTGTCGTAGGGGGTTTGGTCACTTCTTTTGAGCAAACGCCCGCTGCTGCCGAGCGGGAGGCCTTGTGGCGGCTCCTGCTTCACCTTCGACGTGCCGACGTGCCTGCCTGTGTTTTCTTGGACAACAAAGCTTTGGAACCCTGCGTTTTGGACGGCTGTGTCCTGCACCGCCCGCCGGGACCTCCAGGCCCATTGGATCCCTTCGCATGGCAAGCAGCCCAGGTGGCAAGCTGAGAATCCTGAGCACACTGCCCTTGCGCGTGCCCTCAACAGGGAAGCAGATGTCCGCTGCACGGCCATGCTCCAGCCGCTCAGAGATGTTTGGCAAGGCGCTTGTGATTGCTACGACTCTGCTGTGGACTGGGGCGATGCCGCTGTGCGTGGCCAGCATGAGGCCACCGGGCCCTTCCATGAGATGCTTAAGACTGCCATGGGTGAGCTCCGCGCCACCGCCCCTGCCCCTTTCGGTTTAGTCCCGCTGGTTTTCCCCCTCTAGGATGCCTTGTGATGACCCAATCTGTCTTTGCCACTGCCCAGCTGAGGCCACTGGGCCTTTCCATGAGATGCTTAAGACTGCCGGGGGTGAGCTCCGCATGTCGTGATGCTCCCCGGCCACTGCCCTTGACCCTTTCGGTTTAGTCCCTCTGTTTTCCCCCCTCCTGGCTGCCTTGTGAAGACCCAATCTGTCTTAGCCACTGCGGGCCGCCAGGTTGAAGCCGCTGGGGCGTGCCTTTTCTCGCCTTCGGGCTTCGGGTTTTGCTTTCCCTGTGTGCTGGGCCGTGGGCCCACTGCTCGTTTCACGATGCCGGAGACCACGACACTGCAATGTTGCAGGTCGCTGCTGTGAGGTGAGCTTCGGCTCACCGCCCCGGTGGGCGTCTAAACTACCAACCTTCGGGTACGGTGCAGGTTGACGTACAAAGCATGAATGAATGAATGGACATGGGCAGCCCGCGGGTGGTGTGCCGTAGAGCGCACCTGCCGTGAGCTCAGCCGCGATGAATCGTGGATTATGGTGAAAAGTCCCACGCACTTGGAGCTGGTGCTTGGCAAGCGGTCAACTGCCTACGGGGGACCACCTGGTGAAGGCAAGTTTACTGTGCCAGAGGATGCAGACAAGCTCGCGCCGGTTTTGTCCAACGCAGTGCATCGCAAGCTACTGGACCTTGTGAGAGCCCACGATTTCGTGAGTTACCGAGTGTTGCTGAATCTGCGGCCAGTGTACCTGAGAGGCTTGCGCGTGGAGGACACATGCCAGTTAGTGCCTGGGTTCCATGAAGATGCTGGATCTCTCTATTCCCTGGCCGTGCAACGCTTTTTCTTCCAGAATGGTTTTACCGCTGTAGATGAGACCGACAAGGGTGGATGGTCGCCCCTGCACTACGCAGCCTTGAGCGGAGATACCGACTCAGTTCGGGGCTTGCTAGCGCAGCGTGCTGATCCGAACTGCAAGACGAAGAAGGACATGCCCCAGGTAGAAATACCATCGTCGACTTCACCTTTATCCATATGTGTTTTGCACAATCACAACGAAGCAGCACGAATTCTTATCGCAGCCAGAGCCTGGGTCGACGGCCGCTCGGGAGTTGTCGACCCAGCACTCACAACAGCAGCCGAAGCAAACAATGCCGAAGGCATCCGCATCTTGTGCCAGGCTGGCTGCAGTCCGCATTTGAAGAATTCTCTTGGCATTTCTGCCCTTCAGAGTGCCTGTGCCAGCGGCTGTTTGGCTGTGGTGGAGCAGCTCGTTGCGCAAGCCGGCGAGACGGTGGACCTGTCTGGCGCTCTTGGCTGCGCTATGCTTTATCGAGGAGACAATGCTGATCTAGTTTTCCGGCTCGCAGAGATGCGAGCCGATGTTAACGAGCCCACGAACATGGGAAGTGAGCCTGCAGTCATCCGACTCTGGATAAAACTGAAAGGCTTGCAGTACAAACTTGGCTCTGCTACCACTTCTGCCCGTGTCTTCTACCATGCACCTGGTGCTACGCCATTGTTTCTGGCCATGCTGACAGCGCAGTACACGGGAGCCGCAGCGCTCATCGCTCTCGGGGCACGACTGGATACGCCGAATGCACGCGGATGGACTGCAGTGGACTTTACGCGCGGCCCGGAGGGCGAGTCGGTGCCGGAGTTTTTGAAGACGGCCTTCTGGGACGGGAGCCGGACAGAGTGTCAGAGGGTAGCCGGGTCCGCATGCAGCGATGGTTACGTCGAGCACTCTTTCTGAAAAGGGCTCCTCGGGTGGTTGTACAACCTTGTGCCGCTACTCTGTATTGCCATGGCTGTCATTTCGCAGGAAACGCGACTGCTCATGACTGCACTCGACGCTAGACTCGCTAGACCCTGAACATCAAGTTGCGCTTTACTCCATACAGTGTTAAGTCTCGCATTTTCGGTGCAGTGAAATTCTGCACTCGCATATGCGGCAAAGTCTGCATGTGAATGAGCATTTGCACCATTGTAGATGGCGCGGGGAAACCAGGACCTGGGACTCTCAATCTCTGGGCTGACGGGCAGGATGAGCTTCAACTATTGGCTGCCATATGCTGCTATAATTTGCAAGTTGTTGCTAAGCGGTTCTTGCACATTCTGTAGCAGGGATGCGCAAGAGGCCCACCAAGTCATGGAAACTGAGGCTCATGTGCATGTTGACGCTGCTGGGCTGCACCACTGGTGGCGAGGACTGGATTGACATCCACCGCCGCTCGGCCATAATCGTGTTGGATCATTCTTCATTTGGACGTGCTGCTGTGAAGTCCTCGTTCCGAATATGTAGGCTGCTTGAACGAAATGCTTGCGCCATTTCTGCATGCCAAAAGATTTCAAGATTCTCGTATATCTTACATGCACTTGCGTTGGTGGTGGTCACCGCTACCGGCTGCAGCTTCCGATGTTGACACGTCACCTGCGTAGCACCACAACCTGGTCGTCGGATCAACCTCGGGGATCTACTTTATTTAGATGCCTGTAGGGTGTCGCACCATGCTTGGGCAGGCTTGGTTTCCGAGACTGGCTCCATTCCGGCTGGCATGTTGGTATTCTTCATTGCGGCCTGTTTGCACAAAGCCCTTGAAGTGGGCTCTGAAACCCAACAGATCTTGGCATCCGAGCCAATCAGACTAGACCTCATCGCTGTTTGATCTGGGACTTTAGATGCCTTCTGGCTTCTGCATCTCTTCGGGGATCGGCTCTGTGGTGTCGGGCCGAAGGCCGACAGTCCGAGGTTTTCTTCACCCTGGCGGTCTACAACATCGTGGCTCGGCTGACCGCAAATCGTCAGTTCCAGGGCGGAGGCGCCGGACCCCCTTGAATGGCGCAGCATCATGAGAACGTCCGGAATCTGTCAAGATGAAGGGTGCGGTGCCAAAGACCCAAGGTGATGACTTCCTTCATCGACCGAGCTGTAAAGTCCACACGGCCGACGAATCCTGGCTGTATCAGAAGCTCCCCGGGAATTTGGGGTTTGATTCCTAGCATGCTCAGGGCTTGGTTGTTGAAGCACGTCAGAAGGGCTTAGGAGTGCAAATTCCAAAGTTTTGCGGAGCCACAAGGCAAGATCGCAGTGACACGCCCAGTGCGTCGGGTGCGTGACCCTCATGTTCAGATTCCAATTCAGATTGAATTGATTGAATTATGAATCATGGCCATCATCAAACACTTCTTCTCGTTATGCTTATAGCCTACAAGCACAAGCACATGATTGTTACCAGCCCATCGTTATCACTGATTCTTGTCTGATAGCACTAGTGTCTCTAGTCGCACATCTACCCTTGCACCTCCTCCTCCGCCTCCTCCTCCTCCGAACCACTCCTACTACTACTGCCCCTCCTTCTACGACCACTGCTACCACAGGCGCGCCATGAGGGTGACAAAACCATTGCCACCACTACTACCACTACCACGGTTGCTGCTGGTGCCATTGCTACCCCCACTAACTAATACAACTACAATCACAACAACAGCAACAACAACTAGTACTACTAGAATTCCCACTGATACAACTAACAACAACAACAACAACAACTACTACACCTACTACATCTACTACATCTACCACATCTACTACATCTACCACTACTACTACTACTACCCCTACCCCTACTACTACTACTACTACTACTACCCCTACCACGACCATTACCACTACCACGACGACGACGACTACTGCTACTGCTACCACTACCACTACCACTACCACCACCACCACGACGACGGCTACTACTACTACTCCTACTACTACTACTACTACTACTACTACTGCTACTACCAGTACCTACCACCTGCTACGTACACGTACCACCTAGCACCTGCCACCTACCACCTACCGCCTACCACCTACTACCTACTACCGACTAACTACCTACTAACTACCTACCTACTACCTCCTACCGACGACGACGACTACCACTACTACAACTACTACTGCAACAACTACTACTGACAATGACAATGCTTCTGATCTCCTGCCTGTGCAGGGAAGTTGGGCAGGGTGTTCATAATGATGCCGAAGCTGATTCTCACGTCGATTATCTTGGCCGTTGACATGCCGGAAAAGTTCTGCTTTCTCCAGATGAACAGCATGAGGCACGTAGGACCCTGTCGCTCGTCGCCCAGGGTTTGCTCAAGAGCAGGTCGATGAAGTCAGGGAATCAAACCGGCGAGAGCAAAGCATGTCATCCCAGCCGTGTGTTGTTTGCAATCAGTGAAATGATCGTGCTCAATCGCAGCGCATTGACATTGTAGTGAATGTCTCATGATTGCCGTGCTAGACAACTGTAGTTGGCCTGTCGGCCTGCAGGGCAAGGCGCAAATGGCGGCATCCGTGCAGTGCAGCAATGCGAAGCTGATCGTGTGGGCGCTCGTCCTCGTCATCCTGTCCGTGATCAGCATGCTTGTTGGGGTTGTGAAAGATGCGTATTGGCCCATGGTCGTGTGTGCGTCAATGTCAGTGCTTCTGTTTCTGCTGTTGTTCGTCGTCGTGTTCACGAAGACTGCAAGGGCAGAGGATGGCACGGTGAATGGCACAGAGATGGAGAAGGAGTGCCATTGTGTGTGGGCGGGTTACAAGTTCGGAGAGCTGGACACGCCGACACCTGCCGGCCTGGTCTTCAACCTCGTTTCCGTCAAGACCGACCTGAGCGACCCCGAAAGCCCAAGCAACATCACATGGACCGCTCTGACAACAGTTAGCCGGACGCTGTCGGGAAGCATCTCTAGCCAGAAGTCTTGTGCTTGCTGCTTGGAAGACTTTGACGTAGACACCGAAGTTGCTGTCCTTCCCTGCGGTCATGTCTACCACGAGGAGTGCATCGCTCGGTGGGTTTTGAGGTCGGCAAAGGAAGCCTCGTGCCCCACATGCCGGACACCCTTCGATCATGCCGCAGAGACTATCGTGGCAATCTAGGAATCTAGGTCCCGGACCACACGGTGGTGCATCTTACAGTGCTGCAGTTTCGGTGGCAGTATGGTGATGCGGTAACCCTAAGCCTCAACTTCAGGGGTGCAGTATGTTCGGGATCGCTTTTGAAACGACATCAGAGCACATGGACATCCCAGCCCATGATGGAGCGAGGGCAGGCAGTCTTTGCTGCAGCAGCAAGCTGCAAAGCAGCTTCCGACTTGTAAACTTTTTAGACGATTTTGTTTTATCGTAGCTCGGTCGACATAGCTCAGGCCTGTCACGTACTTCTCGGCAGCGCTGGCTCTCCTCATGTCTTCCAGAGAGTCATGCGCTCGCCCCGAACTCTTTTAACAGCGTCAATGAATCTTCGGAGAGGGGATGTGTGAAGTCCTCAGGCTTGGAACTGGAGAAAAGGCTCCGGGTTTGTGAGAGACCATTCAACCCATGCTTCGCTGTAAGCCCAATATCGACATCTTTAGTTTGATGTATCCCAACCCCCTTCAGTGCTCTCAAGCCGCCCGCCCCCGAAGCATCCGACTGCGAGGATGGCCGAGAACCTGGAAAGGAAGCAGGCCGAGGACCAGATCTTTGCAGTGCAGCTCTACCAGATGCTCTTCGAGGCTGGTGCTGTGTTTTCCTCCTGGCTTCGCCCGCCAGAATCCCACAACATGCCCTGTCCTCTTGTCTGGATGTGTACTGGTGGTTTGGCTACGCCAGGTTTATGTGTTCTGCTTTTAGCTTCCTGAAGATGCTTGTGCTGACTCATGTGCAACAGGGGAGATTGTGCATACTGACAGTATCCACTGAGTCTTCCAGAAGCATATACAGTCACGTGAAAATGCTGCACTCAACGTCGTATGGATTGCTGAATGTCTGCATGTATATAGCATTATGTAGCAGTATACTGCCGATAGATTCTTCATACCGATGGGCGATGATCTGCAGAGATGCATTGCCAATTTGACAGTTGCTCATGCGAAAAGATACAGTAACGCACAGTCTTTGCATAGCTTAGGAGAGTTGGACACGGGTTTTTGCGAAATTAAAAGAAAGCTGGAAACTACATTGCTTTGCCAAGCTGGCAAGCACCAGACCGCCGCAATCTGTGGCATCATGTAAATCGCACTACGGCATCCCTTCCTGCCTCACATTCTGGAATGGCGCGTGGGAGTCGTGCATGCCTAAGCCTTGTGCCTTTTGCAAGCTCCCGAATCCACCGGGGCCCAAAGTCCCTCAGGTCGACTGGGATGGCGACGGCGCCCCACTGCCAACATGCTGCGTGAAGATTCGAGGTTAGCACTCTTGGCATTTACAACGGCTGCAAACAAGGTTCATGGTGACTCGGCGACAGTACTCCGTCAGTCTGCTAGCTGTTAGCTGAGGACACATCAGCATCGATGAGTTTCGGGAGGCGATGGGAAGTGAAAACCAATTGGCAGCCCCTCGGCTGCAGCCCGCCCAGCTGACCCAACGGTAGACTTGACCTGGACCTAGAGGAATCGAGTCGCAGAGGCAAACATAGCACTTTCATGCTTGGGGCTAGGGCGTAAGGCTGCGAGGTTTGGCTGGAAACCCAGGACATGTGAGACACGTCACCTGATTCAGCGTTTATTGCGCAACTTTGATGGCTCCGGTTCGAGAGTCCTTGATGAAGATTTGCCTGAGCTTCACGAGTGGCCCAGGCTTTCTTGAAGTTCCATGGTCTCGACATCAAAGACTGTGACTTGTCTTCTTTACATGTCGAAGTCCGACATCGGTATTGACCGGAAGGCCAAAACCTTGGCAGCGCAGTACTGTGAGACCCGGAGGGGCGCACGACCTTGTGGGTGAAGGTGACGTTGTGCTTCTCTGAGGCACGACGTTTTTCGCGATGCTTTCGCCAAGCCACTTGGCGAAGCTAGGGACGTTGTCTATGAAAGTTGGAGGTCCTCGAAAGCATTTCTACGTGCCGTGACTCCAAAGCCAATCCGCTGCGTCGGATTTTCGCATGAATCCGTTCCTTTGGCGCAGTGCAGTGCAGGTGCCACCTCCGTGAGCTTCCTCGACTTCGTCCAAGAAGCTCAGCGGTTCTTACGACAATGATTGCCGGGATTTGGCGATGATGGTCATGGTGATGGTGATGATGCTCGTGGTGGTCGTGCCGGGTGGCATCATGAACCTCACTACGACAGTACTACCCATGTACCGGCACTAATGACTCGACCAGCATGTTGGAGCCTCGGTCATGTCCGAGCCACAGGATACCCGTAATATCTAGAGTCAAAAGTCCCAAGCATGGTCAAGTCTGCTCCTTTCTGAAAGTGGCGATCTAGGCTGTGCAGTTTGTCAGAGACTCCGAAATCCGAGGCGTGCTGCCGGATGCGAGGTTCCGCTTCGTCTATGGACGTGAGCCTGGTCCAGTGGCCACTAATTGGTTCAGAGATTTTTGCAGAGGATACTTTCTTCTGATTTTGATGGTGTTTTCCCTGGTGGATTGGCAAAGCTTTCATAGAATTGGGTAGGTGTTCAGTTGTGGGGCTCGACTGAGCGTTGGTTTCTCCTGCACAGCCCTCGACGTCGAGCCAGAGGACCAGACACTCACGACAGCCATCTGACTCGACATGCCTTGGCAATGGTCTCTGTTGGTCTGGCGGGCTTGAGGTTAGCTTCGAAGTGAAGTTGCTGCTTCAGCGGCAGCGGCAGCTGCAGCAGCCCGACCTCGATCAGGGTCATTGCCGAGTACAGTAGAGTGGCCAGCGCTTGGGTCGTTTCCACGGCCGCGAATTTGCTCTCTTGTAATGCTTTGAACTGGTTTGCACATGTCGTCGTAGACAGACTGCGCAGTGTGAAGGTTTATGCCGATTGTATTCTCGATAGACCCCACTCCGCCGTTTCACCGAGGGGCGAGCTGCAGAAACAGTTTCGTGACTTGGCATCGAGGCGGGCGGAAATCGTGTTGAGGAGACCCTGAGTTGGACATCAGAATCGCAACAGAGCCCTTCGCATTCCTTGAAGTTGGGTCCCTGATGCCTGCCCCCCAAACATCGCAAGCTGTAGTCAGTGACGAGTCAGTCAATCGGTCATATGCCGGCGGCGTGCAGACAGGTAAACTGGCGCCCCGTTTGATTGCACACATGAGGATTCTACTAAAGTCTGCTTTTCTCACGGTGGCTTCCACGGAATTGACATGCTTTGTCCCTGACATATGTGAGCTATGGTCATCGCGGCTCGCTCTTCTCACATTCATACTGGTGGCAGGTTGCAACGCTCCACGGGTAAATGCAAGAGCTGTGCAAGGGGCGGTCGTACGTGGTTTTAGCATTGGCTTACCAAAGAAGAGTTGTCGTTTCAAGAGCATTCTTGTAGCAGCGGGGTAGCAAGGCACAACGTATACTGAATCTAAACTTCCCCGGGCTGCAGCAGATTATAGATGCGGCAAGGTGATCTGGCAAGAGAAGCTTTTCCGAAGACATTCCATCAAGGCTTTTCAGTTTGATGCATGTCAAGAGGCTCCTGATGCCGGTTTCTGCTGTGTCGATTCATTCTAAACAAACTTTTTCGTGTGACTGCATACGAGCTGTTTATGGGGTCGACGAGTTGCTGCTGCAGGTTCCCACCTGCAGGGCCGCCTGTCGACGGTTCGAAGCTCAGACCTCCGACCGTTTGCATTGCCTGTGTTCGCGAATGCATGTCCTGACACGCAAACTACCGTGGACAGGTATTGCTTTACTGCAAAAATTCCAAACTGCCAGCCAAGGGATGTCAGGCAGAAATGAACCAATTGGTCGTAGATGCGAGTTCACGTGCTGCTCAGGAAACCATGGATCCGTGGGGAGCCTCGTTGCGAACAGAGGGGCCCCGGAAGGTTGTGTATGTTCGGACATCCCCTTTGCGCGTCTAGTGCTGTAACTTCGTGTGGAATAAGACAGGGTTTGCATTTTCTGGTGCATCAAAGGCAAAGTACCGCGCAGAAACAGATAGAGAGAGAGAGAGAGCTGAGCTAGCTGGGTAGTCCGACTGCTCCGCTTGTCTGGGTGGAAGAAGCTACAGTAGATACTAGCTAGCTGCTAGCTAGATAGATGGATGGATTGATAGACGGATCGATTGATTGATGGATTGATGGATTGATTGATGGATCGAGTGACTGATCTGCACACATGCTGTTCGGTTGAACAGTCCGCGACTCTCAATTCATACAGAATGCGTCAATGGAAGGCTTGCTTTTGGGATTGGTGTCTGTTTGAGCTTCCACAGTTTGCCGTTTCCCTCTCTTCTGGCGATCACTTTGCGTTCGAACAGTTTTGGCAAGGTGGCTGGAGTTGGAAGTTCCAGCCAAATCTAGTCTAGCCAATCCTCAGGCCGGAGCGACACAAACGTCTGATCCGAAGACACCGTCTTCGATGTTTCTCTGTATTCATATTCTCTTGCTTATTGATATGCCACTCGGCAACTCTCTGACCCATCCTAAAAGCCATGAATCGCATCCAGCTTTGCAGAAAGACCCCTGGGTTCCAAGATCCCTTAGTCGGTCGCTTCACTTCAAGCAGGGGAACTAGTTACTAGTCTGCCCCTGCTGGAGACGGATTTGGTCTAGCGGAATGCCCTTCCTGATTCTCAACTTCCGACTCCGCCCAATGCAGATCCCACATCGTACTGAATCTTGTGGATCCCCCAACGGTAACAAGAAGAAACCAGGCTCCAAAAGGGAGGCAAAGAAAGTCTCGAAGGATCCTCCCTTTTTGCTCCGGGTCCAGCCGACCTACCAAGCGATGCTAATCAGGATTGAACCTTCGTCGGATGTGAAAGTCTTGGGTTTGCTTATGCGAGCACGCGCAGTAACAGGCACATGAACACACATATGTACATATTCATCTACATACGCAGGCCGCGTATGCATGTGTACACATATACACAGAGATCCTGCGCATTCCTGCGCGCTGCACAAGGAATCTGGACTTCGGCGACTTGCGTGCGGTGCGAAACTTTGGGCCGACTCCCCGAGGTCCTCACGGGAGGGGAGAGAGAAGATGATGTAATCTAACCTACTAGTAGTAGGTTAGTAGGTTTAGGGTTGAGGGTTTATGAAGTGCCGTGGCTGGCGTGTTTGTGCATCTGCAGGAAGGTTTATAGGGCACAGGGGGTCAGTTCATTCAAGGCTTTCTTTGTTGAGAGAGAAGATGGCTTACTGGAGTTTGACGTTGGCTTTGAGGCAACCTATGACTCCCTCGTTCGCTTTATATCCAAATTACAGATGCTGCGTCCTGTGGCTGGTGTTCAGCTTCTCCTTTCCGGAAATGCTGCCGAGGCATACTTGTATACAATCAAAGACATCAACTCGCATTATGTCAAGCGAGATCTTGTAGTGATTGCTGAGATAGTCCCAATTTCTTGGCTCGCTAGCGTTTGGAACCTCAGTCAGCAGAACTGAGCTTCAGAGCGTTGGCAGACTCGCTCGCTGACACTTAGAGCCCAGCTGCAAAAAGTAGGAATCTAACCTAGTAGGTTTCGGTGCACACACTCGGAACTAGGTTTAGGGTTTAGGGTTGTTGTGGGGTACTGCAGTACCCCGAGTTAAGGTGTTCTAGCAAAGTCTAAGACGGAAACTTTCGACAAAGCCGGAAGTTCAGCGTTCTCTCTCTTCCAGCCTGCGTCCGGAATTAGCCTGCGCTGAACGGCTGCTGCCGGCTGTCACCCCGAATAATCCAAGGACGAAACATGACCCTGAACATTTAGCAGCAAGTACAAGATTGTTCCAGCCTGCTCCCTGTTCATCTATGCTGTTTTTGCTGAAGGCCTCGAGAATTTCAACTGTCACCTCGACCCAAACCGAAGACTACGGCCCGCCCCTCCAATCGCTTCCCTGACAGGATCTCAGCAGTCCATACTGAACCTGAGTGATGCTTCCTGCCTTTCATAGATGTAGACTGAGTAGGCAGGGTTGTTTCCGGTGGCCTGTTGGGTGGATGTGTTTCATGTTCGTCCATGGTTAGTGCGCCCACTTTGCAGCGACAAGGCCAAGGCAGTAGAGTCAGTAGACTGATAATGCCGAATATGACGGAAAAAACGCTAGTAATACAGAATGCAAGACATGCTAGTGCAGCAGTGATGCAGACGCCACTCCGCGAAACAGCACATTCTATTATATCGAATATCGACAGGGGAACGCGCAAGACTGCCGAAGATACTATTGACACACTGTGTCACCGGCCACCGACCATTGGACGGGCATGATGCGCACGCACACGCAAAAACCATATATTTATGATTATTTATGTGTACAATAATTGCTCATTTCCAGTCACCATAATATTAATTCTAAGAAAATATTGCTACAAACAATTGCAATAAGAAGATCGATGATAACGCATGTTCGAAACAGAAACATTACTGACAACAATAACAACGAAAATCCCAGGCGGGCACCGGCGCATGCCTCGGCTCCCCCGACCTGGCAGAGGCAAGTTGGCAGCGCTGAGTTCTCAAGGTAAGCCATCTTCTTTTCATATATGTCTGTATATCGACGTCCGTGTATGCGTACACATGCAGACAGGCATAATTTGTGTGTATATGTATATGTATATATATATATATATATTTCACACATTCATGCTAGATGCAAGCATACGCACGCACACACACATAAATGAATAAATAAATGAATTAAGTAAATCCATAAATAAGCGAACACACATGCGCCCATATTTGTGTTTGCATTTGCTGTTACATGGTTTTGATATTCATATTCAATCATATTCACGTTTGTACAGACTGTGTATAAACATGCAGAGACGGACAGGCAGAGGTTGGAGCTTGCTTTTGACCGAAACACAATCAGGTCGATGACAACATCGGCCGCAAGGGCGCTGACACTGTGGAAGGGCATGGCGCCGACCCGAAGGCGAAGGAGCATATGTGTGTCGCAAAAACCAAACTTACCCAGACTATGGAGTCAGAAGCATCACAACACCAAGCTCGATCACAAAGGCTCCACCTGACCTGAGCTCCAAAGTTAGTCATGTCGATGCCAGGACCTCCAAGATTTCCTTCATGGCATCACCTTCACTGCCGCTCTGCCCAAAGCTTGAGTGCGCCCACCGAGTGAGCTCAGGAGGGAGCCTAGGGAAAATGTGTGCGGCTGGCCGTGCGGGGGAGGGAAACCATATGTGAATCAATGATTCAGTAGTTTTTGTAGATACATAAATACACCAACAGACAGCACACACACACATATATATATATATATATTTATATTTATGTGTGTGTATATGTACATGTATATATGGCGCCGCCCATGCACCTACCCTTTTCCTGACTTGACCTGCGTTAGCTGATCTATAAATGATACACGGTTATACACGCACAGACACACACACACAATCACACACACACATATATATATATATACACACACACACACACTTGTTTAGACATGTTTCCGGAAAATAGTACTAGGTATATATATCTATATATATGTTCGTGTTTATGTACATTTCTTGTACATGCACACGTGCACGGACACGTGCGCACACGCACGCACAAACACATTTATATGTGTGTTTACATACTTGTATTCACGGGTACATTTTTACATACATACATACACACATATCTCTGTGTGTATACAGGTGTATACATATATATGTATATATGCACATATATATAGCTCTCACATGCCTGTGTATGCATTTATGTATGCACGTACGTACGGGCGTAGGTAAGTAAGTGTGTATGTATGTATGCATGTATGTGTGTGTATGTGTATGTGTGTGTATATATGTATCCTGTAACTAGTATACATCGCCCGACTGATAGTACACCTACAAAAAATCAATGTTGAGCGCTTCATCAAGGAGGGAGCAGCAGGTGTAGCATGGGATGGCATGGCTCGTACACGGATGCTTGGATGAAGGGTTCGGGGCACGAAACTCTCGCAGCCCTTGCGACTTAAACCCGTGGATCCGAAAGCTTGCAGGGCTGTTGAGTTGGTCGCGCTATCCTAGGCGAGAGCGAAGGCCAAGGCCAAGGCCAAGGCGAAAGCGGTGGCCGGAGCTGAGGCTTTCCTTTTGGTTTCACTGCCTTTAGAGGGCGCAGACAAGCAAAAGCAAAGAGTGCTGGCGGGGAAATGCCACGCAGAGAATCGCCCCGAAGAGACATGACATAGTCATGACACAATGACACGCACGTCGCCTCACGCTTTTTCGGCACTTCGTTCACCTCGTGCATTCGGTGAGTACGTACAACCTGAAACTGCATGGAGGCGCCCATCTTTCTCAAAGTGTTCCTGGCCTGGCCCTCTCCCCCAGAGCCCAACAAGCCGGAGTGGGACATTCCTATGTAATCGAATGTAGCCGCCATGGAAAGTATGCAAAAATACGGTACGTATGTCAGGTACACGCTCGAGCATGCAGCCATGCAAAGAGATCATACGGATCAGATTAGCCTGCCATATTAGATAGAATGGTGTAGGCTGCCAGCCTGAGTTGACTCCAGGCCATTGCCGACAGCTCAGCTCTTGCGCCACTAGAGCCTGCAGCCGCCTGACTCAGTCGTGAAGGGTTTGATTCTGCTTCTTGCAGTGTTTGACAGTTTGACAATTATACCCCCTGAAACCAACTCAGCATTGGCATGGTGGATGGGTAGCGAATCGGTGGAACTCCCAGAGCGGGGCAATTTATTCTGGCTTAGCGGTTTCCGTAACAAGATGTCGAGCTTACCGAGCACTGAGGAAAGGCTTCAGGATACCATTTCACGGTTTGGGCACGCTTATGTTGCTCTCCGTGTGCCTGATGATAGCTGTTGGTCAAGATTGCGAGGTGGGTCCATCTGTGGGGCAGCCCGTTTAAATGCAATATTGTGTCAAAGGCTCACTCCGCGAGGTATACAGAGGCTGAGGGCAGAGTTTCGAGGGCCCAGATTCTCATGGGTTGACGCAGAAAGCAGCATTCAGATAGCACGCATTGCTAACCTTTCAATTCGAGATGGGGTTTGGCTGGGTCGAGAGGCTGGGCAAAGATATCCCGTGCATCAGACTTTACCGACGACTTAGACTTCTTGAAGAGGAGTCGGTATCTGTGCGGTCGGCAAAAAATCACTCAGGCGCTTGAAGAGTATGTCGCATGTCAAAGCAAGGGATTGCGACATTGCTGACAGGGAACGAAACCGAAACAAATCAAGCGGCTTTCAAGAAACAGGCCCACAGGGCCTGCTATCAAGTGTTGATGTAAGTCAAGAGTGAGTTTCGTTAACTTGTCCTTGGGAAACTGGGACCTGTGCTTGCCTTTCTCGTCGAGGACACTGCGCAGCCGACGATGCAAGAGGCCCACAGCATGTAGAAAAGGGCCGAAGAGGACAGCCCAAAGACTCTGCAGCCGTGAATTCCTTGTCGGCTAATTTCGACGAGTAGCTTAATTTGCTTGAAGCAAGCGGGGCTCCTCGTCAGCCAAGTTCGCCGTCGGAAGTAATTGGCTTGTAGGACCCGCTCGTAGGACCCAGGAGGTTGTGTACAGAGGTCGTTGCTAACCAATTTCGTTCGAAGACTCCTCCTGAACGTGCTGCTTGCTTGACGACATCATAAGTTTGCATCTCTGAGCTGACATGCAAGCCGAAGGTGCAATCATACGCAGGCAACAGCAAGCCGAGCTTATACCCCGAAACCAACAGCCCAGCCGGTGCCCTTCCCGGAACCAACCCCGCACTGTTTCGTCAGACCTGGACAGCCTGAGGCAACATGAGGCAACCTCTTTTCCTGAAACCTTGACACCCTTTTTCTACTGAGGCACAAGATGCTGCAGTCATATAGTTTCACGAGGCCCCACAACAAGCCATCAACAAAGCCATTCCTCGCAGCTTCCCGTTCGTTGTCGAAGATCCAACAGTTTAGTCGTTAGAGCTGCATGTATCGGCCGGCTGATGGAGGGAATCAGGTTTTGGTATACAGATGCAGCAACCGAGGGCACCATCCTGGCTGTCATTTCGTTTTCGTCTACTCAGCTAGCAGGAGGAGAAAACTACAGGAAACCCAAAGGCAAAGGTCACCGGCCCAAATGCCTTCAATGCATCGCCAGGCGTCGCGATCCCAAGAGCTAGGCCGACCCTCGTGGAAGCAGCCCCTCAAGAATCATGCTCAAGCTCCGCTTGAATCAAAGCCCTGGTCTGAAAGAAGTCCTCACACCGAATTCAGTTGTGCGAGAGGCGATTGGACGCCTGCTCCAGGAGTCGGCATTGACGGGGCAGGTGCAACCAACAAACTGTGTTATATGTCTATGCACACTCACAGACGCGTGCACGCGTGTGCGCATGCAGACACCACCACCACCACCACCACCACCACGCATGCACGCATGCATGCATGCATGCATGTATGTGTGTATGTGTGTATGTATGTATGTAAGTGTGTATGTATGTATGTATGTATGGCTGTATGGATGTATGCATGGATGCATGGATGCATGGTGGATGCATGGATGCATGCATGGATGCATGCATGGATGCATGTCTGGATGCATGTATGGATGCATGTATGGATGCACGCATGGATGCATGGATGGCTGGCTGGCTGGCTGGCTGGCTGGCTGGATGGATGGATGGATGGATGTGTGTGTGTGTGTGCTCCTAAACTGCATGCATGCATTGAGTTCTATATGCACTTATGTACCCCTGCATGCTGCCATGCACGTTTGATATGTGTATAGGTGTGTATGTCATGTCATTGTACCTGTCCACCTTGTGTTTTGTAATTTACAAAGACGCGCGATATTACCAAACAGTGCTCAAAGCTTTGCAGAAGTACCTCGCGGACCTGACGCACCTGGCGCACTGCATGCTAGCACGCTTCTTTCGGATCATCTTTCTCGGGGGAGTGTGGTCCCGATGATGATAGAGCTGATAGAGGTCGTGTGATCATGTTGTTGAAGACCAGTATCCAGTGCGGTAGTGTTGGGATGCTGATGATAGGGTTTTCGGACACACGCTTACATGCATCTACGAAACCCCAACATGGCTTCTGGGTTGACATGCTGCCAGAGAACAAAGATCGGCTTTCGCAGGCTTGCAGCTCCACCAGCAGAGAGGTTTCTTCCACTCTCCATCAAACCTGATTTCTTTCGCAAGGCCAAGGCCAAAGCCAAGGCCAAGTCGAAAGCAAAGGCGGGAGGACATTTAGGGGACTAGGGTTTCGGGTTTAGGGTTAAGGGTACCCAGCTGATTGGCAGAGTCTGGGTTCAAAAAAAGGGTTAAGGGTACAGCCAGAATTGTCCCTGTTGGCAGCACAGAGTCACAGAGGGATCAGAACGCCTGGTCAATTCAGACAGGTTCCTCCCGGGCTTGGCTGCTGCAAAATCGGGTTATATTTGCAGGTCAGGAGGCTGTCATGTCAGTCTTGCAGCAAGAAGCGTCTGTGTCGTCATCATGCGTCTGTGTGCAAGTCATCTTTTGTCTATGCAGTTTGCCTGTGTCTTCAATTTCAGTTACTCGGCGTGGTGACAGCTTGAACGCTGTTGTGATTATGCAGGCGAAAGCCAAGGCGAAATCGGAAGCTGTGCCGCACACGCTTCCCGTCGTTTCAATTTCATATTGCAGTAGCAGTAAGAGGTGGAAGAGGAGAGAGGGTAAAGGGGGACAGCACGAGGGAGAGCCATTAGTCACATATTTCATTCAGGTGTAAACCCGAATCACAACAAACTGAAGGGAGGTCATGTCCCTTTCATGAACTGCCGCGAGTACTGCGAAGTGAGCTTCATGCATTGGAACCAGGTGTAGCAGTGTAGCACAGAGGGAACTTGTCACAAGCTGTCAGCTGGCAACACCATCATGACATGTCTTTTCTTGTGTCGATTTGCCCAGACGAGCTAGACGGAGCTACTAGCGTTACTAGCTGCTAGCTGATTAGCTGAGGCCTTCCACCGAGGAGATCCTGCACATGCTGCAACCTGGATTTGATGCGGCGCTTGGAATCAATCATTCTAGCCGAATCTTAGTGGGCTTAGATCCCAGCTGCAGCCAACAGGTTATATGTGGGAAACACGCTGATTGGTGCGTGTGCGTGTACATGTGTGTGTGTGCGCGAGATCATATGTTTGCACTGTCACCTAAAAGGATCAGCTAGAATGGCGGTCAAATTCCGGAATTAGAAGCACGTGGGTTTGAGAATCTCGTGTTGGGCTCCGAAAGTGCTGCCCCACCTAAGCAAGTGAACTCCCAGTGTGAGATTGCTTTCTCTGGCCTTTACTATTATAGTTCCTGCTGCTTCACACACAGCACATGGCTGAGGCAAGGGTGAGAGCACATCTCCGAACGCTGGTGGGCTTGCGAGGGTTGGGGCGAGGATCTCGACTGAGAGCGCCAAGTCAAGTACGTACTTCATCAGCTGCAGGCCCTGTTGTAGAACTTGCTTAGCTTTCGGTGTTGATTCTCGGTTCTGCTACCTTGAAGACCTCAGTTTTCCCGGAGTAGGCTGACCGGTGGAGGTTGTAAGCAGGGTACAAGATGCGGTACGCAGGGCCGGTTTAGGTAGAGGTGACTTCTGTGCTTCGGGTATCGCCTTCTGAGCTCCAAACCTCAGCCCCCTTGTGCGCGTTAGGGGATCATGGCCTTGCACGCACGGGAGGGATCTGGCCTGAGACGCCGTTGAAAACAAGACTTAGAGTCCGACTTGCACTGAAAGTCTACTGTGTCGGTGCGCTAGAGCTTTAGAGCCTGCGGCAATGCTGGTGGTGCCGGTGGCAGATGTCCATCATCTCTTTGCAGAAGATTGATTTTGCCTTATGATGTTGCTTGCACAAGGGGTTAGACAATTCACAAGGCCACCACTATTACCACTGCTCCTGGTGCTGCTGCTGCTCCTTCTCCTCCTACTGCTACTACTGCTTCTGCTGCTGCTTCTACTACTACTACTACTACTACTACTACTACTACTACACCTACCCTACGACCACCACCGCTACCACCGCTACCACCACCACCACGACGACTACTGCCATTGCTACTGCTACTGGTACTGCTACTGCTGCTGCTGCTGCTGCTCTGCCGCTGCTACCACTACCACTACCACTACCACTAAAGTCCTCCTGCAATATCGTCGTATGTGTAGCGTCTCACGAAGTTCGGCCGGGATCCCTCCTTGCAGTGCATGGCCAGGGGTCGCCAGCAGGAGATAGTTTAGACAACAGGGCGTAAGCCGACGAATGTTCCGTGGCAAACTATTAATTTATATCTACGACCGTCGCGGCTTGCGCTGTTTACATAACTGTTGTACCCGAAGTTCCGGATTTTTTTTCCGCACTGCTGTGCAGTCGCTGAACAGCGGGCTGGTTTACCATGCTGCACCCAGCACTCGACCGCAATGGTGGCCGATCTAGCTGGTGGCCTGTTGAGAGGCACCAGCGGCGGGGTGCGAAGCAACTGCCGTCTGGGCCAGTTCGCCCTCAACTTTTCAATCGCAGACCTCCAGTAACTTCGAACCCAACCCTCCACCACGCTTGATGCCGCAGTTCCTACCCCTGGACGAAGAAAAGTCGGCCGCAGCAAGCGATGCGGTTCTGTTGCCCACAGTTGGAACGGTGCCACATGCTCAGGGTCGAAAGTTCAGGATTTGTTGCCCAAGCAGTGTTAGCGGGTGGTTCGAATGTTGGGTGTAACGAGAATCCCTAGGGTGGGGGTGCGGCAAGCACACGCGGCGTGACAAAACGTTCCCTGGGACGTGTGACGTCGCTCCAGTGCATGCTTTGCACCCACATCCATTCTTTACACGAGCAGCGGATCGCGGTAGGGATGGCGGTGGGCGGCTAGCCAGGTTCATTATACGAGGGGAAGATGAGGGACGCACTGGCGCCGTGCTGCACTCCTGAATGTTGTCGGGTGTGCTCCTGAATCCGTCAGTACTTGAGGGCAGCATTGTGGAAGTGATCCTGAATCTCGTCAGAACTCGGTGGCTCGGTGGTCTCCTGGCGAGTCTCCTAGGTCTCCTTGTGGTCTCCTGATTGTCGTGGTCGTCATGGTCTCCGTGGTGGTGGTGTTCTTTCATTGATTGGGAATCTACAGACGCTGGCATCATAATTCAGGCAGTCGAGTCGCAACAGGGTGTATCACCCTAGGGTGATTGCAACGACAGTCTTCGACTTGACAAAGCAGCCCGGACATCATCCGGGAGCATTGCAGACCAGAGGTCTCACGTCAGGAGCAGGCGCCAATTCAAAGGATGCAGGTGCGGCCCGTTCCGGTTGCATTTGCCCCTAGATGGAGTGCCGAATCCCAAATCCACAACTCACAGCGTCACGTTTTGTGCGCAGGCTTCCGAATCTAGATCTAGAACCTGGAATTCCGTCTTGCTTAGTGCTTGTTGACGAAGTTCTGCTCGGTTACATAAAAGGCTGAAGCAAAGCAGGATGAACACCGAGGACACGTGCATTTTGTGCTAAGACCTGAGGTTCGGCTTGCCAACCGTCCGAGCCCCAGAGACGCTGTGCTCGCCAGAAGCCTCCAGACGCCCCAGACGGTGGCATTTGGCAGGGATCGCACACCTGACCCATCTGGACATGGTTGAGCAGTGTCCGCAATGCCGTCACGCTTGAAGTCAATAGTTCAGAATTATCGAGATTTGTGCCTCAGTAGCGGTTCTCGTCAGAAACATGAGCTTGCCGCATGTTCAACCTCGTAGCGCACATCTGCAAGGCTGTGATTTGTTTACAGGTGGGTGTTTCTATGTTACAGTCGCAAGTGGCATCGGAAGCGCATGCTTCCAGCAATGGTGCTCAACTGCTTAACAGCACGACATGCATGGGACCTGCGACGACAGCATCGAAAAGGAACCACAGCACCCCGTCCCTGCCTTACAGTCTCAACACATTCAGTCGGATTTGTTGGACTTGTCTCGACGGTCCGAACCAAGATTGGAGCTAAAGAATTGGCTTCTGTACACACAGGCACTCTGCGGACATATCCTTGTTAAGTCTCTCTGCTCTGGCCAGGGCCCTCCTGTGCGCGAGAGCGCGCCTGGCAGCATGGCAAAACGTGTTTCGCTGGGGAGAGGGGTTGCAGACAGCTCATCATAAAGTCTGGGATTGGAGTTGAGGGCTGCAAGGGCTTCGGCTTTTGAGGGTACTTCGAAGATTTTCAGAAGTCTCGAATTGCTTAGGGCTCGGGCTGAGAAAGCCCCACCAAAAAGCAGAAAGCTTCTTACCGAAATGCCACAGACCCTCCCGAAGCAGCGGGCCCCTTTGCAGTTTGAACACCAGACTCCACGCCGCAAGGCCATACAGATCTCAAGACCCAAGCCGAGAACGTTAGGTCCGCTCCTTCGCCGACATCCTTCGCGCAAAGGAGGCAGGGTCAGACCTGGAGGCCACCTCGCCTTCCGGCCTTAGGGCA
This sequence comes from Symbiodinium sp. clade A Y106, assembly GCA_003297005.1. Taxonomy (NCBI): domain Eukaryota; class Dinophyceae; order Suessiales; family Symbiodiniaceae; genus Symbiodinium; species Symbiodinium sp. clade A. Next base: position 24,446 of record BGNK01000692.1, read on the forward strand.
GCTCGTATATCGTTCCAAAACATGGGATGTTTATTATTTGAGATATCAGGTGCCGGGTACTGCTTGGAATAGGGCTTGTTGCCCCTGGGCGGGAAACTCCATTTGAGGACTTTGCCGCCAAAGTGCGGTCGGTGAAGGAGCGGCACAAGCACCAGTGCGTTTCTCAATGCAACGGCAAAGTGTGAGTTTTCACTGAGCTCATGTTGGTGCTTTCGGACGGCTCGAAAAGTTGCAAGGCCTGGGTCGAGTGAGTTTACAGGGGCCCTCAAATTGATGTGCTGAGGGTCAAGCGGCTCACCGTGGGCATGAAAGACCTGAAGAGGCCAAGCCGGCCTGAAAGGGTATTGGAATTCATGAACTTCAGCTGTTTAACCCTAGCCAGAAGGACTTTTCATAAGTTTCTCCATCCAGCATCAAGCCATGCGACCTTGTATGGTAAGTCTGCAAGTATGTGTGCTGACGATGTCAATGATGCTGCTGACGCTCATGCGACAACTCCTCGGAGTGAAGAAAATATCAGGTCTTGACATGACGATGGCCATGGTAATTCACATTGCCACGGTTGTGACAATGATCATGCCGACGGCGGTGGGGTGGTGAAGGTGACGTACACTATCACAACCAGCGTGCGGCTGATGACGGGGATGCCGTTGCTGATGCTGAGCCCACCACTAGTGATACTACCTGCCGTGGTTAGTCTAGGCGATGGTCGAGATCCTTCCACTGTCGAACATTAATAGCAAGCAATTGTTGACGTCAGGTTGATGTCTCAGTTTGTGTAAGCGTCGATTTCCACATTGGTCTTCATGACTGTCTCGTCCGGAAGTTGGGTCAAACTTTGAGCCAATTTACAGGTCAGCAGGGCATAGTCCGGAGGCTAAGAGGGCTATACGCATGCGGCCGTTTTCTCAGGATCGTAGGCGCAAGCATAGCGTCACCAGATGAAGGGACTGCGAAGGAAGCCATGTCTGCATGTCTCCGTGCATTTTCCCACATGCCGACAATCGCAGACACGTTGCAAAGTCTGCCTGTGCCAGGCTGAAGATGGAAGCTGGCGAAAGCGAATCGGAGGCAAGAGAACCTGGGAAGATAGCATTCGTCTGCAGTGAAAGCTCAGTAGCCCAGCAAAACGAGGCATCGTGACCTGATCTTGCCTCTAAGATGACTGAAGCTGGCCCATAGAATCATGGATATTCGTGGTGGATGCTGTTTCAATGCGGCGCCGGCGACAGGGTTCAACCCTATGGATGCGAGTTTTGCCATGGTCTTTTCTAGCTGCCTTTGTTCAAAGTGGGTGAGTTGGCTGAAGTTCACAAGCCTGCCAAGTTCCACCTGAACGCAACCAACAGCCGCATACGATCGCAGGCAGTTGTTTGAAACTTGCACAAGCCAATCCTCCCGACTCGCGACAAAGAAGCAGTGCTCATGTGCCACCCGACGTGGCATTTGTGCTGAAGTGCCAACTAGGCCGTGGAAGACATCGATACCTTCCTCGATCGCTCGTGCCCTACAATTGGATGACTTCTGCACGGGGTGCCAGGCAGCTAAAACTAGAAACTTCGAGTACCAAAGATCTGGAGACTGGGAGTCGAAGGCAGTGCACTTGGGTCTTTTTTCCTCATCCCGGGTGTGTCAAACCGTTGGGAAAGCGCGAAGGCTTCTTAAGTCTTAATCTTCCGGGTTCAGAGCAGAGGGTTTTTGGGATTTGGCAGGGTGGCATGAAGCCCAGAAGTCACAACACATGCGCAAGGTTTTGTGCTGTCGCGGATCGGCATTGAGATGCTCAACTCCCAGCCGCTAAGCAAGGTTTGGCGTGAGACAGAGCTTCTTGGGCTTATCGGCCGGGGGAACGTGGGAACCATCAATCAAAAGTCTCTGCAGGAGGGTATCCATGCTAGCTAAATCCATGATCCATGCGGGAGTATGACCGAAGCATTGGTCAACGCATCGCGGACTGCTGCCTCTTGGGACACTGGCCTGAGGTGTCTGGAAGTTACCGTTTCGTTGAGTAAGACCGCTGATTCACACCCTGGAGTTGAAGTGGAACAAGCCCCTTGCCCAACCCTGGCCTACATGCTGGACACCTCAGTCAGCAAAGGTACCTGGCCTTGTTCACCAAGAACAAGGGTATTGCGGATCCCAACTGTGATCCTTGTGCTGGGAACTCGGCAGAGTCGACCTGGGTCAGGCTGGCCAGCTTCGGCGGGGTCTTTGAGGGATGCTTGAGGTTTTCGTAAACGCTGCTGTGGGGCAGAGTTGCTTTAAGGCTTCGCGAAGGAGTCTAGCCTTGCGGTCTGGTGGGAGGACGACAACCAAGAGAAGGCCGTGAGTCCGTTGCAGTCCACTCAGGCAGTGGCCAGGAAAGCAGCACAAGTTGCCGCGGACCCAGTCGGATTTCATGAGTCGCGTTTCGCTCTCGGCTTGGCTTGCCATCGCATCGAGCGAGCGAGGCACGGCGACTGGCAACTCAGGAGTTCGAGCCGAGCCTCCTACCTGAGGTGCCAGGCTTATGTCGGAATTATTGCTGCTCCTCGGACCAAGCAGAAAGCGCCTGTTTCAGGTTGCTGTGCGGATGTGCTTCTTGTTTCGGCGACTGGCAACGCAGGTCCAAGTGACCTACCATGGGCTCCGGGACGTGGCAGACTCAGTGGCAAGTCTGGAGGTAAATCTATAACATAATACAACATAATAGACGACAATGTAAAAGAGCATTATACAACATAACAGAGCACAATACTTTATTGTGCAATACTGCATGTTATCATGTATCATGATGCAGTATAAGTGCACTATGTTATCATCTGCTTGCAGACGAGATGAGATAGGATAGTTTGAGAAATGCATTATGTTCCGTAAAACCTGTAAGTTTTGAGATCTAGGCCAGATCTTTTCGATTCCATGCTTTTACAAGCTTTGATGCCCCGGATGTTTTTGTCTTACGAACGTCACAGCCATCGCAGCTGTCTAACTGACAGTCATAACAAGCAAGAGAAGCAGCTAAGACCTCTTTTATCATCTCAAGGCAGGGAGGGACTCGAAGCACAAGAAATACCACGACAGGTTTAGGGCATCACAGACCTGTTATTGCCTCAAACTTCCTTGCGTTAGACACACAAAGTCCGGCCTATCTGACTCTTCAAGTCCTTTGATTCGACAATCCCTTTGGGATGCCAAGTCGCTACTACCTGTAGCCTGTACAGACGTGTCGACTCCGCTTCTCCGAAACATGACAAACCTTCCGATGCTAGGTCGCAGGACTTCACTGCTCCATATTAAGCTCTAGACTCTAGCTTCCGTTTCGCAACTGAGGTCCGCACCATTCCGCTCGTGCCTTCTTATTTGCGGGGCCCTTGGTTTCGGCCACGCTGACATAGAGAGGGCTCGACCCGTCCCCGAGGATGTACATACTTCTGGAGCTGCTGAAAAACAGCAGCTGGCCCAGAGGGTGGAAGAGCTACAAGTAGCTAGATCTCGTGTGTGTTGCCATCCCCTGTGTGAGGGTGTTGTCTGATGCCCTCCATCCCCGGACGCAGAGAACCAGAGCGCGAGAGAGAGAGGGGAAGGGAGAGAATTGTGGTGGCGCCCCCAAGCGCTTTGTCTGTGCGGCGTGCTGGAGGGTGTCCGCTTCGGCACCTCAAGTCACCGAGGCTTCCGGGCCGTTGCGGAGCACCACAAGACCACGAAGTCGGCGGACACCCCGTCCGATACCGAAGTTATGACCCCCGTTTGAGCTCTCTTAGTGTTTAGGGTTCAAGGTCTGTTGTTTTTTTGGTAGATCTGTGATCCGTTTACTGAGCGTTGGAGTAAGTTTCACAGGTCTACATTCCCAACTCCAACACCAAAGCCAAGTCCTTCGGATCGCCAAAAGCCAGAGCCAGGGTGGTTCCCATCGTGATTCGAGTGGCGAGCGACGAAACTCAAATAGTGCCGGTGCCCAAATGTTGAGTCTCTGATTTCGTACTGGCATTGGGTTTAGTTTAGCCGACGTCGGCACATATCCGCACTCTGCTTATAGGTCCCGTGTAGAATCTGCACCGCATCATGGTTTCTGGACAAGTTTGGAATCCCTGAGCACCGCACCTCCGGCCCCGCGAAGGCTTGACATTTTCGATCGTGGTGGTGGCATTCCCTTTGTGTGACCCTCCTGCAAGAATTGACAGTGACTAAGCTGTGGCGCGGCGGGTTCATACTACGTGGTCGTGCAGCTGGAACTTGTGGAAGACTCCCTGCGAAAGATACATCTATCGGGCGCCATGTTAAAGACCATCTGTGTTTAACCTGCCACATGCACCCTGGGATAGTCTGGGCTTGCACGGATTATGTGAGCTACGTGGACAGCGGTGTTACGATATGCGAAACGCCACCCTTTCCATAGCATTTTTGACATACCTGGCTTAACTTCAGAGGCTCACCTGATTCATGGGCGTGGCCTTCACCCCAGCTTGTGCTGATGCTACAGGCAGCAGCAGAAGATCTGGAGCTACATGTACTCCACCAGGAGGACGCCTCCTTGCACATGCAGGTTCGGTGAAGCTTCCAACATCTTTCAACACTATCAACGGTCTAACTAACGGGCAGGTGCTGGTGGGGAATTTTGCTTCGTCAAAGCTTTAGACCCGCTGACCCTGGTCCCGAATGAATCGAAACTGAAGACGATTGACCTCTCATTTACAGGATTCTGAGGCACCTAGGCGACAAGCACCTCACGGTCATGGGGAGTCCATGAAATCACGCATGTCGGGATTTGTCCAGGACGTTGCCCCCCGGAGTTGAAAGCGACGAGGAGGCACCGGGTGCTGATTTTATGCAGAGCTTGGAGAAGCTCCCTCGAATCAGTCTCGAATCTAGTCTATCTAAACTCTAGACCAACAGCCTCGCCGCCGCCGACATTGTGTTGATCCAACCTGCCTAACTGGGATGGGGGTTTGTGTTCCGATCCTAATCGTCCATCGTGCCGGCAAGTAAGCTTGTCGGCTGGCGTTGGCTCCGCCATGAGTCCAAGTCCAAGGCCACGCAGCCAAAACTTCCGCAGTTTGGCCGGACGCTTCACTCTGTGCAAGTCCTCACACAGATTCCACTCACCTCCCTCCCAACTGACTGAAGGCGACTCCGCTTGCGGGGTTTGGAGTGGGCTTACCTTTGTCCCGGCTCTATGCCGAGTGCCCCGGGGATGCCGGAGGTATGATACATGTAAGGTTTAGGAAGTTTGGGGTATGCTGTTCTGAGCTCGATCCGGGTCAGGTTCAGCTTCATGACAGCAGGATGACATGGGTGGTGTTGAAGGGGTTTGTTATGGTTGGTGTATCAGACCGGCAGCAGTGCACAGGTGATTGAGCGGTGGAGAAAAGTCAAGTCCGGTGTAATAGAAATCGCTAAGTCGCTAAGTTGCTCCCCTCGACTCAGAGTTCGTTCTCACGACTGTTTGCTTGCGCATACGCTTGCGCAAGCAGTAGTGGGCGTTGGCATTCTGCCGACACTGACACTTCTCCGCCACCACCCAGATCCGGACCCTAATGCCCTTGGCAACAAGGCTAGGGCTCAAGGCTCGGCCACAATCTGCGCAAAGTTCGCAGATCAGCTGACGAGTTTCACCGAGGTAGGAAGGGCATTACGACCAAGGCTAGGCGGTGTCTGAGACGTATTGAGCTTACACGCTTCAGGGTTCAACACAAAGTGAGCGACGAGAAGAGGCCAGGTGGGTCCAGGCATGGTAAGAAGCCATATCAGCCATAAATCTACAGCTACATATAGCTTGGCTTGCTGAGTTTATTCCCGGTGGTGCAACGATTACGGGCTTTGTTTCAACAGCGTCCCAAGCCGCCCTTGCAATGGCAGGGCAGATGGTCACCCTGATGGCAGCTGCCGCCTTGCTCTGGCTCTGGAGCACGGCATGGTATCCACTGGAAAGATTCCCTCACTCCAAACACCGGAGATCTTTTGGTCTCCGAGACTCGGGCACATCCAACTCCCTGCTTGAGAAGCTGCGGCCATGCCTTTTCGCCGAGATTCATCGGTGCCTGCACGTTGCGATCTTGTGCCTGGCACCGATCCTCGAAGGCGCCAGGTGGGCCTTTGTGGAGAGACCTTGGGTCGGAGCTGGTGGTCTCGTGTGCATGGCACTGGTTGCGACGATGGCATTTAAAGCACATGAATTCTTGAGTGGCCCCAACGCGCGAGACTGGGAGTACGAGCTGCTTGCATGCAGTGATCCTGCACCGGTCCCCGATGCATCCTTGAAAGAAATCTTGGGAAAGTGGCAAACCAAAGCTCGCATCGCAGCAACTGGATTCCTCTGGGTCGCCGATGTCTTCTCAGACGTCTGTGTAGCTGTGACATACTGCCGGAACGGCCTTTTTGTCTTCGGAGGCCTCCTCGTCATCACGTTCGGATCTGGCGTTGTCGGCTTCCTCCATGCACGAGCTGGAAGCTGGCGGAGTTCGAAGACGAAGTCAACTTCAGCCAGCGGCGCAACGGCCAGGGCCCTGGGAGCTCCTTCTCTACATCTTGCAAGTGCAACAGTGCAACCCGTGAAAGTGGCTTACACGAGCTTCATGCAGGGGGAGGAGACGAGCTGCTGCGTGAGAAAGTGCTGGCGAATCTTGCTGAAAGTGTGCCGAGCGCAGTACTGCAGGCTTAGGCCCTCGCCGTGGAGGGGGCACCACGAAAAGGCAACCTGACGATTCTCCTGATATCTCTGGCCATATCGCTATGTTCAATGTCGGATGCCGCCAACAAGGGCTACCGATATCTTTGCGCGGACGACAAGACCGAGAAGTGTGTGGCACCTGCACCCGTCCTACTTGCCTGGCGCTGTGCCGACGTTGGCGCCTTGGCATGGCGCTGCGGCCAGTGGATGCCTCGAGGCACGGCATCCAACAACCCCTGCTGCCCATCTGGATGCTGCTTGAGGCTGTGGCCTGCGTGCTGATCTATAAAGCCATGTGCCACAAGGCCTGGGAGGATCTGTACCAGCCACAGGAGATGATGGAAATGCTCCTCACCTTCGTGACCGTGCCGTGGCCATGCTTCAAGCAAGCACTACTACGAAGGCAATTGCGGCTGCAACGCGTGGTGCTGCTGGGCCGCAGCATCGCCACAATCGGAACGGTGGCAGCCGTCGCTGTGAAATACGGCAGTGTCGTCCCAAATGGTGTCTGTCCGCTCGCTTTGCGCCCGGCTCGCTTTGCGCCCGGCTTTAGAAGCCATGGCCATCGCGGCCTTGGCCTTCGCCTTCACGATGGTGCTGGGTGCTGTGATTTGGGAAGCACTGCTCTGTCGCGGCCAGTGCCTCTTCCCGGTAGCACGAGGTCTCCGGAGTGGCCCCCTGCACGTGGCCGTGCGTTTGGGGAACTTGGGCAGTGTCAAAGGGTTCTTGGCCGATGCAATGGCTGAGGCAGAGACTGAGGGTCAAAGTGCACGTACCGGAAACGGCGAATGCAACGGACGACCTTCACCTGTGCAAGCTGCGCATGAAGCTGCGTGTAGCGGCAAGGTGGCCGTTTTTTTGCTACCTGCTCAGCCAGAACCTAGCTGTTGACGAAATGGATGACGATGGACTTCTCCCCATCCACCACGCTGCGAAGTCTGGCATGGTCGAGGTGCTGAAAGTCTTTGCCGACGACAGGGGGCTGACTCTGAACGCCGTAGACAAGAATGGATGCACCGCTGCGCACCATGCCGCAGCGGCTGGCCACCTTTGTGGTACTTAATTTTCTCAAGGAGCAGCAAGAGGACTTGAATGCCTTCGACAACGGAGGCAGCACACCGGTGCACTACGCTGCCCAGGGTGGCCATGTGGAGGCTCTGCTCGCACTTCAAGGGGAGGCCCAGAAGCTGCTGGGTGCTCAGAACAAGAGCAAGCAGACCCCGGCCCATTGGGCTGCAAAAGCCGGCCGCATCAGTGTGCTGAAGGTTCTGCAGGATGTCGGCGTGCAGCTGGCCACCGCCGACGAGAAAAACCAAACGCCGGCCTTGCTCGCAGCGACTTAACGGTCACGTGGAAGCCTTGCAGCTCCTGCTCAAGGCATCTACCGACAGTACGGGCCGCACGGTTGCCTTTGTAGCAGCAAAGACTGGACTGCTCGACGCCTTGAAAGTGTTGTACGAGGCCCGGCGGAGCTCGATGCACGCAACAAAGATGGCCACACGCCCGCCTACGAGGCTGCTAGGTTTGGTCACACAGACGCTTTGAAGTTTCTGCTGCATGCTGGCGTCGACTCGTGTGCGAAGACGAACGCAGGGGGGACTCTGGCCACGGCAGCCGCACGTGCAGGGAATGTGGAGGTCTTGAAGTTGGTAATGAAGGCCGAGGTGGACCCGGAAGCCGCAGACAAGAGGGGCTGGACGGCTGTATCCCTCCGCGCCTTCTTTGCGAGGCTCAGGCGAACTTGACCAGGGCGATTCTGCAGGAAGCCAAGACGATTGACCCCAAAGACAAGGACAGAAGAGCTGTCTCCTCTGCAGACGCTGGCTACGAAACAGTGTTGCGCTTTCTGTTCGAGGCTCGGGCGAACCTGACAATGCCTGTTGAGACTGCGAAGAACGACCGTTCACCAATACATTTTGCTGCCCAAGCTGGCCATGTGAAGGCAATGCGTGTTTTGCTTGAGGCCAGGGTGGATATGGAAGCCGCAGACAGGGATGGCTGGACGGCTTCCTCCATCTCTGCAAGCAGAGGGGACGAAGCAGTGCTGCGCCTTCTGTTCGAGGCTCGGGCAAACTTGACGACTGCTACTGAGACCTCGAAGGATCATCGTGCTCCGATACATTTTGCCGCCCAGAAAGGCCATGTGAAGGCATTACGTGTTCTTTTACAGGCAGGAGCAGACCCGAAGGCCTCAGACATCCATGACGAGACCCCGATCGAACTTGCCCAGCAAGGGCGACACGATCAGGCCCTTTACCTGCTGGGAGGCACGGGGCACAACAGAACACTGGGGCCAGTAGTCTCTGGCTTCGAAAATGCTTTCCAAAGTACCTTTGGACGCTTTGCGCCCAGTGAAGACTACCTGTGGGGCTGGCGCGAGTGGTGGACCTCGCCGCCCGAAGCCTGCTTAGGAAGTGGACAGGCTGAGGTTCAATCAGATGCTGGTGAGGAAGACTCAGCGCATCGTCGCCGAAGCTTCAAGGCAGCAGCTTCAGCAGAGTTCTGAGACCAGGCTCGGTCGCCGCCTGGTACCCTGGCAAAACAACCTCCCATACTTCATGAGACACAAGCGTCGAATCAAGAGTCTGTCAGAGCGATGCGCCAGGTACATTGGAGGGTCCCTGCAGCTCGTCAGTATGCCACCCGGCCGGGTTCAGCCGCAGCGGTAGGGCTTGTATGGAAGTTTCGATTTCGATATGCATGTCGTACGTAAAATTTGTGCAGCGCGTGCATTTAAGAAGTGAATTTTGGACCGGCCATGGCCATGAAGCTCAGAATGAACACCGTCAGAACGAAGTTCATTTTCTGACCCGCGCTTGTGCAGCAAGCTGCTTCTTTAGATGAGTCTGGCCAACAACCCACCAGCCCCCAGGACTGTCTTGAACCGATCTGAATGTGATGAGAACCGAGGCCCAACTTCGGCACGTGCTTCGGCATGCAACAAGTCTGGCACTGGGGATCACTGGGGGCCGAAAGCTAGCAGCTCGCAGCTCGAGGCATGCTTTCCTTTTCCTACAGCGCTGTAGCAGCCGCAAGGTGCGACCGCTGGGAGGTTTGCCGTGGGATCCACTTCCAGATTTCAGGGGCCGGGGGCAGCGCAAGATCAGGCGTGTGATTGCGTATGTATGTCTTTTCGTAGGCGCGCAGGTATGTCGGTATGTAGGTATTTATGTACGTGGGTGGCTGGGTGGGTATGTATGTATTTATGCATGCACGTATGGTTGTATGTATGCACACATGTACGCAGACATACATGTATATGCCAAGAATACATGTATAATTGCACGATAAATGTATGAATCCATACATGTGTACATGTACATGTTCCATGTATATACGTCTATGCATGTATATGCATATGCGTGTACGCATGTATGTTTGTTTGTATGGTCTGTTTGTATATGTGTTTGTATGTAATGAGACAGCTAAGCCTATATCTTACGTATGATGACAATAGGTATGTGTGTTAATTTGTTTGGTTGCACTTATGGCGCTTCTCAGGAATTGGAAGGAGCGCAGTTGAACTTGGGACAAGTGATGAGGTGTTGATCTGCCTGCTAGCGCAAGCAAGTGTCCTGTCTTTATGCAGTTCTGGAGCATGGACTGCTGCTTCTTGGGCAACAAATTGTACAGAAGCTACTTATGCCAAGACAATTTACTTGAACAGTCTTTGCAAGCCATAGCTTGTCAGAGATCCTGCCCCTCGGGGAGATGCAGGCCTCGTTTACCTAGCAGATCCTAGTAGATGCTTGTAAGCCAGCGACTTGTCGCGAAGGAAGGCATGCCAACCTACGTGAACTGGCTGCGGAAGCGATGGCCTCAGACAAGCGTCCTTCCCAAATCCTCCTCCGTGGACCAGCTAGGCTAGAAATTCCAGTTACTATACTGACTATACTATACGGAAAGAATGAATCAATTATGGTAGCAGCCACCACCATTTCTGGCAAAAGTGGCCACCTCCATCACCGCGAGCACCCCCATCAGCGGCATCATCATCACCTGGTAGCTGACATCACATCTTTCACCCCTTTGCGGGTCCTGTGGCACCGACTTAATAATTAATGAAGATCACCGCCAAGAGTCTAGCAGCTTGTATTGGCTTCAGCATCAGTGCTCTCGCGATTTGCCTTTGTCACGAAAGGTTCGACGTGCATGCGTTGTAGTGGCTGTAGTGCGTGGGACTGCTCGTCGCCAGAATGGGCACGGAATGGGCATGGGAACGAGGGGTCGGTCCTGCATAAATTTGTGTCCCATTCATTCTCCGAGCCGAAGCACTGCCGTTCAGCCCTGAACCCCGCAACGCAAAACACCACAAAACAACTCCAGCACATTCAAAGCCGCAGTCCGCACCCAACCCTGTTTTCCTTCTTTTCCTCAGGCGCCACCTTCTCGAGGAACTCTTGGACGTGGAAGCAAGAAAGCGCCCGGTGCCCGGCTAGTGAAGGTATTTGTCTGCGAGTCTTCACGGTGTATTCTGCGAAACGTTCCGTTTCGCATGGTTTATTGCAGAGGTAGATGATGAGCGTGCCGAAGAAAAATGGCCTGTTAGCACTGGTAAGATGTGCTGAGTGTAGGACGAGTGATGACCAGTGACATTTTGCCAATCTCTCTGCAAGTAAGTATTCCGATAAACGATATGCATCTACACACACACACACACGCCCGCGTACAAATAAGCATATACATATAAATACACACACATACGTGTATATATATATATACATACACAACATATACACATACATACATATCCAAGAGCCGCTTCCTACTGTAACGCCCAAACATTTTTCGAGAAGCTCCGAACTCAAAACTACGGCTTCCCAGTGTTCTGAGTTGTCAGCCGCACTGTATCAGGGGCGGCGGCGGAGATTGAGGATTACGCGGAGGCGTTCGGGGTTTTGGGGGGTCTCCTCTTTAACAAGCTGCACGACTCGTAGGTCCTACTTACTGTCCGTCAAGTCGTGTCCACTAAATTACTAAATTTACTACCACCATCACCGCCACTGCCGCCACCACCGCCACCAAAAGCACCATCATCATCGTCATCATCATCAGCACCATCACCATTGGCACCATTGCAAAAGAGGGAGTACTGTAGCCACCGCTGATCCCCCCATCGATAGAAATTTAAGAACGCGAGGCCTCTGGCTACATAACAGACTTAGCAACTCTTGGCTCCCTAGGCTCCCAAAAAGATCTGTCAGTCGTGCATCCGAATCTACATCTTTTTGGCGGTTTTGGCGCGGTTTTCTACTGCATCACAGTCGCAGGGTTTGTTTGTGGGCATTTTGCCTGTGCAGTGATGCCTGCATGGCCACGAGCAAGAGAGTGGAAACCGAATGATTGGGATCGAAACAAGACTTCATCGGGTGAAGCTGCAGCCAAGGCTCAAAATTAGGGACTCGCGCCCCTCCGAACTCCGTGCTGGAGTCACTAGCTGGGGAATGGCGAGATCATAGCCGCGGCTCAGCGCAAGCAAGATCTTATCCTCCCATGAAAGAAGAGTCCCTCAAACTCTTTTCGGCTTGTTGTCCCGGCCGCAAGCCTTGGAACTCTGTACATGGGGGCTTCGGGGAACAACGAACACTCCATCTTGCTTCGGAAATCCTGCTCCATGCCGAAAGTCGGGAAGCTATGTGTTATTTCCGCTACCTTTCGTTTCCTAGCCTGGGATCTCAGCGACCAGCTCGAAGACTCAGGCTAAACCGCTAACCTCGACATGTTTGCATTCGCCGCTCTTGCCGACAGTTTCCGAGCCCGGACTCCACCCTTCACGTCCCTGACGGATGAAATTCAGTGAATTTCAAGTCTGTCAAATGGCGTTTTGGCAAGGAGAGAATGACGGCGGTGGTGCTAGAATTCATACAGCAAGATGGTTGACGTGCTTTACAGTCGAGGTGCAGGGTTCTTGGTGCTGTAGTCGCTTGTGGTCCTAGACTTCTGGCATGCGCTCGTAGTTTAAAGCCCAATATATAGAGCCGCATCGAAGCTTGAAAGTCATTTTCTGAGGCACCGCATGGCCCTTCGGCTCCGGGGTGTGGCTCTGCTGTCTCTCCTGTGCTGCACTAATGCGGCGCTCGAGGCCAGCAGGGAAAGAAAAGATAAAGCCGGGCCGGGCGCATCTAAGATGAGGCTGATTATCAGGTGCTTATTTTGCAGAGGTTGAATTCGAGGTATGTTAGGCTTCGGTATTCGGGAGCTGCTTACGACTGTGAGGCCTATTCGACCTTGATCATGACCTGATTCTAAGCGCTTTGGTCTGCGGACCCAGGCCGGTCAGGCAATGTCAGGCCATCAGGATGCACATTTTTCAGTGGCTCCTCGCAGGACGGCTTGGCAAATTCGTCCGCGGACCCGGCGTGTGCGTCGAACGCCAACGGCGTGAAAGACCGGCGAGCAGCCGGCAACCTCTTGAATTCAGCGCCTTGGCCGGGAGGTCAGGAGGCATCTTCCAATGTGGTGATAGTTTCATTGAGTGGGCGTTGGGCCCGGCGAGAGACGCCGAGCTCAGGCGCCGCTGCTTTTGCAGAGACCTGGTGCCCATGTCAGCCTACTTCCTTCTAATGGAAGCTTGGACAATGCCACCAGGCGAGGCCAGTGGCTGATGTCCGCGATTCTGCAAGGGTCGCCTGCACCATTTCCCTGGCTTGTCAGGCAGAGCTGGCGCAGATGGGCGTCTGCAGGCACTTCCTGCCAACATACTCATTCAGATAGCTGTCGGGCGAAGCTCCTTCAAGCGTCAAGTTTTAGGACCAGAATCCAGTGGATATTTTCTTTTACATGTCAATGCTTCCTTCCGTCCTGATGTACATAGCTCATCATAGGTTTGTTCTAAGGAGCAGTTCCGGCGCATTTGAGATCACAAAGCTTGTGCTGGCTTCACTAGCCAAGTCCCCTTAGCAGCCATTGCAGTTTGGCCGTCGGGCCATCCAAGCCTTGAGCCTCTCCAAGCAGTTGTCCATGAATACTTAGAGGCTTCGTAGGCTTAGCAAAGATCAACCCAGGCACTCCCTTTCTTCAGCTACCGACAGTTGAATGGGCCCCGCTCACGTGCAAGCGGGTTGATCTCTTCCGTGCTGCGTGGAGGTGGTCAAGTGGGAGTCGATGTGCCAAACGCAATCAAACGTTCAATCGCACGGCCGTCTCCAGACCCCGCAACGTGCCCTCTCGTGACGAGGAATTTCGAGATACCCCTGACACTTTTCTTGCAGCACCAGGTGGCATCTTCGACATCACGCGCCCGCTTCTTTTCCATCTCGAGTTTTGGGCCCCAAGCGCGCCGTGGCTGCGAGTGCTTCTGTCTTCGCAAGAGACTGGCAGAGCATTGTACCGTTTCGCCCTGCCGTCTTATGCGAAACTCGCCTGTCATCCTGGATTTGCAGTCTTGAGTGTTGGGGAGCAGGAGTTCAGGTGTGGCTCTGACTCGGGTGAACGGGGCTCGAGACTCTAGCTTCTAAACCTGAACTCGAAGTGTACCAATGTACCAGGTGGTGTACGCCTAGTGACGAGTGCAGGTATCCTTTTTCCTCTCTCCACAAGTCCTATTGCCTTTGATGGTGAGTCCGTTCTGTCGCTGACCTGCGGCACGGGCCCGGTGTAGCATCCAGGCCTCTTTGGCCGACGTGGGGCCCACGGGGATCCACCAGTTCTTCAACTCGGCTTCTCGGGCTTTGCTCTTTTTTCAACTTGGAGCTCCACTGTGCCAGATATGAGTGGATAGAAATTTCCGGAACGAGCCCTTGCCACAGTTGCCCAGGCGGCTCTGAGACATAAGGCCTGAAATGATGATTAGGATGGTGGAGGTCTTGGTCCAAGGGTTTCGAAGCCCCAGGATTCCGTGGAGATTCGCCTTCCTCAAGCCCAAGGGTCAATGTGACTGCGACTTCTGAAGGCCCTGATGCTGGACTGGTGCCTCTTCTTGGTCATGGCCCTGGCAGCTGCAGCCTGGCGAAGGGTTGCTGGCAGCAAAAGCCTATTGGCGGCCCTGGTGGGTGCCTGGGCTCGAACTCATACACTTTAATTGTGACATCTGACCATGTGGTTTCGGGATTTCTCGCGGCTCTCACCCATCACGCATCCAAAAGGAGGCTCTCCGACACCAAGCAATTCGAGTCGGTAGAGGTTATTTTTGATATTGCCGGGCTCTGTCAGATCTATGCGGTCTATGCGCCACACTTCTGGCAAGTTGTTGTCGTTTCGGTGTACACTTGGCATGAAGAAACATATTGTTCAGGGAGCCATTCCGTATGTTGGGGTTGCATTCCTTGCCAGAGCTTGCGTCCGGGGCTGGATTGAGGGCTAGCGACGGTTAGCGAGTGCTGCTTTCGAGGAGGGTGTTTTCGCTCATGAATGCTTTAATGAGCTCTCCCACCTGGGATTAAATCTTCGTGCGATCAACCACGGAACGAATTCCAACGCTGCCATGTTCAGATTCTCAGTGTCGCATGTCTTTGGCGAAAGGCTTGAATGCGTCTCGTGAAGAACCATGTGCTCTGTGCCTATGTTCTCCCAGCCCGAATGCACTGACTTCGTTGACTGCTGAAGCTAGAAGGGTGGATTTCACTGGGCGCTGTCTACGCCGTGGCAGTGTTTGCAGCTCGGAGCAAATGTTTCAAATGGTGTTTGAAAGCTTGAGACCGATTGAGGTTTTGTGCCTGTGCTGGAGCAGGGCTTCGTCTCTGCGCCAGAATTCTAGCAAGGGCTGTGCTTAGGAAGCGGTACTTGTCAGAGCAGACTACAGTTCTACAGGGAGAGGGGGGAAGGGAGAGAAAGACACACACACACACACACAAATGGACAACTCTCAGACAAGGCTTGACTTTCTCGCCTGGCATTGGAAAGACAGATGCTGTCTCTTATATACACTCACAGACAAGCCCCCACCGGGAAACACAAGCGGTGGAGGTGGTGGCTAGCAGGGCTTTAGGCACAACCTTGGATTCCTGAGCACGTGCCGGACTATGTGCTATTACATGCTATCTTCGTTGTCGTTAGTAGCCACTCCGAGCACTGCTCAAGCTTCACCAGAGCCATGAATGTTGATTGAGGCCGTGCGCGGCCCTCACCACGGATCAAACTGGCTGGCGGGCTATCTCTTGGAGCTAATCTTCCTCACAGAGCACCTCGGGCTTTGTGAACATCTCTATATCTGTGGGTTAAGGTTCGGTAGCTACTCTTCTGGTGGCAGTCGCGTTGGGATTCGGCTCCTGCTTTGCAGCTGCCGCAGCGTCTGCATAGAAGCCCTTCATCTTTGGAATCTTCAAGCGAAGGCGCGCAGAATCAGACCACACTGCCGAGGAACGTGTTCGTCTTCCATGCCATCGCAGAGGCCTTCCAACTTTCGCGGGCAGCAGTGTCTTGTCAAAGCAGATGGATTGTTTTGTGTTTAGGGTCTTCTAGAAATCTGGAATGACTGCCTCGTGTCTCTCACATCAGCTGTCTCCGTCTGAGGAAGTACTTGTCGCACCTTCCTTGCAAGGTCTCGGGCTGCCTGACAGTGGTGGCTTGGGGTCAGGTCATCTTCGATGCCGCCGCTGGCTTGATATCTGGATCGAATGTCGCATTTAAGGGCCCATCCTCCACTTTAGGAGGGCTCTGGGAAGGAGCGCCTCGAAGTGAAGCCGACGTGTCATGTTCCGAGAGACAAGGTCTTCTTCATGGGCCTGGCCGAGTGGCTCAGATCCTGGAGACTTGGACTCGATGTGGTTTCAGTTGCTAAGCAGCTAAACTAAACCCCATCCCTATGTTTGATTTGATGCAGACGACATGTCATGTCGTCAGAAGTCGAAAGAGCCGATGAGTTGTAACTGATATCAATCTGCAGTCACAGCTAGCCAGCCGGCATCGGGGTGCTCGTTGCCCTGCGGCCCTACAGGGAGAGGATTCCTTGTTGTGGCATCGAACAGAAGCATCCGCAGAGGAAGGCACTGCAATCGCCTGTCTGTCTGCCTGTCGGTCTGCAATATCCTGACAGAGTCAGCTGTGCCAGAGGTAGATGAGTCGACGGAAGCGCTTGGTTTCTCGCGTTTGCTAGCTGGACTATGCACGCAGCAAGAAATCACTAAAAGATACAGTAGGTTCTACAGATTCTACAGTGTTAGAGACTGATTCCGAGCACCTCTACGCCCATCATCGTCCTTGAGGATACTGCTGCCATACCTCCTGGGCTCCTGGCTTCTTTGCCTCGGCCTCTACGTGCTGCGCCTGGGGCCTGAAACGGGCAGAAGGTACGGCTACACCTGAACGAACGGGGCAAGACTGTTAAGAGTCGGATTGGTGGAAGTGGTTGGTCTAGATTTCAATGCAATCATCACGGTTCTAGAACGTGTTGACCGACCGGGAACGAGGGATTCGAATAGCTTGCGAGAGCAGAAAGGGGCTTTGCGATCCAACTCATCCCTAGATGACCCGCACATGGTGCGGTTCTGGGATTTAGGGTTTCGGGTGCTGCTTTTTCCCAAAGGGGTGAGTTGGCACTTGAGCCAGAGCTGGGACTCGTTTCCTGTACTATCTCATGTCATAATACCATGCTAGACTAGACTAGACTATTCTACATATATATTAGAGTTCTATACTGGATTATGTTCTCTCACATATTATGTTTAGCTTTATCATATTCGACAATAGTCTATTATGTTCTTATGCTTGTCTGTCATTTTCTACTATGTTCTGCTATGTTCT
Source organism: Symbiodinium sp. clade A Y106 (assembly GCA_003297005.1). NCBI lineage: Eukaryota > Dinophyceae > Suessiales > Symbiodiniaceae > Symbiodinium > Symbiodinium sp. clade A. Next base: position 41,772 of record BGNK01000692.1, read on the forward strand.
TATGCTTGTCTGTCATTTTCTACTATGTTCTGTTATGTTATTATCTTTTCTTATGGTGATATTCCATTATTGGCACCCTGCGTCCTGAGAATTACAGGCATGCCACGAGTTGAAAACAAGACAAAGTACAGGCACAGCAGCGGCACGAAAAAGCTGAGGGTGCTGAGGTCTGTAAAGGCACAGGCAAGGCAAGGTAACTGCCTGTTATTTGCCTTTCGTTTGCCTTTTCGATGATTATCGGTTTGTCTTTCCGAAGCCTTTCTATTGCCTTCTGTTCGCCTTTTCATCAACCCCTGGTTCAAGGCCACCTCTAAAGACGGAAGGGTTCCAATTCCGACTTATGTTCTGTTATACTCTGCTATACTTTACATCGTGCGCTATCATAGTCTGTTCTATTCAAGCTTTTTCTTGTCTCTATTCTGTTCTAGTCGTTTCTAGTCGTTAAGCTGTATTCTTACATTCATTCATTTACATTCTATTATATCTGCTGTCACATGTCGTCTCATTTCATGGTATGTTATGCTATGGTGTGTTCTGTTCTGTTATCCTTTCTGATTTTATGTTGTGCTATATTGCGTTTTGTTCCATAATACTATGATATGACAATATGTACTCTTGGTTATGCTCTATGCTAAAATACAGGTACTGTGCAGTACTTTACTATACATACTGGACTAGAACTATGCTAGTCTATACTAGACCAGACTACACTATACACATACTATACTATGCTATGTTGCACAATGCTATAGAATTTTATGCTTATCATACTGTACTATGTCAAAGACATGCTGAGCCTACATAGCAGCGAGCAACAAGACAAGAGCTGGCCAATGGACGCATCTTGAACCAACGCAAGGAGCCACTCGCACGAAGAGCCTGTACCGGAGGCAGGTACTTCTCCAGCAGACAGTCGCGCGCTCAGCAATAAGAAATAAAGTTTAAATAAAGCGTGTATAGGGAGGGTGAAGCCAGTGCTCGTAGGAGGAGGAGGAGGAAGGCGTGGCGTGACTAACTAACCAGGATTGGACAAGTCACAAACTGCTGCCGTGTAGGCTTGTAGCCTGAGGGATCAAAGAGTTGCAGTTGCAAGCAGGTTCTCATGCAGGTAGGATGACTAGTGACTAGAGCGATGCTGGTTCCTTTCGTGTCCTTTCGTCAGAAGCAGAACGTGGGCTCCCGCAAGAATACCCCAAACTGCCCGCACATCTTCCTGAGCCGAAGCTGACCCGGCGCTGGAGTTCTGGCAGAGCATTCTTTGCATTGGCCCGAACGATCTTGAGCCAGGCAGAGCTCAAAATGCTCGACCTCCGAGTCCCGAAAACCAAAAGTCTGAAATAGGCTCTTGTATGCAAACCTTCAGACTTTGATCCACGTGCAAACGTCAGGTGTGCTGGCGTCACCCGAGCCCACAGCTTGAACAAGGTCCTAAACCTTGCAGCTCTAGGGCCTTTCAGCTTGCCAGACGAAAAGAGGCGTCAACAAAAAATAAAAGAAGCAGCTGTGAAAGTCGACGTCCCAATGACCAACAAGGGAAACCCTTAACCCTGAGAGTCAAAGGTAAATACTTCGAGGTTACCCTGCAATGCGGGCTTTGTCCTTGCTAGGAGGGAAAATAAAGGTAAATCCCAAACCCTCAATGAAGGAGGTTGAAGGCCCAAAGCTCAGGTCCTTGCGGCTCGGAGAGGTCCGCAAGTCCTGCCGCGGATATGGTGAGGCCGCGCCGGGTTGGGTCTGGCGTTGGGTTTGGGGGTTCGGCTTCGGTTCCAAAAGTTGAAGCGGAAGGCTTGCAGTTAGCGGAAGCGCGGTGGTTCAGCTTCATTGCAGGTTCTCACAAGTTGGCACCTGAGAAGCAAGCCAGGAAAGTCTTGTGTCGCTGCCGAGAATCCTCGCAGGAATGTTACGGGGAACCGCATTGCCGTGGACGTGCCGCAAGAAACAGGATGGCTGAAATCAGGGGTTGCGGATTGGGTGTGTGTGTGTGTGTGTGTGTGTTTCGGCTCAGCTATTCTTGTTGCCCGTTCACCAATCAAGGCCGAAGCGAGGCGTCCGTGCCAACTGGGAAGTAAAGTTGCAAGCGCTGCCAGAGGATACTTCGTCGTAAAGGCTTATGAGCACCTGAAAGTGTCGGTCCTCGATGTGGCTACGGCGACTCTTCTGCTGGCCGACTTCATGTTGGACATTGACGTGGTTCTGACGAAAATCGAGGCTTGCCTTTGAGGATGCAGGTTGCAAGGGTGCCGCTCGAAGTGAGTGTCATGAAAGCTCAAGTTTCGACCCAAAACTGGCTGCAACCCTCGAAAAGTCCGCTCAGAAAGACGCACGGTAATTACCCGGTAAATGCTGGCATCAGCATGAGAACATGCCTGACGCCTGTAGGTCCAATGTAGGTTCAGTCACAGTGTGCTTGTGCTTGTGCCTGGTGATTATGGTATGGTCTGGCCGTGTTCTTGGTGGCGGCTAGTTGTCGGAATCCTTGCCGTGCTGGAGAGAGAGAGGGAGAGAGAGAGAGATCCTCTCCGACAACGTATGGCAACCATTCTTCTCAGATGAGCAAGCGCACGGGGGAAGCGCAGCAGCAGCCCAGCTGGCAGGCGGGGACTACCAGCCCCTTGAAGCAGAGCCAGGGGGGCCCAGCACCGCAGTCGTAGCAGGACAATCGCAAGCCCCACCAACAGCCTACGGTGAGCAGCAGCAGCCCTCCCAGGACCTCTGGCCAGCGGAGGGACTATGCCACTATGCAGCAGCAGCCGGCGCTACAACCAACCCCGCAGGCCCAGTACCCCCCATGGGCATTCGGACAGCAAGTCCCACAGGCACCAACACCTGCCACCAGCGAGTCAGCGCCAGCAGCCCGCAAGAGGATGGCAATGGGCACTCCACGAGCCACGCTATGCACAGCCGAGGTCGAGCCGACCCCGAGGGCCAGGCCGCCGCAACCCCCCAGCACCAGCTCCGAAAGCGGGTGGCCGAGTGAAGACGAAGCACCGCCAGAAGAGGACCCCAGCAGCTTCGTGCAGACTACCCTCCCCCAAACCACAGCAAGGGGGGACAGGGGCCGGAGCGCCCACACCACACACGGCCAACAGCAGCCGCAGCCCGGAAGAGGGGACGAAGCAGGAGCCGACTCACCCCCCATTTCCTACGGTCATGGTTTTAGCAGGGGTGTGTTTGGGGGGACGGGGTGAATAAGCTCAAGTGGGGGAAGGAGCCTTTGTCTCAACCCCGAAAGGGGCCTCACGAACTGCGAGACTTGCGGACCGTTGTGGTTGTAGGCCTTCGGGCCAGGGTTCCTTCGGGGGCCCAAACCCCTAAGCAAGCAAGCAAGCAAGAGAGAGAGAGAGAGTGTAGGGGGTAAAGCTCCTACACCATGGCCCTGGCGAAAGAAAAAAAGAGAGCGTCGAAAGCGCGAGCGTCAAATTAGACAGGGGCTGCTGTGCACTGTGCAAGGCTAAACCGTTATCGATTCCATTCCAGCCTGAGGAAGAGATTCCAAACTCTTACCTGGCCTTCAGTTCTTCTGCCATGGCGGCGTTTCTGATCCCCGAGCTGTTCGCCTTGAGCCAGGTCGCTTGGCCGGTCGAACAGGTCAGTTTTAGGGCCTGGCTTGCATTGAGCTGTTCCCGAATCTCCCCACCAACACAAGCAATGGAAATAATACTGTTTGCCGTTGCTCGAGCCGGAATGCTGAAGACATAATCCTGACGGGGATTCTGACATCCAATCTCCTTGGCTTCGGGAAAGCTATCAACAGCAAGACAATCGGAAAACTGTCCTGTCGCCTCCGGTAATGAACAAAGCGGATAGTCGCCATCGGCTGCATGGTTAGCATGGCAACATAGCAAGCCAGACATTAGGAAGGTTTTGCTGTCTCGTCTGAAGGGCTCTTGGCTAGCAGCTAGCAGCTCATAACAGACACCTTGGATGTGTCCGAGTGTCCAGTGTAAGGGCCAGAACAAGCAACAGCCCTGAGACTTGTGAAGCCAGGACATGCTGACTTGGTTTCCGCTCGTGCACTATGGCATTGGTGTGGTTCTTTGCTTCTTCGGCCTGCAGATGCTCTTTGCCTGGGCTTACGCACCATGCCGGCACGAAGCAAGCCTTCCCAGTCCCAACTGCTGCAAGGGTGAGAAAGCCCATCATTTTTGCCTCGGGTTTTTCCGTGCTCAGCAGCACATGCAAGCTGTAAAGAGGAGATCCAGCCGCTGGTGGCTTGCTGTGTGGTGGTGGCAATCCTCGCTGGCTGCGCACCTTGGCACTCCGAAATCTGCACCGTTTTGGTTGGGAGATTTCATGGCCCATGCTGTGCGAAATTTGAATCCCAGTCCACTTCCGAGTTTCGAAGCGTGGGCCCTCCCGAAGCTGCGCCATAATTCGGACGAAAATCCATCTCGAAAAGAGGCGTGTTTCTTCAATTGTTTGTGATGTTCAGGTAGCCATCGACTTCTTGCGGAAGCGGTGTGCGCAAGCAGGCCAAGTTTAAGTCCGCGAGTCCTGTCGCTGGATGTTTCCATAGCCGTAGACCACACAAGCCTCGAGTTCTCAAGGATATTGCCCGCCACAAGTAACTACAGATAAGCAATGGTTTGAGGCGGTCCGCGGCCTTGAATATTGCGGAGTTGCCGGGGCTAGCTTGTAGACTGTTCGGCTCCCTGGACACTGGTTTGTGCGCAGGGTCCCTGCAGCGACAGCCGCTTCAGCTCCACAGTCAAACCCAACTTCAGATTTGTCTCGATCCTGCGCTGCGTGACAGGATCCGCACGAGAAGCCCTGGTGAGAAGTGGGCCAAACTGAGTGGCCACAGCGTGGACTGCGGATCCTCAACTTTGTTCTGCACGGAGGTGCATGGCGGGCAGCAGTGCGCCGGGCGGTCGTCGTTTTTTGATTCGACCGAAAGCTGGAGTGGTGGAGAAGCTTAAAGACTAGCAAGTTGTGCAGAGTGTGGAAGGTTTACCGGGAAAACGCTTGCAGCATCCAAGCATACCAGGCACACAGTGGCACACGACAACACTACGCCGTATGCTTCGACAGCTTGTTTCTTCCTACTGCATGTCTCAGCTTCTTATTCGATACGTTTCGCGGACCGGCAAGCCAGCACAAATCATCCGCCGTGCAGCCCCACACGGTTGTTCAACGCAATGCTGTTGGACGCCACGTCATATTCGGCAGCCGCCTTACAGTCTGTCGTCTCTTTTCCGTTACCCAGCAAGCCCAGCAGCTTCTAAGAATGGTGTAGGTCGTGTAGGTGCATACACAATCATACAAACAGGTGTTATCATTCCCAGAGGGGGTGCGGGGCGTTCCTCGGCACTAAACCGCCCAGTTTAAGGGTTGATGCCAGGCATGGACGTCAGCTGCTGGTTGATAGGCCTTATAAGCATTGAAGGCACCCAGATTGACTGTGTCGCCAGCCTGAATGTCGTCGCACAAAGGCACCACTACTTGCCTCCAGACATGACAAGAAGTCAGAAGCAGAAGCCGCATAAGAAAACAGGCAGACCTTTTTCCTAGAAAATCAGGCTCGTAGTTACACGTGATGGTGGGCGTAGTCCGCAGTCCGAGCGGCCCGACAAACAGCAGTCTACATGCACTGACAGCTTTGCAAAAATCGGAGGCCACTCAACCGAGTGCACCGCTTCAGAATCCCAATCTGCCTTGTCTTAACTTGTCTTAGACGGAGCTTACTCGCAAGCCGATTGCGAGAGAATGTTTTTGTCATTGCCCTTCGTGCTGTTTGTTTCAACACTTCCATGTTGGTGGTTTACTGCGACCCGACGCAAGTTTAATCCACAGGAAGATGAGTGGTGGCAGTAGGAGAATTAATTATTGGGACCGGCCTGAATGCTGTAGCTGAATCGCAGGCAACGTTTGTCAAGAAACACTGCTGGGTAGGCGGTCACACGCGGCTGTCGCAAGCATTGATCCAGGCTTCCTCCAAGCTTGACTGCGCTTCTGCTGCTAAGCTACTATATTATGACTAGTAGAGCGATCCACTTCCATCGCAGCGTCTGCTGCTGGACGGTGACCAGTAAAGCACTGATGACAGCGTGTGACTCCACTGATCACACGAATATGTCACCATCCAGCTGGCCGCTGGCCATGGACAAGTTTCACGACACGACTACTGGTGAACGCAGAATCGAACTCGAGGAGTCTTGTTCCTCTGTCCATTCGGAAGTTGCCATGTCATGTGTTTTGAACCTGTGTCATTTATAATATATATACCTATATGCGTGCGCGCGTGTGCATGCGCACGTGTACCTATATATATATATATATATCGACCCTGTACTGTGCATGCACATGTTGTCTGTATGTATATGCACATGTATATACATATATACACATTTGTATGTATACATGCACGTATATACATACATTCATACATACATGCATACACACACATGCGCACACACACACACATACAAACACACATACACATACACATACTCATATTAAACTCATATTCATTCGCATTTTCATACACGTGCACGTGCCCGTACACGTACACATACACGTACACCTGCACATACACATAACATATACATATATACATATACAGTACACATACGTATAAATAAATAGATAAATAACTTAAATAAGTAAATAAATAAATAAAAATATATATATATGCATATACATATACGTGTACCTACCCACCACCCCATGGTATCCCCCCCTCCCCCCCTGTGGTTCCCTGTGGTGTGGGTTCCCCCCGCCCCTCCCCCCTGTGGTTGCGGTCGGCTGCGCCCCTTTCCATGGCTATTGCTATGCTATTGCTGGTTGGGCGTCCGGTTGCTAAAGGTTTGGACCTGAGGATGTGACACAGTTCCACTGAACTCCGACCTGCCCTCCAAAGCCAATGATAGTGATGAGTATTATGGTGATGATGCATGACCCCCATCCGCACTCTCCTCCGGTCCCTTGCTCAAGAGTCCCGAATGACATTCATTCAACCACGTGCTCAAGCTTACGTTTAACGAACCCAACCGAAACTTGGCTTGGAATGACAACGGTCGATACAGTTTTCGCAAGAACATCAAAAGCCAAGCGCGATTTTCAACTAGATAAAGCAATGAACATGCGGTGCCGAAGCCCAGAGCAACATAAGAGCAGAGGTACCACCAATAGCCACACTGGGAATAGCACATCAACGTCATTGTGCACAACATCATCGCCATCATTCTCATCGGGTTATCCTTCCCCACCCCGCTCCTGTCAATCCGTGTCTTGTGTTTCCATGCGTTGTGGGTTATCCCTCCCCCCTCGCCCTGACGTGTGACTGTTTGCCTGCACGGCTGGGGGG
>BGNK01000692.1:49203-212609 GCA_003297005.1 Symbiodinium sp. clade A Y106
CACGCACGCACGCACGCACGCACGCACGCACGCACGCACCCATCGTTGTTTGTACACATATGCATGCAGATATGCGGGTGCTTGTGTGTAGCAATGCTTGCTTACTTGCTTACGGACTTCTTTCTCACGGGTTTGCTGCTAGATGTTGAACACTTCTCGAACTCATAGACCTCACATGATACTCGCGAAGGGGGATGCCTGGGACTGTCAAGCCTGCGAAACACACGGTCTTGACCTGCAGGCCCCGTGTCGTGGCAGTTCTAAGGAATCGGTAGTTTGGGTCAGAAGAGGATCCGACATGGACAGTACATTGGGAGCATCCTGAGTCTTAGGTTGAGCCAGTGTCTTCACACCAACAGTGCAAGGACCTCAAGACCCGAGGCTTGTCATGCCGAGCCCACCATGTACAGAGGCTTACATGTGATAGTGCAAGCGGAGCTTTTGCAAACGTGCTACGGAGCTCCTGGAGTCCTGATTCGGATAAGTGCAAGGTCAGAGACCAGTATCAGGCTGCAATAGGGTACATCAAGCTCCAGCTCCCCTGCCTCTCACCAGTAGAGGGGGGACACCAGCGCGCAAAGCGGAAGCTCGAAAGGAAAGAAGCAGAGTTGTTCAAATCCAACCTTTCAGCCATGCTGGCGTCGTGGACACCCAGGACCCATCCTCGTGGGCAGACTTGCGGTCTCCGCAGCCCTGACTTCCGAATCCCGCAGTGCATCCCTGTCCTTGGAGATCGAACTCAGCTCAGCAATCCCGAAACACCATGTCTTCGGCAGCAGCTTGTAACAGATTTTCGCAACAGCCAACTCCCCGAAGCCCTCCCAACCAAGCACCGCGCAACTTCGTTTGCAGTTTCCAGGCGCTGCGGCTCAAAGGCTTAGCCGCAGAGGCCTGGTCAGGCAATTTTTTGTTGAGAAATCCCTCTGACCAGAATTCCTGGATCGTGTCACAGATTTGTTCATACCGTTCAGTATGTCGGAAGGCTTGCGACTTGCGGGTGTGAGATCGGGGGATTGAAGTGCGCCTGCGTGCGATGTTCTGTTTCGGACGTGATGTTTCCCAATGTACACATGGATGTAGCATGTTTGCATGCAAGATGAAGTTGATACCGGGTGTCCGAATGTCGCGCATGCGATTTACCCACGCAGCATGTTGGTGACCTTTATATCGAACTAACATGAGTGAAGAGCACTACAGGACAAGTTGTGGAAGAAAACTGCAGCACGATGCAGCAAGCAATGCTGCTGATGCAGCCAATGTTTCACTGGCCAGTTAGACAACTTGCTTTCTCAAAGGCACGCGCCAAGTTGAAGGAGTTCTACTAGGCAAGGGCAATCATGGTTTCGGGCTTTCAGGGCTACGGGCCTGAACACGGCTGATGCTTCGAGACTGCGTGAGAGAGAGGGTTAAGGGGTTCGGGTTGGGCCGTGGCAGGGTGCCGTGGTTAGAAATACAAACTCCGATTCAGACGTTGCGCAGGGCTTGTCATACTTACAAGTATATTGGTCTAGCAGTCTTGCATGCTTCGGGACTAGGCAGTTATCGGTGCTGTCAAAGTCGCCAGCAGAGGGACTCTGACACAGTCGGTCACGTTTGTTGTGAGAGGTTGGATCGCTTGCTGTTGTAATCATGAAGCCGAGAGCGAGTGACGTCTTCGGCTAGTAAAGGAATGTTGTTGTTTTTTTTTTGCGGCCTGGCTCCAGCACGGGCTTTTCCAGTGGCAACGGTCATGCTAGTTCGCCGGGCGCATGGGGCCGTGGCCCGTCGAACTTGCAGAGCTCCGCAAGCCTGGCATCTCAACGGCCTGCTCTCGCAGGGTCGTTTGGAGAGCTCTGGCTCTGCAGTCGCTGGACTGCCCGGCTGGAGGGAGGTCTCCTGGCCTTTCCAAGGTTGGGCCGACTGCTACATGGCCTTCAATGATCCTTTGCTAAGAAGTGTAAGAAGCATTGCTTCATTGCTTGTCCGGCAAAGTGTTGGAGCATGTGGTGCTCGTTAGTTGAGGATCCACCCGGGGAGATGCTTCACATTGTCTTGAGCCTTTTGCGAGCTCGTCTCGTTGACATTGACCGTTTGGTGAGCGTGGCTGGGTCGATGACCGCGCTCAATCTACTCACAGCTGTGAATCCCCGGCATCTGCACTTCTTTGACATGAACCCTTGTGCAATCTTGTGGGGCAAGATGCTTTGTGAGCTTATCTTGCTATCGAGCACACCACACGAGTTCGTTTCCCGACTCTTTGCACGAAGCGTGGCCGAATTCGAACGCGATGCTGGCCAGCTGACGTTCCGAAACCAGGAGGAGTTTCTCGCACGCCCAGTGTCTGCAGCTATGCGAGAAGAGACCCGGCAAGCTCTGTCGGATGAGGCAGCCTCTGTCTACTCGCAGATCTTGTCTAGCTACCAGGACTGAGACGGGAGAGCTTGAGAATTGATTCTGATGTGAAATCGGGGGATCTTTTCAATCAGTGTTTGCGGGCAGGCTCCCACCAGCTCAGTTTTCCGCAACACACCAGCTCACCCGATGCTGGGTAGCGGAGCATACATGCACGAACACAAAGCTGTAGCGCCTCGCAGCTCAGAGCGGAGATGGGGACTCTGCGTGTCTGAGCAAGCACACATATTGTCATCTTGTGGAAGGATGGAACGGTGCGCCACGGTTGGAACACCCCGTGCATTGTGCCGTGCGAAGATCGGCGGCGGCTGCACCACTCCACGCGATCTGGTTTGGGAAGCCAGGGCCGTCTCCCGAGTGACAAGTCTTGATCTTTGTTATTGGGTCACCATAGCTGACGAAAAAATCGCAAAAAGTAGCAACCCCGAGTTCTGTTGTGAGCCTTGCAGAGATGTGCAGATGTGCTTGAACCGGTTGATTTTTGTCGAGCATCATCCATGTCCGGACGACATTTGCCCGACGGGACATCGAGGTGATGGGGTCGCTTCCTTCCACTACGGAGAGGGCTGGCTCGCATCCTCCTGGCTCTTCGCGGAGGTGCGGAGGAAGCTGCAGCAGACCCAACCGACCTGGTCGAGCCAAGTAGATTTCCCGGCCGCCCGGCCTGAAGATTTGCTCCCGGATCTTGCTGGCGCCTGCGAGTCCCCAATCACCCTCCTGAGCCTCGGCTTCAAGCAGGTACGGTAGCCTCTGAGAGAGACGGGGCGTAGGGCGTGCAGGCGTGCACGAAGAGGGTGTCTTAGCCCTGGATCTCAGCTTGGTCCCCCGATCCGGATAAGTGGCTAGCTCTCATGTGTCGAGGTTCTTCATGGACATGTTCTCCTCCGAATTCGCCAGCGCCTGGTCACCTGACCAAGCTTTGAGGAGAGGGCTTTGCTGAGCTAACCTGTATGCTTCACATCAGATTCCAAACGTCAATAGCTTGAGAGTGCATGAGGCTGTAGGGCAGGCCATCATGCTTGCGGTGCCGCCTGTGAGGGTTAACCTGGGGAGGAAGTTTGTCGTCTTTAACTCAGCATCAAGGCATAGTTACAGCTGGCGTTTGTGGTTGCTTTATGTTCTGCGAACATGTATGTATGGATGGCTGGATGGATGGATATGCCGAACCACCATCGCCGAATGGGACCCGGCGAGGATGGCGCGGCATGCGGGCCGGCTGCTAGTGGCTCAGACGATCACTTCCCAAAAGGGTCACCTTTTGCAGGAGCTCCTGGAACCTAGGGAGATCAGGGCAGGCAGAGCATGGAAAGTAGGAGAGGTTCTGATTCGATGGGGCGGAGTGTGTGGGTGTGTGGATGCTTCATTTTGCACTCAAGCTGTGATGGCCTACGCCCCGCCCACATGGGCCAACTGTTTGTATGGGCTGGATCGTGCGTTCGCATCCATGCTGGAGTAATTATTCATGGTCGAATTACGTAGGCTTTCCGGTAGCTCAGCTCCCCTTCAAGCGAAAACGTCGACAGCAGGAGCTGATCCCTGGACAGACACCACCATGGAGCCTTGCAGAGGGAGCTGAGTGGTAGTTCACTCGTTGATTTCTGCATGAGTGTAAAACTTAGACTGATTTATGGTTTCGGCTGGGCGACTGCAGCACTGGCAGTTTTTCCTGGTGCGGGCAATTGCGAATCAGCCCGGAACCATGAACACGAGGGGTCTAGGGTTTTGGAAGTGAGAAGCCTCAAGCTCAGGACGAGCCTCTCGGATTGGGACTCCATGGCGCTGCTGCCCAGCGAATTCTGCCGCCACTGGGCCTAAGCTACGAAGGGCCTTGAGCCCCTCCCCAAAATGGTTGGGGTCTACATGGGTTACTATAAGGGATCTATAAGGGTACTATGATACAGGGGCCTTCATGATTAGCTTTTGGGGCTCTTGATTTGGGGGCTTGGCCTGGCGAAAATCTGGCCGTTGCCTGCTTGTTTCGCTTGGATCACGGGCATATGCTGTCTTGAGGCCCTCTGACGGTTGCCTTGGGTCTGGGAGAGATGGAGCTAGATGTACCACAAGCCCGCAGAGTTCAGGTGGTCAGAACTGAACAACATCAGAATCAACCTTGCAGGTGTTGGTGCATCGCTGACCCCTGGCTGCCGGCCTCCTGGGAGTTCCGGGGAGGTCATGGAATCATGGAAGAGTAGGAAGGAGTCTCATCGATCTTCGGTTCAAGACGCAGGTTCTGGGAGATTCCGTTGCGCAGGTCTTCCGGAGATGTCATCCCCTCATGCGTGATCCCAATCTGAGCTGGCGCATGCATCGTCTGGTAGAAGAGCTGACACGAAGCTGAAGCGTTTCAGACGCGAGGCCGCAACTGGCATCTCAGCCTAGCTTGGTACATGTCGGGACTGGTCCAGGGTTGACTCGAGGTTGCAGAGTGCTTAGATGAAAGGGCCTTTGAGTCCAGAATGCCCTGGATGTCCTCTAGTCTTGGGCCCCTTTCCTTCCGAAATTGATCGTCGTCTCACGCTAGATGAATGGCAGGTCCTACACTGGTCCCAGCCCGAACAGCACGTTCGACCAGACCCAGTTGAAAGGGTCAGCTGAAAACAGCAGGAAATATGTCTTGGCAAGAGCATACCCCTGACAACTTGTTGTTCTTGGCGACTTCGTTCTTTGCTCCTTCGGACCGGGGTGTGCCTGTCCGCAGCCACGAGCATCGAGCGCACTAAATGCAAGCAACTAGTATTCGACACGAGGCGGGGGCGCCCGAACTGCCAGCGGCACAGCCGAAAGAATCAGATCCTCTTCAGCTCTCGAGCCCCACCCCACCTCACCCCCATTTTCTCAACCCCAGCCCCAGCGTTACAGCCAAAAGAAATCAAGACTTCCGATCTCTGCAGCTTCGAGCTGACTGGAGCAGAGCTGCGCCGATGAAGCGCCGCGGCCAGCCTCCCGCGCCCAAGGCGAAAGGGAAGGCCAAGAAGGCCGCGGAGGAGGCCGAGATGGGACACCCCAATTTGCAATGTTCTGTAGGACGCTCCTTACATCGTTGGTTTGGAACAAGTCATTAGTACACACTATATACTATACAATATACACTGTATACTATATACTGTATACTATATACTATTATTTATATACTCTATACTATAGAGTATAAGGGTTTCGACGCGTCCTGAGGAGCCGAGGAAGCGGATCTGTCACAAAGCGGCCTTCGCCGAGCCGACCAGGAAGCGGCTCGGGAAGGCTGGCGATGAATGCCATGCCTGCTATGCTTTATGGTGAGTGTATATATATATATGTATATATACATGTATATATCGTGTTTCTATGTATAGAAATGATATATATATATATATATAGAGAGAGAGAGTATACATATATATATATATATAGAGGGTATTATATATAGTCTGCCTTTGTTGACTGCTGTAGCGCCCGATGACCTGATGATGTATCCTGCAATGCTCATAGGTTGGCCCGGAATACTCACGATCCCCTCGACTCTCTACCCTGGGAAGTTGAGGGCCTCAGGGCTCAGAGGCTCAAGGTCTGTGGCTGCACAACTAGGAGTTGGAAGACCGGCTGTGACTTGTAGCCATTTTCTCTGTCCGAGAAGGCCGAGTTGGCAGCTGTGCGGGTGAGGGCGCAGGACGGCATTTGAATCTGGACGGGAGGTTGACGGTACAACTCCTTGAGGCTGTGGGAGCCAGCTTTGAGTTTCAGCACATGGACACCAGAACAGCTGCATGCCTAGCTGTCTCCAGGTATGGCAACGTGTTGAATTTGTTTATGTCCCTCTTGAATACCACCCGCCCCTCCATCCCTGGAAATCCCGCAGGAGGTTGTGGAGAGCGCTTTTCTCCACACACAATCAGTGGAGGCTGCCCTCCGGAAAGAAGCGGAGGATGCAGAGGCAGCTCCTGCTTCAGCATTCCGTTATTGGGCGGATGAGAATGTTTCGTTTCAGTATAGCCGCTTACATGATTACAAATCTGGCCCAGTCCGGAAAAAGGACCCATGAGGAAGCTTAATACGCCACCATGCATCCGAAAGCCAGACACAGAATCGCCATAGCTGGCCCAACCACCCTAACTGCTGTGCCGGACTTGACGACAATTGCCGTAGTCTAGAGAGCTGTGCAAACAGGCCCTTTAAGTGAGCAGTCATGGGAGAGGCCGCCAAGAAAGAGCTGCAGACTCGGGAGTCTGCCCATGCGAAGGCCACTGCGTGCCTCGCTCTGGATCAGGCTGCAGAATGCCATCGGTCACTAATCTCTTGCTTCGAAACAAGCTCTGGGTTTGAGCTTTATAGGCCCCAGGGGTTTGCACCAACAGGGTGGTCCCGAAAAAGGCCCGAGCATGAAGCTGTGCTAAAACCTTCAAAGCGAGATTCGATGCTGACGACAACGGGTCTATCAGCACGGACGAATTGGTTGAAGGACGAGAAGTCCGTGGACCGTCTGCTAGCAGGTGCTGATGCCAATGGTGACGGATCTTTGCAAATTGAAGAATTTGTGCGTTGGATCTCCGAGGAAGATGTCGCAACTCCAGTGCCAACTTAACATGGGAAGCAGTTCCCTGACCGTCCTCATTGAGGGTTGTTCTGGTCACGACCTTCATGGAGAATGTGTGCAGCAGGATGAGTCCCGGAGCCACCGGCCGTCTTTTGAGATGCGGACAATTGCAGGCACTTGTTTTACAACCAAAACCAGGCTCAGTAGAGAATCATCTTTGTCCGCACTGGTAGGAAAGCAAGAATTGTTTAGGCCACGATGCCCGGAACAAGACTTGGGTCCGGTGGTTGCCAAAAACTTCCATACCCAATGGCATGGCACAACCGCGGCAACTAGGGTGGACCCAAGGCGCAAAGAGTGCGACAGCGACGATCACGAGGGTTGAGCCGATGAAGCTATGAAAAAAGCTTCGGCAGGCAGAAGGACTGTGATTGGGTTCGTGCTGAAAAACCTGGCAGAACCCTGCTCTTCTTTCCTCAGGGGAACCAGCGGATGCGTGTCACGGAGCCCTTGGAGATCTCATTGTGGTTCTTGCGGGCGATGCTGAATTTTCCAACTTGTTTCGACCACCTCTTCCACTCGAAGGAACTGGCAGAGGATGGAACATATCGGAATAAGCTTTAGGACTGGACCTGCAACAGGCGGACAGTTCATAGGTAATATCACAACAGCCCGTCATTCCGACTGAAGGAATTCTAGCTTTGCATCCGGACGGAAATCCCTGTTAAGGTCTGCTACTGCTGCGCAGCTTGCGGCGGAGGAATCGGTGGCGCGCGCCGCCGAAGCCGCTGAGCGCGCGGCCGAGGCGGGTTTGCTAGTGAGACAAGGCATGAGGTACTGTGCTAGGCTTGATGGTTGACGACTGTTAGAGGGCTCTGGATTTACGAAGCGAAGTACATGATTTTATTTGTCGAATGTTCATCTGTAATTAAGCAAAACTGTTGTTGTTGACTGGTCCATTTTGATGTGTAGTATGAATCAGATACGCCATTGCTCCCGAACAGTTACATCGAGACATGCGAATATATATATATATATATACACACACATAACATCACATATCATACACACAGAGGCACAGAGGCCGCTCTTGTTTTACATCCTGCAGTTCAGGCTTCCGGGTCGCTGTGCTTTCGTGCCGTGCTGCACAATTTCAGGGATTTGGGTGATATGTTGGGTTGACCCACCACAACCCCTTGTAAGATTGGGACGAGGGTGGCATGAAGGAAGACACCTTTTCAACTTTCAACTCCAAGGTCAGATCGCTAGGCGGGCCCTGGAATCGTCTTCGATAGATTTCGCCAGCATATGCTTTGACTTAAGGGTCTAACGATTACCATGAAGAGATCTAGATGAAGACAAGTCGGTCCTGCAGGCCCGGCGCCTTGCGGAGGAAGCCGAGGCCCTCGCGGCCACCGCGAAGCGGGAGGTCCGTCGAGTTCCGGGTTATGTCTGCATGTTGCCGAACCGAGTTCGGGAGCTGAAGGATTAGAAAGGTAGACTTAGGTAGAATTCTGTGGGGGTTGTGATCCGACACAAAGCCCCCAGCCAGGCCGAAGCACGGCAGGAGACGTTCCGAGAAAGTCAGGAAGAGGCAACGGAGGCCGAACACATGACCTTTAGACATGGAGAATGAATGGATGCTCTCTGCAGTCATATGTGAATGGGGTGACGCAGGGGGACCATAAACCCTTCACCTTTCCCCACGAGTCGGCCAGAGCCCTGCCCAGGCAGAAAGGGGATTGCAGGAAGAAGTCCTTCGGGGCGAGGTGCTCCTGCGGGTTGAGCCTTGAGGTGCTTTACTTACACGAACAGCCGCTCGGTGTGAAGACATCGCGAAAGCTTGCAATGACAGTGCTGGCACGTTCACATGAAAACTTAAAGATCGCGTGCTCGAGACCCAATCGCGTCGCGAGGCCCAGCGCCAGGCTGGAGATGAGGCAAAGCGGAGGCGGAGCCAAGAGGACTTCTCCGGCAAACATGAGGATTTAAATTTGCATGTTTTGCTACCTGCTGGGACCTGCATGTTTCGCTCAAGTTTGGCACCTAGGGCGGCGACTAGAAACATAACGATTTAGAGTTTACAAAGCTGGCTCTGGTTCTCAGTGCTCGGAACGGATTAGGGGTCAGGGGTCTCGGTCTTAGGGAGCCGAAGCGCGTTCAAAACAAGTGCGAGTGACTAGAGTTGTGAATGCTGTTTTGCCTTTTTGCCTCTGGTGTTCCATCATGTGTTTGCAGGATCGGAAGTTCGGACGGATTGCAGAACTTCCGAGACAGCTAGTGCCCTTTATGTCAGCAGGCATGGTTGGGACCCGGAGAGGAACCAGGAAGCACAGTCCAGTGGATTGTTCCAGGAGAACCTCCTGGTGTTCAAGCTGCGCAGCCTGTGCGAGCAGCTGGGCATCTCAATCCGAGAGACCAAACAGGACGCAAAAAACTGCAGTCGGTTTCTGTTCTGAACCTGGAACAAGCTCGCCCGCACAAGTGAAGCTGGAGCATCCCCTTATGAATCGTAAAGTCGGTTTGTTGCTAGCACGTGTTCCCTGCGCACAGGACATGGCAGAGGCCTTGGAGAAGCACTTGGAGCAAGAAGGATACGAAGTGCTCCTTGCCGACACATCTGGTGGTGCTGTAAGGATGTCAGGGGAAGGTCATCCTGCCTCTGCCAGAGAATCAACCGCCGCGCCCACACATCGGCTGCCACACCTCGGCACAGTTTGTTTCGCTTTTTGCAATGCAAGTTTCGTTTCATCATCCCTGCGTTGCAGATGGCAGATAGACGGAACAGATGCTGCCGTCAGAAGAAAGCGGTCGATGTAGGCAAGGCTATTGAAGTCGCTTGGGCTGAAGCCATGCACGCCCAATGCTTGCACAGCCCACAGAGCACCCGCCCCCATACTGAATATTGAGAAGCAGCACCCTCAAATTTAACCCAGGACCCTATCAAGCCCCTGAGCTCTGCCGCTTCGGCAGCTGAGGAAGCGGCCCAAGACTGAGCCAACAGAGGCGCACCAGTCCGCTTGCAGAGACAGATGGATAAATAAAAACCAAACAGTTAAGTACAACCAGTAGCTATATTGCATGCATGTGTGCATGTTTGTATGCGTGTATGTGTGTGCATACATGTGTACATGGCTTAAATGCATATACGTGCACATAGAAACGTAGGTCGTTAGATAGATGGTTTTTTCTTTTGTGTGTCTGTGTCTGTGTGTTTGTCGTCGTGTGCACATGCCATGCACTCATACAGCCCGAGATACATGCTCAGTGATGTGTACAAGGTTGGGGGACGGGGGTTGCCTTCCTCAACTGGGGCTTGAGGCGGTGTGTGACCCTTGTCACCCGAGGGTCATCACAGGGTGGGACTGATTCCGAACAGCCGAACATCTTTGGAGGACTCGCAGGCTTCAGCCGCGACGACACAGCATCCGCAGCCGGATGCTGAAGTCCCGGCGGCGCAGGCCTGTCCAGATCCCGCTTTCAGTTTCATGAAATCTTGGAGCCACATTCGTTTCTGGGTGGGATGAGGAGCAGAAAAAAACTTGGTTTGGGTTTCGGGCTTGTTGGGCTTCAGGCATCTTCGGGTCTCGAGACCCAGATCCTCTCATGCTCGTCGAACATTCGCTTTTCCCTGCCAGACACGTCCCAATGATCGACTTATTTGCTCGTGTTCGGTCCTATTTGTTCAGGAGGTAAACCTGCAACCCTCATGATTCGAGTTTTCCACAAGATCTGGGCAGTTTCGGGACGTGCGGCTAACGCGACATGACAATTTGCTTAAGGCCAGTGCTGGCCTGCCTGAAGCCGATCAGAGCGCTGCAGCGGGACTTTCAGCGGCAAGATAGGGACCAGGTTCAGGGCGTGTTCCGTGGTGGGTTTAGGATTGATGCCCTGCAGTGCAGGGCTCACTTTTTCGGCTAGCTCCAACATGTGGCTTGTGGGATCAGCGGTGCAAAGGGTCACCATCGAGGCGGGGGCAGCACTCAAGTTCTTCGGGTCTCACAAGGTGTTCTTTGGCCTGTGAGGGGGAAGCAAGCGAAGTGCGGCTAAAGTCATCGCGTTGGCGGATCCACAAGAGCAGAGGTCCTCCATTGCGGACTTCCGCCGCAGAGGAAGCCGCAGAGAAGGTTCGCCCGCCATCTCCGGTCAAGGCCTTCCTGAATAGGTCCATGGACGCCGAAGTGCGCCAAAGTCTATTGCGTTCCTTTGAGCTCGAAGCTTGAAGTTGAGTAACCGGTAGGTGGGCTTCGGACGAAGTTCGTTGCTGCATTCGGAAACATGCAACTTCCCCGGGTTTCAGAGCGACATGGTGCTCTCAAGTCCGCGGATGAGAACAGAGAAGATCGAGAGCGAGCGAGTGGCACGGCTGTAAAGTGCGGAGGTAAGCCTTCCGCCGACGGCTGATGTGCCCATGGCACAGGCACATTCCGCATCGCGTTGCCGGTATTTTATTCTGACTCGGTAACGACACTCGAGATCGTGTTGGCTCCTTGACCAATCCTGCATCTTCCGAACTGTGAGAATTCATGACCATAAATCCTGAGGCGGAGGCTTCGAAGAAGACCACGAGCTCAAGCCAATCTGTCCCAGCAGACTCAACTGCACCACCTCAGGCCGGGTTCGGGATCCATTGGAACAGTCTTTCGGCTACGTACAACTCTAAATGCTACCTACTTAGACCTACTTATTGAATCATCAAAACCTTAAAACCCTAGCACCCTTATCCGCCTTATGCCATGTTTCCCAGAAAGAAATGTGCAGAATCCCAAGGGGATTCTTATAAGGATGTCGGCATGTGTGAGTATCATCAAGCCGCCTCCTGTGATGAAGGTCGCCCACGCAGCCACCTCGACCTCTTCCAGCACAGTTGTTCTCGTTCCGCGGCGGTGAGTTGTGCTTTGGAGAGAGCTCTGTAATCTCAGCAAGTACTGAAGCAGAGTTCGGCGAGTCCAAGCCAGCATGGGGTTTCAGGTTGTAGAAGGTGGCCAGTTCCGTGTGGAGAACACGTTCCCGGCGGAGACCGCGGAGGTGTGTCGACGGGCGCCCTGCAAAGCTGATGATGCTTTGTGCAGTACTATCGTTGCTGTTGGGTTGAACAGCCGACTGGTTCCAGCGTTCAGCTTCCGAACTCGAAAGCACGACCTTGTCCGCTGTGAAACCGGTAAGGCCCACATCGAAAAATGACACCACCCAGTGAGCCTAGTGTGCGGGGCCACGAACAAACGACCCCAGCGTGTCATCTGTTGCCCTCAATGCTGGAGGGGCGAGGCCTCAGCTCCGATTCTGTACCCATGACGAACCGGCAAAAGCTATTAATCAATAATACAGGGGCCTTAATAATTTCGCGCCCGAACCCGTTTTGTGTGATCTGCAGCGATTTCTCTCTTGAGGTCCTATGTGAAAGAGTTGATTGATAAGAGGAATAGGACCTTGAGAAGGGAGTGGCACTGCAATTGCACAGTCAGTTTATTTGTTATGGACACTTTAGTGTGGGATCCTTTCCCAAATCCCTTCAGGCCTTTTCACACAACCGACTCCAAACCCCATGCCTCGCCTGGATTGTCCGAGTGTGAGCGCCGAAAAAGTTCTCGTGGTTTTGCCGAGTGTGAGCGTCAAAAAAATGATTACCTATACTATTTTGGGGATTCCTTATCATAACTATATAGCATACTATACCCCAAAACCCTATTCTATTATTAAGGCCCATACATGCAGCTGCTGAAAGAGTCCGGGAGGCCCAGCAGCACGAGCTGCGGAGGGCACTGGCAGACGCTTCGGCGGCGCTTCTTCGGAAAAAGGCGGAAGAGGCGGAAGCTGTGGAGGCCCCCATGACATGCGGCAGTTCTATTCAGTGCATACATATGGGATTTTTCGACAATTAGGGTACCGATCCTACTATTTACTGTGCTATATTAGGGTCCCCTATTTTCGGAAATTCCCATACAGTGAGGATGTCCGCCAGCCAGTGCTGGAGCTTCGGCGTTTGGGGTGTTTGCGTTGCTTGTGACTGCTTGTGTTCCTTCGTCTCTCGGAATCCTGCAATGCTGGAAGTATATTCTGGGTGAAGAAACCAAGCATGGACCCTGCAGGCGCACAAAGCATTCGTCGTGCAGATGGAGAGCAGAGCCCAGGCTGCGCAGCCTGTGACCCAGAAGGCGCATGGGTCGTCAGTGAAGGTCCAAGCGCTGGGCAATCTCTGTCACCCTCATCCCTACCCGACCCCATGGCGATGTCTATAGCCAGGCAGAAGAGGCGGTCGCGAAGGCCCAGGATGCCTTGAAGGCTTGCGCAGCCTGGCTCGCAACCTTCAAAGGATGGAGGACTAGGATGCCGTCGTTGAATTTAGGCAGCTCACGACTTAATAAAGGTCAAACTACTTCCCCTCAGGAACTGGAAGCCGTTTCCCACCTTTTGGCTTCGTGCGACCGAAATACTCATCCGTTACTTGTCTCCGCCACGTTCGAGGGCTTAGATGGGAGATGCAGCCTGGAAAGGTGTGCTGCAGTGTAAGCTGCTGAAAGCTTGCGCAGTGCAAAGACTACCGGTTGGACCTGGAGAATCAGCGCTTGCCAGAGCCAATGCCTTCGTTATCTTAACTAGTCTCATGGTCAGTAAGCTTCAATTGGTGGAAACAGACGTTTTCGCTGAATGTTCGTGGGTTCTTGCCTGATAAGTTTTGGTAGCTTTTGGCTGTCCGCTTATCAGGGTTATCTGAAACAGGACTCATGCTGTGGACCAGCCATCACGAACGATCCCAGTTCCGTGCCGAGTAAGGACGAGGAGGTCGGCAAAGTTCAGAGAGTGAAGCAGAGCTTCGAGGAGCCGGAAGGCATTGTTGCCCTTATCATGGTCATAGTGTCATAGTTGTCATATTTATTATTTATTATTATGAGTAGATTATGCAGGAGGCGAGCAGCGAGAGGTTCGTGATGGCTCTTGTGTGATCATTCGCTGGTGAAAGGCCCTCCTGCCAAGCTCGGTACCCACACCGCACGAGGAGCTGTTGGAAAATCCGTCGGACAAGGCCAAGACCAAGATCAAGGCAGTTTCGGGGTGTCGATGGGGGTGGAGGTTTGCATGTTATCGGTGTCTGCGCTGGCTGCGTGTCTGTTTCACTAGCTCATTAGAAAACAAGGGGCTGTTTAGGTGCACGAGCTCCAGCCCGAATGTCACGGAGCATATTCGCACGCTGTGCTGTCGATCGCAAAATGATCAAAATGGTCGGAAGGAAAACCGAACCTCCAAACACAGATCAGCCCTGCGAGCCTTTCAGCTTTTGAAACCCCTCGAGAAAGTCGCAGAGGCCCTGCGGACGGCTTTGAAACCGTATGGACTTGACGAGGCACAGCTCCAAGGGCCACTTGGAACAAAGCTTAAGGTCGGGTCCGATTGCAAGGTTTCCTTAGAGGTCCGATGCCGTACTGTGCCGATATAATTTCAGCGTTGTCCGTCCTTAAGCTCCAAGGGCCCGAAGACCCCGTGCAGGATGAGGCAGAAGAGCGATAAACACTGCTCAGCCACGACTGACAATTGTCAGCAGTGCCATGCCACACTACTTGCAACAGTTCCAGTCGAGAGAACAGAGCGGATGTTATGATGATGCGACTGCTTGATTGCCGGGTGCTTGCCATGATGAGGCTTCCAGTCTGTGTCTGTCCAACTTGGGTTATGGCAATTTGAGGTTTGAGGGTTGCAACTCTCTACTCCAACCCATCATAGGTCCGAAGAGCCACTGGAAGACTGAGGTTACCTGAGATCATGGTCAAGAAGAAGGCCAAGCGTACGGCAAAGGACAAGAAGATCCTCACCTTGATCCAGGACCAGATGTTGCAAAACACTTATAGTCACTTAATCTGTTGGTCTGTTCGAGGTTCTTGCGTGGCTCTGAAATTCATGATTGAAGGGTAATCCCGAGATGCAGGCTCTGTGTGACAGGAGACACTGGCCGCACAGCTCAAAGGAAGCTGGGACCTCAGCGGAGCCGTAGCAAAGAGGCAGACTCTGTCCGAATATGCGGGCTGGGCCATCGTGCCTAGCGAGACGATTTGGAGACAAAACAAGTACAAAACATTTCCAAGAACATACGCCCTGGTGTTCTGGAATGCCCTTCCAGGGGCCTTCACACTCCCAACCTAGGATCTGTGTGTTGGAGCAATGTCCGATCGACAGCAGGAAGCTTGTGCAGCTTCGTCTGCCGTGAAAAGGATGCCATGAACTTCAGAATGGCGCGAGAGCTTGAAGCCAAGCCTTCCAGGACTTGAAAATCGGGGCACCAAAGCTTCGGAAGGTTTGAGGGCTTGAGCTAGACGATCTCACAAGTCCGCCGGCCTCATGCATCCGAGGGCGACGTCTGTCAGAGACATGCCGGAGTGAGGTGCAGCGATGTCAGAAGGTGGGCTGCAGGGATTTGGGACGTGCGGTGGATGGTCCGCGGGGGCTCGCAGACTCAAGTTTTCTGCTCGATGGCTGGGATTGTTACTAGGGCCTAGGGTAGATAGTTCCCTGGAGAGAACTTGACTCGAAGCCGAGGGCAACATTGAGTGCTAGGCTCAGTGCCACAGGTCGTCGACAGTTGTGGCAGCGATGCTCGTTCCAGAGCAGAGGACTGGCAAACCACGGCTCGCAGCTAAGCAGCTAGGCTCGTAAGCTCCCACCGATCAATCACCCTTCCTGTCTGGACATGGCGCATGCATGATGAAAGACACTGGACAGGCAGCAGCTGCTGCTAGCTCTTGACCACTAGCCTGGATTGAAGCTAAGCAGACCGCGAAGTTGTATGTAATCCGAATATTAAAATGAGAAGTGTGGATGTCGACTTGTACTCCGCAGGTTGACAGTAGCTCCAACGCGGCGTTCAGTGATTCTGAAGGGAAAGGGAAAGAAACTCTGGATAACTTGGCATTCTATGCATGCTTGAACCAAAATCATGCCGCAGGAGCTGCAGCAGGCAGAGGCGGCACGGCGGGCCAAGGAGGCCGCACACGAAGCAGCGGAGGAGGAGCGCTTGCTTGCTTCTTGTACCGTAGTAGACTACAAGTATATGTGTGTATTCATGCTTGGATATGCATATGTTCGCTCGTACACATATATATATATATACATACCCACACATACATACATACATACATACATACAAATCCATATATGCACACAATCTAACCATGTACAGTTTACAGCATCATATACTACTACAATATGATTTATTCGTTTGGTTGGGTTCCGTTGCTGTTGTTCCATGAGCTCGTTTGGAGTCAGGCAGGGCTCATTGGACAAGCTGCCGCCGAAGTGTAAGTGCAGAGAGCTGCGAATCGACAGAAGTCCGTGGTGACGAGGCGGCGAGCAAGGCTCGGAAGGACCTCGAAGAGCACGAGGCAAGGGCGCTTCCTTATTGTGGGCATTCCAGGACGTTTGCGTCTTCAGAGCTGCCAGACTTTGGGCGTGTGGGGTGAAGCTTTTGAGTGGTGGTAAGCTGGCAAGTCAAGAAGAGTTGATCATCGCCCGGATTTGAATAGTAGCACGGCGAGCGATGGACCTTAAATGCACCCACCAGCGTTCAGACTTGTCTCAGCCTCAGCCGAAACGCCATGTCTCTCACTGCAGCATCGAGGCAAAGATGACCCGAGCAGGTATCCTTCGTTTCAACTCGGATGCCGAACCCTGGCGTGCAATGGTTCGGTTCAATGTTTGGATGTGTCTCTTCACACAATGTTTACAGTTTGCGGTGTTTAAGATTCGAGCTTTTGAGATGGCCTGAGCTATACCCTGACTGCGGGCCTCGTCCTGAAAGTCAGCATCTGAGAAACCAAAGGCCAAGCTCTCTGCAACACTCCTCAGGATGAGGTCCCGACGTTATGCCGAAGCACTAAGTTTTGATATCCTAAACGGCCTAAACTCTATCAAGTTCCCTCGCTTTACGCCCCAAGCCCTAGCCGTTCGTGTTTGAGCGCACACCCTAAAGCCAGCGTGAGGAATCCTGCCTCATATGCTGCGATGAGCGCAAGATAGATGCAGCTGCCACTTGGATGCCTCAAGGATGGGGCGTGAACCTGAAACCCGATGTGCAACGAGTGTAGACAGAAGAGGGATGTGAACAACCTGGAACAATAGCAACGAGACTGCATCTGAAGAGTTTTCGGCGTATGCCTTCAGGCAGTATTCAGGTGGCGTAGGGATCATTCCTTGCCCTCAGTCAGAACTGGGTCCCCTCGATAGACTTATTACAAACAGTTGCAAAAGCCCTTTTGTTGTAATCACCTTGTTTTCACTTGCCCTACGTTGCAGTCAGGTCCCTGACAGTCGAAATCAGCCTAACCGTTTTATCATGATCATGGCGAGTTTTCGGAGCCTTTTTCAACTCAGACGTTTCTTGCCTTATGAACAGTTTTCAGTGCCGCATAGCATGTGCGTACCAGCTTGCCAAGGTCATGCTGGGCTGTGGCCATGGCTGGTACTGTCCATCCTGCATCAACCACTTCGTGGAGGCTGATCTGAAAATGTTCGTTTGATGTTCATTTGCTTGAGAGGTCTCGGCCTGAACTTGTGGGGCTGTAGGGATTTAGAGCAAGTGCTTTCAGTGTTTTCTATTGTCGAGTTCCGGTCCTGAGCATAGCCTCTGAAGCCGCTTGAATTGCAGTAGAAGTGCTCATGTTTCGCCCGAAGCTACTGCCATGACCATAATAACGGCCCGTCGGATTGCAAGCCCAGACCGAGTGACAAAGGCAGCCATAGGCAAAGACAGCATCTGAAGAACACTATGGCAGGCGCAGTATACATTTTTCACTCACAGGTCCATTTTCATACTGCCAGCTATTGCATCTGCTCGCCATTGCATGAGGGAGCCAGGTGCAGATGTGTCTCTCCGAACTGCCAGTTACTGCTCGGGGAAAGCAGGTTCGGATCTGTCTCGCATTTAGTTCTTCGCGTTAGGACAGTATCAGTATCCCCTTGCATCCCCCATTAAAAGATGCTACGCGGACGGAGTACTGGTATCTCCTGATATCCTCTAGACTCTAGACTCTATACATTCATATTACAGCCGACACCGAATTCCTGGGAGGCAAGGCTGGAGTCTGGCATCTCGGGGGATATCCCCTGCCCGGATTGTGCGAAAGCCATCTCCGAGGAAGACCTCCTGCGACACCCGGTGCTAAAATGTGCTAAAGAGGTAGTGTAAGGAAAGTGTAGGATTATTTCGGCAAAGTCTGGATTTGGAGATTTTGTGCATTCATTTTTGCTTCACTCGTTCGCGACGCGGTTTCCGGGTACGTGCCTCCTGTTGACCAACTTGGCAGGGGTTATTTCCTAGCCCCGCAACACCTCGATGCATGACGAAGCAGCTGCAAATGGCAAAGTAGTGGCGTGCCACGACACTTACTTCTTGCAGAAGCGACACTACCTCAAAGTTTCAGTAACATGACGATGCAAACATTCCGACCTTTGGTCCCACACCTGCCTGCTCCGAGTCTCCCACAGTCATTTGATTCTGTTGTCTCAGATCCGAGGACTGCTTCCGAAGAAGACAGTCTTTCGACTGCATGCCTCCAATATTCTTCGCCGTGCGGCGGCATCGGGCAATGTTGTGCGACCTTGCCGGGTTCCTAGATGGAGGCCTCAGCCCAACTATGGATCAGTTTGCATGAATTTGCATGGCATGCCCAGTGCATAGCATGAATGGCTTGTAGACCTCATGACTCCTCGATGCTCCTGGGCCTTCAGGTCCAACTCCCGACTGCGCGATGAAGAAAGCCTTTCCTGAGTCGACGTCTGCGAGGGGCACCTGCCCACTTTGCGGGCTCGAAGCATGCCACTCGGAGTTCATACCCCATGAGAAAATCTCACGATCCCGCTTTTCCTTCTGGCTTAACTTCTAGATTCTAGACTGCAGGTGCTGTTGTGGGTCGGGCTTGTGTAAGTTGGGCAGCGCATGGCCGCACTGTTTGCTTGAAGCGTGGCACAAAGTTTACTCGACATTTGCAAAAGTCAAGGTACGTCGACCATTCAGCACGATCATCTGTATCTACACTTTTCGACCCCGGTGTACACCCAAGAGCCAGCGAGAAGTGATCCCTCCGAGCGAGCAGCCCAAAGTCGCAGGCTGGATGTGCGGCGCGCAGCCGTATCACGAAGGTGTGGCGGGCGAGGGGCGGTGGGGTCAGTGCTCACAGTGATCCGGTTATCGTAAAAGTATCGTGATTCCTAGCCAATTCGCTTCGGAGCCGAGTCCTCCAAAAACTGCACGTGGGCCAGGACTGACTTGCGAGGAATACCGGAAGCGACAGCGGGGAAAGGGCGCCGACGAGAGCCGCTCGGTGTGGTTCCGCCTGTTGGTTGAAGAGCCTTGTGGGCGATTTTTGAGACTTCGTCTTGTACTCGACTGGCGGCCTCTAGTCACTCTAGTGTCTAGCTCGACAGCGAGAGCTTAGGCTTAATGATTCTGTCTGAAGTCTGGATGCTGCATGACTGAACAGGGGAAGCTTATATTGTCTTACATGGCATGGATGCTGCTGGTGTAGCTGCTGGCAAGGTCTGTTCACCAATCGGTCTAGTGTGGTCCCATCAGGGTTCGAAGCTTATGTCCTCGTGGTGCTCAGCCTGTATTCTTTCTCTGCAGGCGTTAGTCATGTTAGGGTACAAATTCCCTACAGTGTCGGTTCTCAGGCTTCATGGAGTGGATGAAAGAGACGGGAACGAGACAGTGCCCCCAGTGCAGCATGCCTGCAGTTCAGATGAGCGGCACCGGTGCATTATATTTCTTAGTGACGGAGCTTGCACAGGGACCCGTGCAGTACTCGAGATTTTTTGGATAGAGTAGCGACAGAATTCGCCTGGCGCCGGGTCTGTCATGCTGCGAATCCCGATGTAGAAGCGCGGCATTATCCCCGAGGCGGAATGGCGACATCCAAGGAAAATCTGGACGCCCAGACGGAGCCGTGTTTGGGGCGTCATGCAAGCTGAGACAGACTCCAGGTTTCATGCAGGCTACACGCAGGGACCATTCCTCGCAGGACCAGGTGGAAGAGTGCCACAAGATGATGTGCCGCAACTGCGGATGCAAGTCCCTTGTCGGAGCTGTTGGATGGAGTTGATAAATCCCGTTCTGCCGGCATGGTGCCTAGCAGAACATTTGCCTTTCGGGTCGGACACCTGTACATGTGGCTGGCTCCGACAATCTGCGTCGACAGTCCCTGTTACTGTACCGCGCTTCGGGCCACGATTCAATCGCGCAGTGTGCAACGCTTCGGATGATTGACCGGCCCTTTGAAGGGCTTTTTTGGCCCCTAACCTTTTGCAACTGCCAGAAACATCGAGAACTATATGCGGTCGTCAGAGCGTTTTGGAGGCTTCTACCAGTGTGTCATCTAAGATCTAGAGTGTCCTTACGTTATCTACCATCCGTAGGTGGGTATGAGTTCTCACGTAACTGCAAAAGGTGTGACCAATTATGACCCACTCTGTAGCACTTGTTGATGGCTCCGCGCCTCAACGAACCTCCAAAAGGGCGCCCTGCAGGGCTCATGATGAGACTCAGTACGTGCCCTCATGTAACAAGGGTGCCAGTTTTGTGGGCTTTTGGCAGAATGTGGCTAGCCATAAAGAGTAGCGTGAATCTCATGTTTTTCGTGCCGCATACCGTAGCTTGGAGGTGCTACCATGCTCTTTTTCAATGAGTCATGCTGCAAAGCTTGGGAATTGTTGAAAACTCGATAACTAGCGAACTTTTTGGGTAATTGTCGGACAGCCGCCTTGGGTTCCATTCCAGTTCTCATGTCTTTCGGCAGGCCTCTAAGTGTTGAATCGTGAATCCTGTCGTAGTGATGTCTGAGTACACTTCCCCGGCTGCTAAGCTCCTGAATCTTGTGTTTTCAATCATGCGTGCTCCTGTGCTTGGCAACGGGTCCTGTCTTCTTCCGGCTTGCACGTCCTGTAGGGTGCAGGCCAAACTGCGGCTGTCAGCTGTTACGAAGCGCACTATAACACATCAGACAGGATAAGATAAGATAGTTCAGTATTATAAGAATATCGTACTGTCGCAAAGGTTCTGCTTCGGCTGCGGCGCCGTACTTACCGAAACCTACACTTGCGCCTCGACCTGCGGCATCATTACAGGCTAAGGTTTCCTCGTGCATCGTTCTATACCAGGGAAAGTTGGCCCACAGCCCATGATGTTCAAGTAATATAGAGGCCATAATAATTGCCAATACTATTTTGCTGGTTCATTATTGTAATTATAGTATAGTTTTCCCAGAAACCCTATTCTAATCATTGAGACCCCTATGGTATTTGTCACTTCGGCCTCGACCAGCAAAGCCCCGGATAAGTCTTACATTACATTGAATTTGAAACTGAAACATCGTCAAACCTGACCCGAGCGCTGAACATCCCGGAATATATCACAGAATCCTCAGAGCACGATGTCTCCAGAAAGGCCTCAAAGAACTTACTTACAACTGTTATAAAGCAGTTAAGGAGCCCGTAGAAAACGCATGTAGAACCCTAATACACAGCTCATTACCCAGGCGGATGCACGCAAAATGCACACAACTTTGTGGACCCCCGCACGGGCAATCTCGTGAAGCACCTCCAGCAACTCGGTCTCTTTTCACACGGCCGCGAAATAATGTGGGGGCCTTCATCCCTAGGATGGGTTTGGGGTATACGGTATACTGTATGAAGATCCGAGGGCCTTTCTACATGGAGATTCTGCAGTAGATGAAGAGGAATTAAGTCTACAGCGCCGGACTCCCCGAAGCTTGACACCCTGAACTTAAAGCTCGAGACTTGTTGTACAAAGCTAAAATTCTAGACCTTGCACATCCTTTGTTGTCCTGATAAGTTCTATTAATAGTGTAGTGTTGTGTACCCCAATTGTTCTTGCAAAGGATGGGGCATTCGAGACACTGAGGAAAGCGAAGCCAAAGGCGAAGGCCAGGTCGCGCTGAGGTCGCTCCAGCGAAGTGAAGAGAGGGACCCAAAGCCCTATCCTAATTATTCAGGGTGCAATAGTAGTTGGATTTCGAAAAGATCCCGGAAATCAGTTTTTTCTTGTAGTTACTTTTGTTATTGATTGATGCAAGGAGGAAAGTAGTCGCAATGACAGTGCTGGCCACCACCAACACGACGACGACTGCGGTACAACGAGGTTACCCGCCCTTACTGCCACCTCCTGGCCGCAATCGGCCAGCTATGCCCCGTCATATTCTTATGCCGTCCGCCTCCTCTTGGCAAGGAGGACGCCGAGCTCATCGAAATTCCTAAATTCCAATGGCTGAAGCTGAAAGCTAGTTTCAGATTAGTCAGGACTTCGTCAGTAAGTGCAAGGGTCCTACATAGAGTTGCCGAGGGGGGGCGCCCCTTTGATTTGTGCTGTTGTTGAATCATAGCTGTAGCTGACTCGTCGCAATCGGCAGCACCGTCGCCATCAGCCTCACTACTTGCTACCATCATTGTCACTAGCCGCATTATCAGGATGATCGGCAGCAGTCTACAGTAGAGGTGGTGCACTGGCAGTGGAAGAACCAAGACGAGGAGGAGGAGTGGCGCTTGGAAGGGGTTGGTTTAGGTTGTTCTTTCACCCGTGTGTGGTTGTCCAGTCCGGAGCCCCTAGAAGAGTTCTGGATCTATCTACTTTCTTGGAGGTTCCGCCTCGGAATATGTACCCTCTTCAGATCCGAATTTGCTGGAAAGTCAGCAGCGTGCAAGTCTGGGGCTGGGGCGGTTCCAAAGCTAGAGCCTGCGGATCTGTCCTTCGCCTGTGAAGCACAGGCCAGTAACATAGTGGCCTGAAGAATTAGGAGCTAGTGTCCGTATTCGCATATTTTGTATAACATATGTATATATATATATATGTATGCTATATATATATATATGTACACACTTATTTCAATGATGAATAAAGCAATGATAAACCTAAACAAATACATAACAAAAGCATATGCTGCATGTATGTACGTATGTATGTATGTATGTATATACACACATACAAATTCGCGTATTCTCGAAATATCAACAGTTATCACCAGAACAATTATACAAACCAACAGATATAAACACACATAGCAACTTTAAGTGTAAACACGAATAAATGGATACACACACACATATATACGTACGCACATACGCACGTACGTACATATATACATATACATATTGCAGTATTTTAAATGGAGCCCTGAGCTTTGGCGTCCAAGAGCCTTTGTGTCACCACTTCGGGAGCCCCACCCCACAAGGGGGTGCCATGTGAAGTGGGGGGTACGTTGAGTACATGGCCTCACAGCACAATCCATACCCGCAGCTTCACCCAGGATGCCTGTCCCTTTATTCAGATGTATCTTGCAAGTTAGTGAAGCTGTCCTGGGCTGTTTACCCCAAGTCATCCCAGATGCGACATGGTTGGGTTGCTGAAGCCTGCGAAGCCATACCTCCACTTCGGATCGGTGCGCAGATTTTCCCAAGACATTCTGGTCGGGCATGGTCTCAGCTTTATGGGAGTTGCTGCAGCCTGCTCTTTCCTTCTATCTCTTCTGGCCCGGATATTCGGACATGCCAGAACTTCTGTCATGGTAAAACATCGGAGTCAAGTCTCGATCTCATTGAAAACATTGTCCTCCAGCTGCAATGCCACAGCTGCCCTTGCTTGAGGACTTGAGCTGTCAGCTAGGAGAATTAATGAGAGAGCCATGCAGGGAATGCGCTCAGCAAGACGCACCGCGCGCAGTGACACACGACAGAGCAGCATGCGAAGTCGTCTGTATGCTAGCAAGCTACGGCGTCGTTCTGTCACCGTGCCATTGATTGCAATTAAAGTCTCCCAGGTGATTACTGCTAGAAGCAGTCGCGACTAGCTGTAATGGTAGGCAACGAACCAGTGGTGGTTGTAAAAAGCTGGGCTGTGTATGGAAAGCACTCGCTTACGACTTTGAATCTTCGAAACTTCACTTACATACAACCACCAACTGCAGCGAACAGGCCAGGCGAAAAGTCTTTCCTCAAAAGAGATGATGAGCATGGGGCATCTTTCGTACTGGGGACCTCCACGGAGTCAGTTCTGGTTTCGTGATTAGGTGGAGCCTTGATGGCATGGACGTGCTGGCTCGAGGTAATATAGTATAGTGTAGCAGAATAGAGTAGAACATGACTCAGCCCAATGCAAGTTCATATGATATAGTATAGTACAGTATAATACCATATCACGCCATACAGCATCTCACCATATAAGTGGTACCATATCATACCATATCATACCATATCATATCATACTCTCGAGTCGAATACTGTACCGCATGCTAAAACACAATCCAAGATAATGCACTCCCAAATTGGACAGCACAAGTTGCTAGTATTGGTTCATAGGAATGTGTAGTGTAGCATAGTTGGGCATAGCATAGTATATAGTACGGAAGCTATAACCTAGCGTATGGTTGTCATATTATCATTGGATACAGTTTCATTCACTTTCAGATGCATTACAACAAGGCATAACATGCTTACTAATACATATGCAGATATGTCTCTACATATTATATGCATATGTGTTTATGCATGTGCTTATGTATGTGGGTAGGTAGGCGGTAGGTAGGTAGGTAAATCGGTATATCACAAACGTTCCTCGCAATGCAGGTGCCACAAGGGGAGCAGTTCTGAGGCGCTGCGCCGATTCTCGACCTAGCTGCAAGCTATGGCACGTTGGCGCATTTACTTTTGCATCTCTACAGTGGTTGAAGCCAGACCTGGCTCGGTTTTTGAATGACGTAAGAGAGAACTAGAGAACACTGCTTTGCACTCATGCTGACTGCCCTTGTATTCCAAGCCTCGAGACTACAAACTCGACAGTTCCCTGCATGTTTCCTGAACACGTCCGGTTGCACCCGCCATTCCGGCTCTGTGGAGAAGATTGCTTCGACTGTCATGCGGTGAATATGCTGGTGCTCTGCATCAGAGGTGTGCTTGCCTTTGCATCATATTTCATGGACTTGCTAGTTGAGGGCTTACCACACAGCTAGTAGGACTTTATCAGGCCAGGGTCTCTCGGGTGTCTCCGAATGTCTCATTCCTTCTCGTCATGGCTTCGCTTCGACCGACCAGAACGGCTTCACCAGTAGATAAAGGCAATCTTGGAATCCTCTGTTAAAGCCGCCTTTGGCTTAAGATGTAGCGGACATCAGCCAGCCTGAATCCCGTAAACCTTCCCTATTGCAAATTAGCAAGCTATTTACAACGACGACGCCGAAGGTGGTAACAGGTGGTAGCAAGCAGGCCATCTCTAACTGCTCGAGCGCGAGTGCTACAATCTATTTATCCATCTATCTATGTGCTATCTGTCTCCCTACCCTTTGCGTCTGTGTGTGTCCCCCTGTCAAACTCTGTCTATCTGTCTGTCTGTCCGTCCTTGATTGATTTGAGGCTGAGTTCTTTGGGCTCCAGGAGGTTCCGAGACTTTGCGTAGAATATGTGAATATGTGAATGATATGTCCAGGTCCCGAATCAGCTTTCAAGAGTGAAGCGGCGTTCGTGAGAAGCGCAGTTCTTCCCAGAATTTCAGGGCTCTTGGCTCAAGCTGGAGGCGAAAAGATCTGCCTGAATCCAACACAACACCCAAAGCCTGAACCCAGTGGCCCCAAAGCCATTACCATTCACCAGCTCAGACAAGGCTTGTGGATCAATTTCTTCTGTTAACAACCGCACCGGGCTGCTAAATCCAAGGTCCTTCGAGCTTTTCCTGATCTCGGAGCTTCTTTCTGTGCAGCTCGAAGCACTCACTCCTGACAGGAGCCCCCGCATCCGAAAGTCCGAAAGTTGTGAGCGAAACCTGCATCCCTACCTTGCTTACATGTGCGAAGTCTCGGCTGCAGTGTAGCCATGGGATCACCGGGCTGGGCAGCAGACGTCCGTCTCCGCGTGGGGTCGGCACTTGGCCAGAACTGCGGACCGTTGGGATTTCAGGATTTCTGGCCCTGCCCTCACTACAATTTGCACCTGCGGCATTGAATGAGCTCTGTCCTTTCAGCTAAGTTTAGGGATTGTCGATTTCCGGAAACAGAGGACTGCCACAAACACCCGCGGACCCAGAGACGGACACGCAAAGACACTCAGCGACCCAGAGACACAGACGCAGACGCACACGCAGCCACACGCGCGCACGCACGCACTCGAGAGTTGTGCAGCACGGGGTGGTCTCCAAGGCCTCGCCTCAAGACTTCGCGGGCATCCTGCCCGAGCGGGTGGTGATTTGCACTCCAAGTGCTCAACGAAGCTTGCAGCCCAGCCTGCGAGTGGTTGGGGTCGTAGGCTCGCAGAGGTTGCGCAAGCTGCAAACTGCAAACCAGAGGTCGATCCTTCTCGCCCCGAACTGCGACGGCCGGCTGCTCGTCAGGAGCCGGATGGGTCGGTGGGAGCGCAGCATTAGCGAGTTGCCTTCGCTGAAACATGTCTTATCGTAATTATAAAGGCAGTGCACGACACTTCATGAAGCCAGGTAGCTTGAGTTAAATAAGGATGACGGTTGACCCCCAATACTCTCGGTAGCTTTGCTGTACTGTGCTGCAGGCTTTGAGGCTTGCAGACAGTGAGGTTATGCAGCAGGAGATTCATACATGGTGGAGAGCAGCAGTCTGTTGTTCCGTCACGCAGACCTACAACTTGGGGGTTTCATGCCCAAGCATGGATGAAGCGCGAAGGCATGTTGTTGGCGGCAGCCTCAAGTCAAACTATCCACCGGACCCATGCATTTCGATTGCTTGCGAGCATGATCCAAGCTGTGAGCCCGAGATCTCGAGAACCTTGCTTGCCAGGCTTGGCAGCTTCCTCGTCGATCGGGAGCCCTGTGTTGCAAACGCCGATGTTGGCCACGGCAGTTGAGGCGAACCGCAGTGTTGAGCTCGTGCTTTCTGTGGCGTACTTCTTAGCCTTTGCCTTTTGTATTGTTTTCATCTGCGATTCCTCTAGCTGTTAGTACGGGCCGGTCCAACATAGAAGTTGCTTCCGACGGATTGGCCCCAGATGCAGAGGTTCATTGTTATTTGTCTGTTTTGTGCCTCTTCTTCTGCGTTTTAGAAAAGCCATGGTGGAGTTTCTGCCTGCTGATGCCAGACTTGTGGCAAGCACTCGCGAGCTAGTCTGTCTGTTGCACCTGCAAGCCGATCAGCCGACAAGATTGGACCTGACCCTCTACCAAAAGGCATCTGTGTTTCCACCGAAAATCTCGGCCAGGGCTGTCTGACGTCCCCGTGCCGCCGCTACGTCCAACCTGCGGCGACTCAGATGCTGAAGCGTTGAGACAAGATTCCGTGGTGCTTCACGAGTTTGTATACTGCAGGGGTTTGAGCTTGGGGGGGTCATCTGGCAGGCGAAGAAGTTTAAAGATCCACATATCCACTTAAGAAGTTTTTGCAATGCATGTTCCGCATCCATAGGGTTCGACGAAGTCGGCAAAATTGCCAGCACCAGAGCTGCATGGCAACGGCACGAAATGAAAAAGAACGGGATGAAGCTCGCGCGCATACGTGCACACACGCATATATGCACGCACGCCTGCATACATACATATATGCATACACCGGAAAATACAACGCATTGGTGGGCGCATGCACTTTCTTTGCTATTTGCCCCAACTGGGGTTTATTCTTGGGACTGACCTTCTGCAGACGTGTCTGTTTCTGTTTGAACCTTTTTTTGATGAGGTCAGGCAGGTGGTGAGAGGGAGTTCCAGCCCTTGCAGATACACGATCGTACCTTGGCTGCCAAGCAAGCGTCAGGAGGACAAATGAGGAGAATCGGGGCAGGCCGCCAACTAGAGGTGTGCAGCATGTCTGTTGTGTGTATATATGTGCGTGAGGAAATTTCCCGATCATCAATGGTGTTGGCTGTCGGCGCTTTACTTTGGGGGCTGCGCAAGGAAGATGTGGGGGCAGGGTCTTCTGGCTTGACGCTTCAGGGCTGAGCTTAGTGCGGAAGGCTTAGATCCGCGTTTGCAGCAGAGACCCCTACCAGGAGGGGTATGGTCCCAGCTTCTGACCTTGCTTCCAGTACTACGAGTTCCCGACTGTACATCGCCTGTCCAAGACAATCGAAGTAGCGACAAGCTAGTAGGCTCCAGCCAGCCCCTCTCCGACTCAAGCTGAAGGTCTCTGGCGAAAGAAGATGTTACAGCCCCCAGGCCCCCGTCCAGCTTGATTGTCCATGCCATGTATCAGCGCCGGAGTTTTCGCTTGTTTGAACTGGAAGCTTGCTTTCCTTGTATGTACGTAACATGCATGCATACATACATGCATGTGCGAAGCCGGCCTGCCTGTTTGTCTGTCTGTCTGTCGGTCGGTCGGTCGGTCTGCCTGTCTGTCGGTCTGTCCGTCCGTCTGTCTGCCTGGCTGGCTGTCTGTCCGTCCGTCCGTCTGTCCATGTGTGCAGAGCAAGAAGGCCATGCTGTAGCCATTTGGGCTGGAGTTTTCCGCCCTTGACATTTTGCAGGAGCCACTTCCACCACTCCCAGATCTTGGTGCAAATGTAGTTGCTTCACGGTGTAGGGTTTGATGTTCAGCTTCCAGAGCCCTGTTGACGTACAGCTCGGGACACAATGGTCCTGGACTTGTGTCCCGAGCTGTACGTCGGCGGCATGAAACAATTACTATGGCAACCGGAAAACGAGGAACACTAACGGCGGTGTTGGTTGGCATGGAAAGAGCCCCGCTTCAAACAAGATGCTCAAGCCCGGAATGGCCTCGACAATCGAGCCAGCCTCCTTGTGCTCGGCGCATGGGCAGCACAAGACACCAATGGGGTCCCTGCATTGGTGCTCAGACCTTTCCAGGACGCGAGCTCGCCAGGACATGCACCACTTGGACTTAGACCGTCGCAAGCTTCCACCAAGATCCAACTCGGCATTGTCCCAGCTCTCGACCGGAGCTGTCGCCTGGCATTCCCGCACCCAGTCCCAGTCACCATGCACGTCGTCGAGCCTACAAACGCGTGATGCCCCACAGCCGGTGTACCCTGCCCATCGCGAAGGATGCCTTGCGAATGAGCAATAGCTTGTTTCTTCTGCAGCGCCCTTCCAGTGAAAGACTTCTGCATCGCCATTCACAACAGGGGTTTCAGCCTAGTGTGCTCTTGACAGGCCACTACGCTCCCAGCTGAATCGCAAGTCCGGTAGCAACATGTCTAGCACTATGAAGACCCTGAACTGAAATCCCGAGTATAAACGCCAAGCGGCTTTTAGTCAGGGGGTTCAGCGATCACTGTTGAATGGTGACCCCTGCGGCCTATTGCTTGGATCGTTCGTCGGATTTCTCTCCCGCTCCCTCCATGGCCGAATCAGGCTTGGATCTCATTGACTGGATTCCAGATTCCAAGGAGTGCCGTTCCTTTTTGGTGTCTCCTCTTCAAGACGACAAAACGGTGCCCCCATTCTGAAGGTGCTGCTGCGGAACCATACCACACCTACTGCGTCCCTTTGGCATTTGCGCAGAAGCGGTGCCTGCGAGCCCGCTGGAACTGCATGTTGGCTTGCGCCAGGAAAAGCTGCTTGGCCTAGTGGGATCGTGGGTCCAACGTTTCATGGACCGCCCCCAGGACCCCTAGTGTTTATTTTCACTTTGCGGCCTACTTCCGCCTGATAGAACTTGCCGATTCTGGGTGGAAGCGCTTGGATGTTTTGATCGGATGCTTACAGTCTTGCACGTGAGACGGGCCGGTCAGCCTGCAGTAGAACCAGTCACATCCGGCTCTTTGGGCTCCTGTGGAACCTCTCCTGGATTCGCCTTGTAATATAGTGAAAATAACCAATACCATTTTGGGGGTTCCTTATTATAGTTCTAGCATACTGGGCCTCAAAGTACCAGCCTTCGACGATGCCCTTCGCCAAGTCGCTTGCCACAGCCGCAGGTCGTGCGGACGTACCAGGCATCGTACGCGATTCCACAGCCGCCCAGCCCTTGGCAAGTTCCAGGATATCAGATGGTTTAACAGTTTAACATTACACTTCTTGGGTTACAGTTTTTCACAGTAGACCTCCGAGATAGTTCCCGATACTTGGCTTTTGCGCACGAGTCGCCCCATCGCTTAAAGTGGTGGGTGGTCGGTATCGGTCGCTGCAAGTCTTTCCCGGTAGAGTCGCTGCAGACCGGTTGCAAAACATTACACTTCAAGCTACGGGTGCACTAGCAGGTCAAGTTTCAACCACCCTTTTCGTCTAGCCAAATTGATAAAGCTGCTCGTCATTTCGCAGAGGCGCCCTTCAAGCCACATGTGCTTCACGGTCCAGTCGCTGCGAAGTGTTTAGTGTGAAGTAGCTGAGCAGCTTGACTGACAGCACGGCACCTTCCACCTGCCACCTCGAACTTGTTATGGATCTCACAGCGCATTGTAGATTTAAAAAGCTACTTTTGCATGCGCCAGCAATCAGAAATCCAAACAGACTGCTAGTGACTAGTGGCAACCTGTGTACAGCTTCTAATTCCAACCGAGATCTGCAGATTCGTTATCGATATTAGCCATTGCATTCACCATGCCGTGTGTTGCTTCCCGATCAAATAAAATGCAGTTGCCTCCCACGCTCTAACATGTTTGCGCGCACCCTCCGATGAACCGCGCGTCGTTTTGACTGCCGCATGCTGGATGCACCGTCACTGATGAGTTCTGACTTTGCGTTCTTTCCTGCGGCTTCTCATTGGGAGACTTGCCCACTCGACTCAGGCCAATCCATCCGGAGTCAGCAGCCAGCCGGGCACAGGTGGTCCTCCAGGGTTCAACCATGAGCTTTCATGCCGGGCTTTCTTTGCTATCCAGATGCCAAGTAGGTGGAGTCGGCGCAACGGATTCTTGATGCATCAACAAACCCGATCACACTCTTTCGCGAGGTTTGGCCACACGTCGTCCAGGGCATCAACTGCATCTTGGGCGACGTGCCTGGCCCAGTAGCGTGGTGCTTGCAGTGGGGAGCCGGCAGCAGCTGAGCCCTCGCGCTTGTCCTTCGCATATGCTCGAGTCTCGACACTCAGTGACATTTACTGTAGTGACCAGAGTCCTGGCTCAAGGAGTGAGGTATACGGCTGTGCACCCGTTAAGCCTCGACCGACCACTGAGGCCGGCGTACCGCCACCGCCCCTGAAGAATCCCACCCTGAGCATCTTGATCAGAGATTTCGAAATGGAGCTCCTCGGCTGGGGGTTTGGCGTTGCCGTAATTGCGCATTTGGACGCTCCTGTTTGAGTCGGGGCTTCGAAGGTTAAGTTGCAGGGTGTCCTCAATGGTGCATCCCCATGTCTTCACAAAGTGTCGACCACACAATTGGCCTGCCCGCCTATCTCCTTGCCAGCCTGCCTCCTGAGACTTCCTCACTTGCATGATGGACCCCGTCGGCACCTGTTGACCAGACTTCTAGAAGGGAGATCCCTACAAGTACTGACCCGCAAAGTTAATATGGTGGCCTTAATGCTTGGAATAGGATTTTGGGACCCATTAAACTATAATTACAGTACTTTAAGGAACCCCAAAATAGTTTAGGCCCCTAGATTTGACAGCTGCAGCTTTGAACCCCACATGGAGCGGCCAGGGCTGCGACTATAATAAACTATAATGCACTATACTATATTACTAATACACTACAATAAAGTATACTATATGGGAGTTTCCAAAAATAGGGGACCCTAATATAGTACCCTAGGTAGTAGGATCCTTATTATAAGGACCCCCAAATAAAGTACCCCTAATTTTCCGAAACTCCTAAAAAAACTGCTGCAAGGAACCCCGGGCTGCCAGGCGACTGGGAAAGCGACCTGGGCCCGGAACCTCAGCTCGCTTTGCGTCCCGGGGGGGGACTCCCGGGACCTGTGAGCTCTTCCGGCCTTAAGGCCTTAAGGATTACTGTTCTGGAGTTGTAGTTATGTAGATTTTGGGAGTCTTGGAGTTGTTATGTAGAATTCGGACGCGAAGTTTTCGGCAGGTATTTGAGAAACCTTAGTGACGCATAGAGGGGTCATGTTTGCTTCCGCTTCAACGTTTCACCGCAGGCTTCCGCGACTCGAGAGCCCCTATGGTTTTGGTATGCTTTAGCCGTCGGGGTGGGGGGTTTCGGGTTCGGGGCACGACAGCAGATGCCCGAGATGACGAGATGTGTCGGGCAAGATTGCAAGATGTTGGAGTTGCTTGACCGTGCACACAGCCTTTATGCTGCAGTGTTCAAGTGCAACCCCAGTGTCATTGTGGCACATGGGTTGAGGTCATGCCGTGGGGGCACTAGGAATGACTTGCGGCCTGCGTCAAAGGCACAACACAAATGAGGACAATCGGGTATGCAATGTGACAGACTAATTGGAGAGGAGATTTGTGCAGATTCCTGTGCGACGGATCCACGCTGGGCCCACAGCTAGACCCAACGTCCGAAGTCGTCCTCCTGTCTTCTTCGGGCACCCATCCTGAGATCTTCAAAGGCGCTTGCGGACGATGTGCAAAGCACATTAGCTCTATGCTTCTTGAGCTCGCCGCGGACTGAGATGTGGGCTTTGGCAGTTCCAAAGTCCAAAGTTCGTGGTTTTCGTATAGAACAGGTTGAGAGGGAGTTGTTTCCGTCTGAAACCTGCGGCTAGTCGCAATCCTGGGACTGTGGTTGTGGTTGTGGTGCTGGAACGTCGTGCGGATGCCGTCGTCGCTTTCGGGCTTGCGAAGTGCCAAAAACTCGAGTCGTGGCACGGCGCAGGCTCTGGAGCCCGAAACGTGGCTTCTACATTCTACATCGAAATTTGTTCGATAGTGATTGTGGTGTCAAGTTCTACTTAATTAAGCTGAGTCGGTGTGTGCGCGTGTGTGTGTGTGTGCGTGTGCGTGTGTGTGATGAGCTCCGTGCCTGCTGCGCCTTCATTGATTCGAGGGGCTTGGACCGTCTTCGCATTCGGTTTTGTTTTCTCAAACTGCCCATTGGCAACGAAATGCCATCGAGCGTGTCTAATCCAATCCGCGGCATGTAAGTTTAAACACCTTCGCATGAGGACCGGAAACACGATCCAAATTCGCGGGCTTCCTGACACAACCCACAGCGCGGCTGCTGAACAAGACTGCAAAGATGTCGGGCACACAACAAAACAGCTCGAAACGCAGGCTTTTGCATGTACTTGCGGCACATTCCCTTGTCCACCCCCAGAACTTTCCGTGCAAACAATATGCAGTTGTAGCACAAGGCCACAGTTTTTGCATCATGTCAAGAATTAGAAGCGATTGATGCACCCGGCTCTGTGCGGTTTGCTCTGCCTGCCGTGTTGCTGCTTACCCAAACCGCCAGCCCCCACACCCAGAATATCCCACAGTCCAAGGCACTGGGCGACCGTATCCTGGTGCCTCTGGCACCGGGTGGGCCGAGCGTTCCTGTGCCACTAGGCAAGAGCTCGAGGCTCCAGCTTCACCTGGGACTGTAGGCACTCTTTGGAGTGGAATCGAAATCTCCTGCAGCCTGCATCATGTGGAATCATGTGCATCTCAGCAACCCCAGGTCCAAAAATGGACCGCAGGGTCAGCCCTCGCAGACTTGGCAGCAGGCTGTGGAACTCAGCTTGTGTCTGCTTCCGCGTGTCGACTTCAGACCTGCGGGAGTTACTATGGGAAGGGCCCCAGGATGGAGTTAGAATTGGGCTGAAGGGCTTGCCGATCGCTGATTCGAAGTTCAGGTACGGTGGCTTAACTGGATACAGACGGTATTCCTTGAGCACCCAGATCTTCAGAAAACGGGCCATGCAATCTGACGTTGAAGTCGCACATGTCCTGTGTCAAGCGCCTGACTGAGTGTTCAGCCACCTGCGAAACGTCAGGGCTTCTAAACCCCAACCGCAGTCACAAGCATACACCGGTTTGCAGATGCTAGACGACGTCAAGCTGTTGAGACCCGCAACTGTGGGGTTGAACCTAGGCTTTTACACCAGGGCGCGCGGACACTGGAATCCACAAGCCCCTTGTGACGTTAAACTCGTAGAGCCATCGCTCCATCCTATGCCACAATCCTTTGGGGCCCTAAGCGTGAGTTCAAGCCCAAGCTCGAAGAACCTGTCACTGTGTCTCAAGTCTGATCACAGCGTCATAAACTCCGTCCACTTCGCAGGCCTTTGCCGCCTACTGCCCGGCCCTGCAGGCAGCCCTGCGCCAGCCAAACACTGCCGAGGACGAGTGACCAGTGGGATTCTGCAGGGTTTTTGGAAGAGCCTCAGATTACACTTGGCCAGGAGCCGGGAGCATGGTTTGTCGAACGTTGCTACAGTGAAGCCTCAACTTGCTTGTACAACCTGAGCCCGCTGGGAGCCAACATGTGCCACCGCTTAGGTTGTCCAAGACCAAGCAGGGCCACGTTTCTCCGCGTGCGTTTTCTCGAGCTTTGTTGAACAGGTGGAGTCTTGCTTCGCACAAGCCAGCTGCTCCAGCGCTGGCTCTTTGGGTTGGCGGACCGGCGAGGTGCGCACTTCTTTGGGAGATTCAGGGAACCCGCGTGACTTTCTGCCCGCGGTTACTTCCTAGTGCGAGTGTCCCTGTCTGCAAGTGTGCTTTTGAGTGCGCACGGAGAACCTGTCCCATCTTCTGGAGGTCCAACGATTCATGAGACTGTGCTTTGACTCACTGGGTCTTCCGCCTCCTCTGTGCCACCCAGCCGTGTGGTACCAGCTCCATGGCGGCTCACGGAGGTTTCAAGCTGTTTTCTTGCGAAGTGTGTGGGCTTGCATAGTCGAACCCACAAAGGATCCAGCCTGCACTCTCGAGTCCCGTCTGCATGTGAAGGCAAATGTCTTCACTGAACATACATACGCAGTTGGATACACACATACGTGCATACGTACACACATACACATGTACATGTGCCTTGAATATGATTTTACATATACTATACCTCTATCGATCGCGCGGTGTGTGTGTGTGTGGGGTCTGCCTGTCTGCCTGCATGCTATTGATGGAGTATGTGTGTAGGCATGCTGTATGTATACATATGTGTATGTATGTGTATGCGTTTGTATATGGCCCAGGTGGCTGTTGATTGGAAAGCTGTTTCGAGAGTGAAGTTGTTTGGTATGCTGCATACGGAGGAATCGCTAGTTGTTAACGCAAACCTCAGGCCAATTCGCCTGCTCTGTAGTGTCACTTTCCACAAACCTCGCCTGACCTGGTCGAGTGCGAGTGCTAAAAATGTGTTTGTTTGTGTGTATGTCAATGTGTTTTGTATATGTAGATGTAGATGTATGTGTAGATGCATATGTGCGTGTGCAGGTGTAGGTCTGTGCATATGTGTATGTGTATGTACATGTACATGTATGCGTGTGTATGTGTGTGTGTGTTTGTATACGAGTATACGTGTATGTGCATGTGTATGTGTATGCGTGTGTATGTGTTTGTGTATGTGTATGCGTGTGTATGTGTGTGTATGCCTATGTCTACATGTATGTGTATGCGTGTGTGTCTGTATGTCTGTATCTGTGTACGTCTGTATGTGTGTG
This sequence comes from Symbiodinium sp. clade A Y106, assembly GCA_003297005.1. Taxonomy (NCBI): domain Eukaryota; class Dinophyceae; order Suessiales; family Symbiodiniaceae; genus Symbiodinium; species Symbiodinium sp. clade A. Next base: position 84,553 of record BGNK01000692.1, read on the forward strand.
TGTGTGTCTGTCTGTCTGTCTGCATGTGTGCATGTATGTATGTATGTATGCGTGTTAATATTTAATATGTGTATATGTATATACGTATACATGACCATACATGGAGACGTTGTGGAAAAGGTACGTATAGTCTTGCTATTCCGCTACTCATCGCGGGGTTTGTATTGGGGACTGAGCCCTGCGTCTTTAACCAGGTGTTCCGAGGCTGAAAGCATGTGTTATGCAGCATTGCAAGACAGGGTTTGACGGGATCACGGGTTATGGAATTTTGAACATTTCAGACTTTCAGAGCACTGAGGATGCTGCGAGAGATGACGACTGATCCTGCGGTGACCGGACAGCAGCTGGATAGGTCCAGAGCAGGGCTAGTCCTCTGAGTGAAATGAAAAAACCATTTTTCGCCTCGTTCGCAGAACCAGTAATTAGGTGCTGCATAGTCAGGCCGGTCCGTTCTCAACAGGCGCTCCGATCTCTTCCTGTTGCCTTACAGAACACACAGAACAGCCGTAAGGAGTGCCCACGCGACGATGCTGTGGTGTAAAGCTTGAACATTGAGATCTTTTGTCTTTGTCAGGGTTTGTTGGAGCGGGCCCACTCTACATCATCAGCGTGTGGATTCTGCCGAACGGTCTGGCAGTAGAGGAGCTGCATCTAAGTGTATTCTGCATAGTAGAAACCCTGGAAGTCTGACACGACAAGCCCATGATGTCCCGAGTCTGAGAGCCATTTAGTTTCAACTAATCTCGCAAACAGGCGCGGCTGGCGAAGGAACGGGCGGGTGAGTTTCTGCATCTCTTCCTGGAGCGGCTCCTCAGTACTGGGCTCGGTGAAGATTCCGGAAGGGTTCTGAGTCTAGAGTTTAGGTAACCCTGGTACCCCTTGAAGCCTGATGCAAGAATAGAGAACCTGATGTACAAAAGTTTGGGACCGAGAGATCAACACTCCTCTCTGTTGGACGGTCTCACCCAGGACGGCCCAGAGCCGTCGTAGTTCCAGCAAGGTCAGATCGCTGTGCTATTGTATCAAGCCATATCAGCCGCAAACAGCTCCATGCCTCAGATCAAATTCTCTTCCCCACCTTCGCCCAACCCACGCTTCCGTGTCAGCAGACGAGGTTTCCAGTTGGCGCAACAGGCCCGGCCACGGAAACATGCAGCGTGCACATAGTCCAGATCTTTATAGTGCGGCTCATGCGTGGATGCAGGCCGTTACTTTGCCTAGTTAGGGCCTAGTTGATGGAGATGGCCATGCCCTGTACTGGAATCGGGTCAAGCATGCGAGTGTTCCAATTGTTTAGGGACTTAGTTGTTTTGTATCACCCCGACCAGGCGAGCGTGTGGAATGATGCGGGTGATTTCTGAATGCCTGGATAGGCATACCCCTGTGCGAAAAAACTACCAAACGAGCACGGCCGCACCAAGAGAGCTTCTACTGATTCTACTGCAAAACAATGCAGAACACGCCTAAGTCCAGTGGGCCTCCCCGTTACACCTGTCTCTGTGGTGCCATGATGTACCCTGCAGAGCTGCTGCAGCCTTGTGATGTTGTTTTTGCCGCTGGTGCTGGTGGTGCTGCTGCTTTGAGGCTTTTCTCGTCTTCTAACGACCGCGATCTCTCTGCAGCAACTTGCTGTAACTTGCAGCAGGAGACGCAGCGAGCGTCGCAACTCCACGGGAGCAGAGCCTGTGCTGGCAATTTGTTATTGTGTCATCCGTACAAGAAATGCGCTGGTGCATGCATGTGACTGTCGACCAAGCTCAGTGCTGGTCTTGGTACGTAAACAGGTTTTGTGGTCTTGGCGACCAGTATTGATCTCAACATCCACAAAGCTGCAAAGCCAGCAGCAATCGTTCTGAATCCAGGCTCGTCTTTGGTCGCGACGAAGGTCGAGGCGGCCAGCCACCAGGTTTCACTCTTAGTTTCTGACTCTGCTGCGCGGTCTACTGCAACTTCTACTCTCGCAGAGTCCATCTAGATGCTTGCATGATCTTCGCCGGACAACTTCCAAAGTCCAAATAAACCCTTTTTGTGTCAGGCAACCGCGGATGTTGTTAACGCTGCCTGCAACTTCGCTGCGAAGCTTGACTGTCGATGATTGACATGGTTGACAAAGTACACGATAGTCCACATGGATGAACAACATGACCAAGAAGCGTGACCGTAGAAGATGAGCGAATCGGATCGACCGTGCTGCCGACGCATCTTGCCAGCCCAGGAGCCCAGACATGAAAGGCTTCCATCTTCAAGCGCCGGTCGAACTGGCTGGCGCCTGTGCCCTTGCCGGCAAAGCCCCAAGCTGCGTCTGGCCTGCCCTTTACCGCTTGGTTTATCCTGGTTGTCTGCGGCGAGGATTCGGGGTGTTGCACCTAGTCACCTAGTCAAGTCCTGGTTGCTGCCGGCATTGGTAACCGCAGAGAGTTTGGCAAGGGTTTGTTTGCAATGCCCATGTAAAGACTGCACGCCAGAGGTGCTGCAGTCAAAGATGCTGCAGTGTTTGGACTCCTGGCAGACGCCCCGACGAAGGCACGAGGATGGCACGCTTTACATGCGTCGCGATCTGCTGTGCAGTCTGACAGGTGTTGCAAAGAGTTTACGTTTTCGGGTTTTGTATTTCTGTTCTGAGCAGAGAAACTGTTGCAGCATGCGCCCCAGTGCGGTCTTAATGCGGTATCTGCAGGTGAGGCTTTCGTCACACATCAAAATGGACGATGGCTGTTCAGTGCCCTCCACAATGACACCAGGCCGGAACTAGTTTTGGAGCTACATGTTTTTGTGCAACTCGACGTCATGTTTAATGATTGCTACTATCATGCTAAGGCAGAGTATGTAAAAGTATGTACTGTAGGTGCTGCGACGATTCTTATGCAAGTGTAGGTACAGTGTGGTGCCTGTGCGAGGCTCTGGGAATGGGGTTGAGTCCCGTCGCGTCCTGGAAGATGTGATCCAGCTTCAGAGCGCCAGCGCCTCCGCAGCTTCTCCTGTTTTCACTTTGCCGGTGGCCTCGCCTCCGCGCCAAGCGGAAGCCAGGAAGTCCCCAAAGGCTCCCAGCCCAGGGGCCGGCGAGATTCCCAGCCCGTCCTTCCAGACAAAGGGCCGCTGCGCTGCCACTTACAGCTTTGGACCTTTGACCTTCGCGAGGGAGGAGGTGCCAGTCCTGGCTTCACCTCCACAGCCACAGGAGCGCATGTCGAAGTGACCCCTGCCCTGCATGAATGGGTTTTCGCCAGCCCGACGGTCAGTGCGTCGAGCTGCTCCAACTCGTCTCACTAGTGAGACAGGCGATGTCTGAAAGTCCGGCTCTGCTAAGTCTCGACGATGTCAATTCCGGAGACATGCACAAGAGCAGCTTGGGAATCGTGCTCTCGAACTCTCAGACCTGGAAGGAGCTTCAGCGCCCTGGCTTTGCAACGCTGGAAACTGCAGCGACGGTGGTTCCCTCGCACTTCGGCATCACTCAGCTGCAACCATTAACAAGCATTAAGCCAGACCTCTGCATGGCCACGGCCGCGCTCTAGTCCGAGGGCTGCAGCGCTATTGCTATTGCTGGCTTGCCGGATCATTTCTCACTGCACTGTTGTGAGCTTTGCCAAGGGTCTCTGCTTTGCCCGTGTCATGACAGCAGAGTCATGCATGCAGCCAGCATAGCTTCCATCGCTTGGTTGAGCCTCTCATTGTGTCGACCACTTGTATGACGAGGATCAGTTCGGTACTTATGTGATCGTCGTATTGTGACTCTTGCTACAGTAATAACAAGCAAGCATTGCAACGCGCCCATGGCCCGGTGTGCGGTTTGTAAAGTGGACCGGAACCTCGCCTGCCCTGTCCGAGACACGAAAGCCAAGGCCAGCCGAGGCCCAGTTCTGTGCAAGTGGAGCCCTGCAAGGCGACTGGGCAAAAGCGATGGGCAAAGGTTCTGCGCGACATTTTGAGGGTGTGTTGCAGTGGTCAGAAGTCGAAATCTCGATTCAGCCCGGGGATTTGCCTCAGAGAAGGGCTTTTCCGAGGCTGCAGTCAGGGCTGCACTTTGGATTTCCTTGGAAGGCAGGCCTTGACACCTTTACCATTACCTGCAGCATCCTTTCGCTGTTCCACTGCGGCCACATGGACACCCTAACACCAGACACCTGAGACTGCGGCAGGTGCGCCTGATTTCCAGCCGCAGCCGACTGTGCCCCGATATGGTGTTTTGTTCAATTTGTCCACGCAGTTTTCGGTCCTCTCAACCGCAAAGGATCCGTGCTGCAGTCATGATTCGGCTGCAGTTCTTGATTCTAACAGATCGAATGGGCAGGGTTCCGACGCTACTGGGTACAGGCTACAGAACTCATGCCGGAAGCCATTAAATGACCGAACTCCAGCTGCAGCTCCGAGGAATCTAGGCGAGAGCCTTACGAAGCAGAGGCCGGGACCCGGACATGGCACTTTTGAAGCGGTGTTAGATCTCCAAAAAGGCATAAACGAGGAGCCCGGTCACTTTTCAGAATCCTGTTGTCGTTGCAGCTCTGTGCAGAGCTGCTCAGTCTGTTTCTCGTAGTCATTGTTTTCTTTGTGTTTTTGCTTTGCATGTGTGTGTGTGTGTGCGCATGTGAGTTCGCCATCTCAGCAAACGTGTATATCATTGGTTCTAATGTACCTGTCGAATTACATCGCGTGCATGTTCGTGCTCGTTTAAGAAGCGCAGCTTATTGAGCCTTTGCGGAAGCCATGTGCTGGCTCTTGCGCATGTAACTGTACATCCAGAAGATACGGCGAGAGGAGCCCGCAAGTTGTCAGGTTTGATGCCTTGCAGAGCTAACATGGCAATGGGAGTCTTAAGCATTGGGAACGGGAACGCCCTATGTAATCGGATTTGCAAACGAGTTTTCAAGTAGTTTGCATTCTTCTAGCCGCGAAGATCCGGCCCCCGGAGCTGATGTGACAGGGCACAAGATGTCGATTGCTATCGAACGGGTTCGCAGATTGTGAGTCGTGCCTGGATGTCCCCTTGAATCTTTTCAAGTTTAATGGGGCATTTGCAATATGTATGTCTTTCAGCTCCCATGTGACTGTACACGCAACCTGCCGCGCCAGCCATTGCTCCCTGAAGGTTTGCAGGCTGCTAGAAGCTGTGCAAGGAGCGTGCGCCTAGGCCAAGATTGAGTTTATTTCTGTTCTGGAGGTGGGGTGTCGGTGTGCTACGCTGTATCATAATTTGAGAAGTTCAGGTCGATGGCTTCTAATTATTGTTTTGGGGGGCCAGACATGTTCAGGGCTCTTCGGCTCTCACCTGGATGTCTTTCTGCAGGAAAATCAGAGTTGTGCGAGGCGGCTGACGCAGGCCCTGAGCTTGACAGTTAGCATCATCGGGCTGCTATAATACTCAGTCGGGCACCTTGCAAGTCGAAACTATTTCAATTTCAATGTCACTAATCCCGCCGAGAGCTAGACTCAGCTAGACGAAGAAACTTGCCCCCAGGCTGTTAGTGCCTGGGACCCTGGAGGCATCCCAAGGCCAGGCATGCCAGTCAAGGAAGATCTCGGGGGCACTGAGGCACCGACCTGGCTCAGCGTCTCGAGCACCAGCGCCAGGTAAGCTTCAGCAACGGCCGAACACGTAAGGATTCCAAAGTCGCTGGGCAGGTTCAGGGGCCAAATCTTTGGTGCAATAGTAGTGACAACAGTAGTGCATGCTCTCCAGCTTTTCTTGAGATTTAACGCGAACCTCAAAGCAGAGCCATTTATCGCCGTCTGCATGGCTTCCCCAACCGGTGTGATGCTTGAATTGAATCGTGACGTGATCTTCAGAGCGGCATCATGGGCATCAAGGCAAAATGCCTTATCCAGTCGACAAGTCAGATGCATCGTTGTTGTTCAGTGGTCTATGTCGACTTATTGAAAGTTTCCTTTACAGCAGCCTGAGCATGCACCGCTGGCCGATCTTCAAGCACCGGTCCCCATACCCGGAGTTTCATTATGGGTTGAGGTAGGCGTTCTTGTCGTGAGAAAGTCTATTTCTTCTTCTCCTGACTATATAGCTTGGTCAACGTTGGATATTTTCGACGTTGGCAGGAAGCTGCGACTTGGTTAGTTGGCTTTTTGAGCTGAAGAAGGTTTCATGGATGAGGTCTCGAGGCCAGAATAGTACAGCGGGCACTTCCCATAGTATAACCATAGTTCAAGGCCACCTCCCCGCATCATCCCAAACCCCGACCTCAGGGCCCAAGTACCTCATAATCATATACTCTACCAACTACTAACCTACATAACTACCTGACTATCCTAAACCCGAGTACTTAATAATTATCGGGTCCTTTGGAGCCTTAGGGCAAACGTGAGAGTCTGGGAAGTGGTGCAAGTCCGCAGGCTGCAGTTGCTCGGCCAGCGCCTGGAGCGCAGTGGCATCTCGCCGTGAATAAATCCTCAAGGCTAAATTCTTCGCTTCCTACTTCAACCGAATCAGAAGTTCTGGAAAATGGATCTTAATCATTGCAATCTCACACCTTCCCCGGTTGTCGCCAGGTCGTGTCCAACTTGGCAGACCCCAGGTCGTTCTCTTTCCTGTTTGCATCCTTTCATTTTGGTTTCAAAATTCGCACCCTCTCCTTGGTCCGGCCATGCTGCATGTCTATCTTGCGAGGACCTGCGAATATGTCCGTCCTGAGTTTTCGCAGTTTGCACGCTTTGCTGTGAGCGTGGCAATTGCAGGACGTTTGTCGAGTTCTTGGGTTCTGCGCTGTTTAGGACTACATTGAAGCTTTGGCCTCGGAATTTCCAAACCGTGACCTTCATTTACGCGGTTAGGCTCACGTTTGCAAAGATCGTAGTCGCACAGGTCCGGAACAGTCGCATCTTTCTTCTGTTGAGAATGGTGAGCTTGTTTTGTGAGAAAAGCAGACGAAATCATGGAGTCTACCCAGGTATGATATGAGCACCCCGGCACTGCCACCCAGCACATCGGGAAGCCTACTGCTTTCCAACCTGGCTGCTCTCCGGCTGTGCTTGAGCGTAGTGGAGTGGGGTCTCAGAACTTTAGGGTTTCAGGGCTTGGAAGTATGTTCGATACCAAGGGTTTAGGGTTTATGGATGTTTAGGGTTCATGTTTGTAAATCTGGCTCATCGGGAGGCACTTCAGAGAGACCTCGTTCAAAAAGGGTTCAGGATCTCGGGTTTAGGTTCTTGAGAGATTCAGTGGGCGACTCTACGACTGCGGATGGTCACTTGTCTTCGACTTCGTGAGTGGGGATGTGACAGGATCTGCAATTCCGCTCGAGGCGCAAGCCCAGAGAAAATAGGCACGATACGTCTAAGCGAAGGATCCCGGCATATTTTCCAAGTAGACACATTTCGTGCCCTTGCATTGCGAGACTCTTGATGATGGCACGGCACAGAGAGAGAGAGAGAGAGAAGCCGACCACTTAATAACAAGAAGGGTGGTCGGGCGGGCCGAGTGCCTGCGACCCCTATGCCCGGCAGAAAGAAAGAAAAGAGAGAGAGAGAGAGAGACACCTTTCTCTCAACTTACCGGTTTGCGTATTCTCTGCTACCAAGGGAGATGACCTTGCCGGACTCTCAGCTGCCAGTGGCCCTTGAAGCAGCTGGGAGAGAGGCTGTGGTGAGATGATTTGAGACGCTTGGTGGGTGGCTATTGAGCATCAGTATACTCTTTGCTTGGACGTTCGATATTTTTCTTCGGCGGGTTGAACACGCTGACATTCTGGTAGATATGTGATCTTTCGTAAGAGCCCTGCGTAATGACGAGAACCCTACATAGTGGAGCGACTCGTTCAACAATGCAAGATGCAGAATCCTTTACAGTATATGCTTCTATAGTATGTGTTTACATCCGTTCACTGTTTCTCATTGTTTGCCCCGCCAACACTGCCAAACGCCTACACCTCACTATCGGATCACGAAAGTCGGCAACTCAGGTCGAGGACCCTTGCCCCATGCTGAGGCAGGCAGCTGGCTAGGGCTTCGCGTTTAGCGTGTAAGGTTGCTGCCTGTCAGACGGCAGACGGCAACAGGCTGAAGGAGTTCATATTGGAGTGAAGACATGTGGTAGGTTACTGTAGCGGTTCGAGGACGGGAAGGTTTTCCAAGCTGTCAGAAGAAATCCAGCCACCTTAGATTGGTCTGATGCCTGTTTCGGAGCCTTCGGGTTGCCCGCAGCTTTGCCTTGAGGCCTCCCCCCCCCCCCCACGGTGTCGCCCCTTCCTTTCTCCCTCTCTTCAGTGTTCCCTTTTGGGGGCGTGGCTGTGCTTCCGGGACCTTTGTCGTTTTGTTTCCGGTTTATTTCCCCGCCGGAGGATCATAACACCTGCCCCTCAAGGGAAGCAAATGCTGCGGAGAGAAGGATGGGCATGAACCCGGGGGGGGGGNTGGCGGTGCGGGGGCGGGAGAGTTTTCCACGATTTCAAAAGAAAACCAGCCCCCTAAATTGGGTCTAGTGCTGGTTTGGGGCAATTGGGGTGCCCCCCCCCTTTCCCTTGGGGCCCCCCCCCCCCCCCCGGGTTCATGCCCATCCTTCTCTCCGCAGCATTTGCTTCGCTTGAGCGGCAGCTGTTATGATCCTCCGGCTGGTACATAGACCGGACACAAACCGACATAGTTCCCGTAAGCACAGCACGCACCTCAAAAAAGTCATGGATCTGACGCTGATTGAATTGAAGACTGCGCTGCTGTGACCGAAAGGTGATCCTCTTCTCGTAGACGAGAAGCGGCCCACTGTGAGCAGCTCGAGTCCTAGCCCTGGAAGCAAGACGCGCAAACACGGTCAGCCAACACTCTTCCAGTATTTTTTCCGTTGCAATGCCGAGCCCGGTGATTTGGGAGATTGTCGGTGGAGGTGACAAAGGTGCGGTCGCACTGGAAATGAGTACTGCCGGATGTCGTACGGTTCTCGCATGCAGGTAGCGCGGGTCTATGCTATGCAAGAGATGCGTCAGTTAGGCGAGCGCAGCAGCGTAGCAGGCAGAAGGTTCAATGCGGGCATAACACAGGATAGACACATCAGACTTCAGAAACTTCTTCGGGCCTTGGGGCTTTTCCTTGTCTCACGGCTGCATTGGTCCCGCAGGTGGTATCATCGTTCGGGACGGTGAGAGCACCAAGTCCGCGCAGTTGGGAGATCGTCGCTTGATTTTTTCAATACTTGGCCGAACAGTCCCGACTTATGGCGGGGTTTTCCACGGCTGCCACCTTTCATGGTAGGCCTTTATACCCGGCCCTGGCTCCTGCCCGCCAGAGTGTGGTTCGTCCTGCCCGTGTCCTGATGATTTGAGATTATTTTCGGTCGAGGGCATTCGACCCGCAAACTTGAATCCTCCCAGAGGTATCGCTCTCCGCACATCCAGTGTTTCGGGGCCGCGATACTCATGCCTAGCCACATAATACTATTGGAATCTTTTGAATCGGCCATCTTCATATTGAAAATGTCAACTGTGACGGGGTTGGAGCGCGTTGAAGCTGTCCCGGGGCATCGATTATTGATTCTAATCAATAGGAAGTAGATGCTTCGTATTGATATTGATTTGCTTGTGTTTTATTGATCAAATCAATGGGGGTCGTGTTGATAGACATATTGATCTCCATATTGATTATAAGCGCTAGTTTCCATTGATTTGAATATTGAAAATTTTATTGATTTGGATATTAATTTCAATCTTGATTTCGGTTTTCGCTTGAACATATCATGATCCCTGAGCAAAAGCTTGTTTCATCAGAATTAATCATAATCAGGGCTAATCAGATTTAATCAGATTTCATCAGAATTGATCTTGTATAGATTTGGACGTTGCGAAACCCATGGAAAATAGTGATTTATTGTCTTATGCTATATATGCATTTATTGATTTTCTCTTGATGTTGAAGCCGCCTCTGGAGGTCTTCAATCAAAGAAAAATATTTGATTTGGCACTACAAACAATCAAACTTCAGAAATAATGATGAGAATTAATATAACGGATGCCCAGGGGTCGTGTTCTTGAACCCTTCCATCTTTCTTCATGATTGACAAGTATCGACAGTCAGACTTTGCTGCTATCCGTGCGACACATGTCGACCTTGATGCGTCACATCTACGTCATACGTCAGGGGTAAAGAATGTCAACTCTCACAGTCGGGGGCGGGGGGCGAATCCTTTTGCGATGGCGCTTGTCGAGCTGGTTTTCCGGACCATGCACATGAAAGACGGCCCGTCGGGAGCTTCCCCCCTACAGACAGTTTCTACTTCGACCTACTTGATGTTGGCCCTCCCTGCACCCCGAAGCTGAACCTGCGTTCCGAAGCAGCGAAGGTCTGTCGACGGGTTCCCTGGTGGAGCAAGTGACTGTGAAAGGCGCTGCAGCGGTCGGGTCTGGTACGAAGCAGGGGGTGTTGTTTCTGAAGATATCAGGTCCATCTTGCAGAATGCAAAAGCAAGTACTTCAGCATTTGGCACGCGTATCACATGCCCATGCTGACGCAGTTCTACCTTGCACGCATGACGGGATGCATTTGTAGTCCTGTCTTCGTTCCGTCCTACTCTCTCACACGCTATCATTCACTTCGCATGTTTCTCATGGTTTGAGGTCAGGCTAGTGCGATGGTTGCTCGGCCCACAGTAATGTCAAAACGGGGTGGGGTGCCGGGAAGCGCTTCGGGTCACAGATGCGGCATGCAGTTTTTCATAGTTTTTCGAAGCCCGCTACAGCTCATTTCCATAGATAGTTCGCGATCAGTAGCCACGGAAGATGGCCTCTATCCAGCAGCAATGCCACTGTGGCCTGTCGAAGCCTTCTTGTGCAAGGCGACCGCTTGCAATACAAGCTTCTCGCCGGCGCAGGACCCACAGTTTGCTAAACAACCCCGGAACGTGTGAGATGCTTCACACTGTCTGCACCCCAGAAGAGCCGGTATATTCAACACTCAATGTCCGACGAAGTGAGAATTCCGACGGACTTGGCAATGCATGGTTTAAGCACAGGCAGGAGGAAAAGGAGCAATGAAAAAAGGTTGTCAGAGTTTGCAGAAGCATTCGCAGCCCAACAGGTGCTTCATGAACTTCGTTTGCCCTAAATCTCTACTGGGGAACAGGGCCCCCGAAACTTGTTGCAGTGGAAATTCTTCATCAAGTTGAACTTGCCTGCATGTGAAGATATAAATCTTGGTGTTGTCTCACGCCGACCACGCCCGACAGACCTCGCCTGGATTGTCCGAGTTGTGAGAGCGAAAATCCTGGTGCAGAATAATTAGGACCAAACAGTAAACAGCCAGCCGAGGGCACACACCGGAAGATGGAGTTCGCGGACTCATTCGCCGAAATTCTGTTCATGAGTGTCCCGCGCGCGAGTTGGCTCAAAATCTAGAGCCATCAGGTCGGCAGCGCAGATTCCGAAGACTAATAGGGCTATGCAAACGCAGCTGTTTTCTCAGGATCGTAAGTGCAGAAGGGCTTGTAGCTTCACGGGGTTGTGTTGAACGTTGAGACTCTAGGAGCCTTTACATCTTTGCTCATCATGGTTCTGGACTTGTGCCCCGAATTCTACATCGGCGGCAAGGAAGACCTTATCTGGCTTCCGGCAAACGAGGAACACCAACGGCGATGTTGGTTGGCTCCAAAGCCCGATGTGGCTGCAGACCCCGTTTCAGAGAAGATGCCCAAGGCAGTACAAGCTGGATTGGCCACGACTGTGGCGCCAGCAGCCTTGAGCTTGCGTTACGCTCAGACATCCCCAAGACAGGAGCTCTCCCGGACCTATGCAACCACTCGCATTGCAGGCTTCCGCCAAGTTATGCCAAGTTCCAATTCGCCCATTAGCTTGAAGCCCGGAATCCTGAGCCCCAAACCCGTAGTCCTAAACTCCAGATTACAGTACCTCAAACCGGTCCGCAGCCCTCACGCAAGCCTAACCCTAGCCCTAAGTAAGGCAAAAAATGCTTGAAGCATCCGAGTCTGAGCGTAGTGACGAAGAAAGCCGCCTTTGAGTCAACACCACCATAGTCAGGAAAACCTTCAGTCTGGAATCGCACCCTCACGAACCTTATAAAGACTCTAAGACCGTCTGTGCATGCACCTCTACAGGCTATCCTGGCTACACCGGAACGGTCCCAAAGTCGGCGGTGACGGTGGCAAAGCCGGGCTCATCACTTCTCGATCGGAGTCGTTGCATCGCATTCCCGCGCACCGTCCAACATCCTGCCATGATCATTAAGCGGATCCACCAGGCAGGACCTCGAGTGACGATGCGCATCGTCCAGCCCGTGAGCCATAACATGCCCTACATGCAAGTGCAGTTCCCCTCACAGCCAATGTACCTGATGTCTCGAGAGACGTCCCTCCGAGGAGGATGCCATCCGATGGCATACTCCAACGTGTATATAAGCAATCGCGTGGTTCTTCCGCCACGCGTTCTCCTGCGGGCCTAATCTTGGGCGCTGCATCATGTCCCCATGGCCGAGAGGCCCGGATTTGAACGACAGCATGCTCTGAGCCCCAGTATGCCCCAGTCGTGCCCTTCTACCTTTTCTTGGGGCGGTGTCCTACTTAAGACTGCTAGGCAAAGGCGTACCATGGGTGTTGAGGGGTTGTATACTGGGGAACCGTACCACGGCGACTTCATCCCCTTCTTGCTATTTACACAGAAGCGGTGCCTCAGAGCCATGCTGGATCATGCTGCCTGGTGCCAGAAAAAGTCTGCTTGGTTGTGTGGGCTCGGATCCTTTAGTTGTGGGTTGGTGGGGTGCGAGGTTCTCGTCATGTTCGGGCTGTTTATAAGTTTTGTCTTGTTGTTGTTAGTGGTTGGAGTTGTCCTGAGCTCCAGATTGCTGGCCCCATTTTGATTTTCACAAAGCCGACAGCGAAGCTTATTGGCGCGTCTTGTCCTTATGATTACTCCCCTCCGGTGGTCAATATCGTCGATTCTAGGTCGATGCTTAGATGTGTGCTTAGGAGGTATGGGGTTCACCGCGTGTTTCCACTTCTCGGAGCTCGCAAGGAGACGAAATCATGATTGCCTTGTTTTACAGTACCTCCACCCAGACAGAGTCGTCGCAAGTCATCCAGCATCAAGCCGCTTGACTTGCATGGTGGTAAGTATGTGGGGCTGATGATGTCTGATGCTGCTAACGCTTCTCCCCGGAGTGAAGAAGACGCACGCACCAGATACCACCACAACCAGGTTCTGCTGGCAAACAAAAAAGCATGGGATTGTTTGTTGTCAGACGCTTCGCAGGACCTCCCGAAGGCTGGATCAGCGTCTTGCTCTCCGGGAAGCCCCTGGCCGTGGTCGCGAGGGGTGAGGCCGGTGCACCCGCTCCGTCCAAGGACGAGGCTAGTGCAACCACGGAGCCCGTCCCTACAGCGACGCTGGGCTTTTTCAGCTTCGGGGATCATGGTCGTGGCTTACTCAGGTTCATTCATTCGGTAAACTGAGGCACATTCAAGAGACAACCATCTTTTGCAGCTGCTTTTGTGTCCTGTGTGTGTTTACTCGTTCCGGAATCCTCAACTATCGAACGTACATGGTTCAGTCAACTTGAACGCAGTGTGAGAACAGATCTACATAAACTGGAATGTAAGACAGTGCAACTCCATCCAATGCCGGCGCAAAGACACAGGAACGGGCATGAGCAGGACGGCGAGGATGCCGTTGCGAGGAGACGGGTTGCTGTGCCTTTCTGAACTGTGTCTAGCTTGCTCCTTGTTAGGTGACCTGAAATGAAAAACTGCGGCCCGGCCCAGCAGGAGAGCAAAGTGGGCGACCTGGACGCCGCTTCCTCAAGAGGCGGCCGTGAGCGACTGAGGGGCCTCTCTGAATCGGAGGTCTAGGGCCTTGTGGTCGCTCGGAGACAGAAGCCTGAATCCCGCATACAGCATACAACAGCATACCTATGATGGCCAAAAGCCCGCTAGAGTAAACGCCACCCTGAAGTGGGGCAGCCTTAATTTGCAAGACGTTTAGTTTGCACTTCAGAGGCAAGCCCGCCTAGCCGGCTTTGGACGGCCTCGCTCCGCTGAAAATGTCAGACAGGGACTCCGAGCATTGTGGCATGTATACAGAAGCATGTTGCGCAACAATATTTTCTACTTGTAGAACGGCTGATATACTGCCGAGTAGATCAATTGATTCAGTTGTATTTGGTGACTTGTTGCTCCAGGCTGGAAGGATGGAACCCCCCCTCAACGAAGCCAGGTGTGGGACAACTTTCCACGTGCCGGAGATGGCGGTCGTCCCACATCCCTCGGGGCTTTCAAGAAGGCCGAATTCGTGGGCTACCCCGTGGCAGCCCCTGAAGCTTTTTGAGTTATTCAACTCCTCTGGTGCTTTACAGCGGGGGCCAAACCCACTGCAGGCCGGTGCAGAACCCGAAGAGAATTTCCCCATGGCTGTCGAAAAATTCGTCATAATTTGATTCTTGATGGTTCGTCTTGTTGGTTTAGGGACTAGGGCTACCGAGAAACTGACATTGCACTCAGCTGTGCTTTTCAATGTTCCGTCTGTGCATCGTGTTTTGGCCAGGTGGTGGGCGAAGCTGCTACGGGTGAATTTTGGGGACTGCATCTGGGCGTGGAGAGCTGAGGTGGCTCTTATACAGATTTTGAGATGTTGATGGAGAAAGGGAGTCCTGACACCGAAGAGATTTTTGGCGGCGTAGGTGCTCCAGGTACGGCTACCACATCATGCTTAGATGCTGTTCTCTCAGAGGTCAGAAATCACCAGGGAGCCAGCAGCATGTTTGCCTGCTGGATGTTTCACAAAAGACAGTGGGGTTCTACTCAGCCTAAGTCCGCAAGATGGTAAGGTCCAAAACCCGACTCTCAGAATTCGCAGCCAGAAGCTGAGGAACTTTCCCCTGTCGGCGGACCAGTTTCTGGAAATGGGACCAGCCTCTTGATGGGAAATTCCGCTTTCCGTCTGCCGGATTGACATTCCAAGCCTTCGGCCATTGTGGCAGAGTTCTCGTTTAAAACGTGCTATATAGGAAGATTGACCCCCATCGCCACGCAATCGCAAAGCGAGCGCAAGCGCTTGCTGACCTGGAATGCACGCAACTGCACGGGCGGGGGGCTCCACAAGAGGCGTGTCCAGGCGTGTCGTAGCAGAGTCCTGAAACGCAAATCGTGTGCGAAGCGATGCATTAGGGCTCGTGACTCGTGGCTCCCATATCAGGTGGGCTCAGATTTTGAACATCGTTGAACCATGTCGGACTTTCCCACAACTGAAGCGAACAGAAGCTTAGATCGAGGGTCCGCCGTGTTCCTGCTGCTTCTATCGAGACGACAGGGTTCGAAGATGTTCGAAGCAAGGCTAATGTCGGCCAGCTCTGAGCACCCGTCCTCAGGACTGGCTGACGAAGGCCATGCACAAGGCAGGCACCCTGCCGACCGACAACAGGATCGCATCTCGACTGCAAACCTCTGGACAGTGGCACAGTCAAGGAGTCTGAGCTGAGTCAATATGGAGATCGGATCAACTCAGCATCGGCGATGACTCTGCCCAGAGTTCCCCCTGCAGAGCATCCCAAAACGTAGTGATTGGCCCTGCTGTGCCACGGTTCCTGCCAGCAGTCCCGAGCTGCTCGAGCTGCTCGTTCTGCATATTGTTGGGGGCTCTCATGTCCGCTCAAAGGTGAAGTTCACGGACTTTGACATCAAAGCTGCCAAGACGACGGAGTCGACAGAATCCACAGTGCCATGGCAGATGACTTCATGACTATTGGTAAACTAGACGGCTAAACAGCGATGATCCTCTATGAGCCTCAAGCTTGCGATGTCGCCTGCATGTGCCCCTGCTCTGCGAGGAAGCAAGCTGGGGTGGCGCCGGGATCAAGATACTGCTGTCCGTGGACTACAGGCTCGATTTGTATCACACGCCCGGGAGCGTGGTTGTTGCTGGATGAGGTGTTGGTCTTTGGGCATCGCAGCACACTCACACACTGCTAGTCTTTCTTGTCCAAGTTTGTGTGGGTTGGTGAGGTTGGGCTTGGGAGCGCTAATTTCGACTGGTTTCCATACGAATGATCTACGGCCGCAGAATGTCTCAAACCGCTCGAGTTGTGAGAGCCCCAGACGTATCCCTAAATGCTTTGAAGCCAGACTTGAGCCCTGCATACGGACATCTTGAGACTCAGCCGCTTTGAAGGGGGATTCGAGCCGGGGGCCTTTGGCAGCGACGGGGATCTTGAGGATGAGACTTTAAGGATGTGTCTAAAAAAAATATATCTATATATATATAATTATATATTTGTATATATATATATATATTTATAATATATGTATATACTTATGATGCGATAGTACACCACAGAAATATCTTTAAAGCTAGAAGAATCTCTTTAAAGATGGTAGTCTCTGCTGCAGCAAATTCGACAGCTGTTGTTATCACACACGTCGAGTCGTGAGCCGCACTGCCACACCGAACGTTCGTTACCTGTCTCCAGTCGGGAGCCGGTGGGCGACGAGCCTGGCAAAGCTCTTCGGCAGAGATTGATCTTCACCGAGCGTTCAGGGTGCAGTCGCGGCGAGTCAGTGCCTACCAAAAAGTTGCTGCCGAAAGCTTGCAGCTATCTGTTGATCGTGCTGGGTTTTGACGACCAGTGTAGATCTGAAACCGGGGAACACAAAGGGTTTGGCTTTGGTCAGGAAGTCGAGATGCTGAAATAGTCCAATTTTTCGATCTTGTAATTGGGGCTTTGGGTGTAGTTTGCTAGATCCGTGCGAATTCTCCTGGTGTTTGCAAGGTCATAGTGGCAGCATTAAAAGAAAAGACGAAGTAGTCATTATTCTTCTTCTTATATAAATTTCACTAACAGGACTAATAATAATAGCATCAATATGTATTAGTATTAATATAAGTAGTTGTAGCTGTAGTTGTTATTGTTGCTGTTGTTGTTGTTGCTGCTGCTGTCGCTGCTGCATTTGCTGCTGTTGTTGTTGTGGTTTTGCTTCTTGTTGTTATCATTCTCATGATTCTCATTATTATGATTGTTCTTCTCCTTGTTCCCCTTCTTATTGTAGTAGCAGTAGTAGTAGTAGTAGCAGTAGTAGTCGTCGTCGTGGTGGTGGTGGCGGTAGATGTGGTAGCAGTAAGTGGTAAGTACTAAATAGTAAGTAGTCGTGGTGGTGGTGGTAGTGCCAGTGGTGGTAGTAGTAGTAGTAGCAGAAGTCGTAGTAGCAGGAGCAGTAGCAGTAGGAGTAGTAGTAGTAGCAGTAGTAGTAGCAGTAGTAGTAGCAGTAGTAGTAGCAGTAGTAGTAGTAGTAGTAGTAGCAACAATCATGATATTGGTAGTGGTAGTGGTGATACTGGCAGTGGTCGTGGTGGTGGTGGTGGTAGTGGTAGGGGCAGCAGCACCAGATGCAATAGTAGTAGCAAAGATGAGATGACTGCTACGGGCACCAAGTACTATCTTTGTGCACGGTAAGGGGTACTTGTCGTGGTGGTGGTGGTTCTTCTCGCCGTCGCTGCAGCCCTCGGTCGTCATCGTAGTCACAGCCGTAGCACACGTAGCAAGAGGATGCAAGAGGTACGGCAACAGCAGCAGTATCGTAACAAAGACAATCTTTTCATGAAGTTCTGAGCTAAGTACGTGAACTACAGCTTGCCATAGCAGCACCATTCTGAGGAGATGTTTGTCAAGATGCCGCATGAGTTCACCGGCAAGAACGAGCGATTCAAGATCTCGGTGCTACCCCTCAGTTCGAGCAGCAATGCTTCTTTCACGGGGCAGGTTTAGACTGCCGCTTTGCAGTGGCGCGACAACTGTTTTCGTGCCTGGTGACCGGTGCTGCTGAAGAAGTTCTGCACAGCCTTTGCCAGGTTACTATCAATGGCGACTGGGCTGAGACGATGTTTTACAACATGCTTTCTGGCAAGCTGCCCGTTAAGACTCCTCGCATCTTCTTCGCGGACATGAACCGCCGCACAACGATGCCTCGCCGCAAAGCTTTCTTTGAAGTGTGGTTTAGATTTACTACTATGGTTGTTTGATAGATGCCTGAGATGTGTCGGACCCGGCTGGGCAGTTGTAGTTTGAGCAAGTCGATGAGAGAGCCTAATCTGTTTCACTTCTTGGTATGTTTGGGCTCCATGGTCTCGTAAAGGCTATTGCGTATCGGAGTTTGATGCGGTCTTTGCTGCCGTACCTGTCTTGTTGCTCCGCACGCTGCAATGCCTTACAGCCAATGAACTGCCCTTCCGACCCGAACCATCCTCGCCTGCAGAGTCCCAGTTGCCAGAGTCCAAGCGTGGTTTCTGCATGTTGCGGACTCGCAAGATCTCGCTAAGGAATTTTATCTGGGTCATGGAGCGCCCTGGCATGAACTGGAAGCTCCCGGGGTAAAGCCATTGATAGCCTTGCCATTACCAATTATTGGACATTGTTTTACGTCACCTCTTGAGCCATCAGCAGTGTTGTCAACCAAGTCTGACGATTTGTGGCACAAAGCTCGGCCAAGTCGAGCTGTTCGATGGGTTTGTATGTATATCTATACAGTGGACCTGATTTGCTTGTCCAGCTGTCCACATTTTCCACTCGTGTCCTCAATTCGCCATGCAAACGTCAAGCCTACTCCCTCAAAAAGCGCGAAAGATAGGGTTTAGGGAGTTTAGGGTTTAGGGGAGTGCCTGCAAGGAGAATACCGTACGGCAGTGACTCGAAGAAGTCCTACGGTCCGGGCGAAATTCTCCCCCCAGCAGGAAAGTACCGGGACTGGATGCTCAAGGACCTCCACGCAACACAACGGAGAGTTGACACCTAACATTGGCTTGAGTACAAGTGCGCATGTCACTCGTAGTCATAGCCGCTAGAACGAGCACGATTGAAACAAAAACAACTGGCGTTCTTTGTGGTCACCCCGCCCACACAGACAAATCCGATTCACAGGATGCATGTGAGATGTACTATGCCCACAGCCGGGCTTTGGCGCGATTCTTTGGCTGGCTACTCTGCTTAAGCTTGGTCTTGGTATGCACTGGTGATGGAGTGTATGGGCTGGGATGAATCGCAGCGGCTGTGTCCAGTATGCATTGCTCATGGCGTCCTGTGTTGAAGTTGATGTCCATAGCAGAGTAACGCGTTTCGCTTCAAGTGTGTGTGCTGATATCTCGTGGAGCAACAGCCAGTGCGTATCATCGCGTGATATTGCTGATGGCTGGCACTGCACGTTTATCTCTCATGGTCCGAAGTAAGGGATACGGGGGTTGAAGGTGCGATGCAACAGAGACCCGCAGCCCGTTAACCTCGATGGTCCAACGAGAAGCTGTTGGGCTGAGGGTTAGGCCGCGACAGTGCGTGTGGCTCTAGTAGATTCCGAAGCCCTGCTTTATTGAAGTCACAAATCACTGCCAGGTTCTACCACACCAACCAGACTACGAGTCAAGTTGCGGAGTGTTTCGCACAGCCAGAGGCGCTCAAGACTATGCATGCGACATGGCTATGATTTCCTGCAGTCTGAAGAGAGGTGCCTCCTTCCCTGATTTTCCACGCTAAGTCGTGCACAGTTGGGCTTCTTGGGTTGCGCATCAACTCAGACGAAAGCCTTTCGCAACAGAGTCGCACGGCATGTCCAAAGAACTCTGTGACTTTAAAGAGCCAAGTTTTCAGACCGCTTCAGTCTTCGCTCGCAGGGGTCGATCAGCTCATCTTTGCAAGCATGCCTTCCAGCTTTGCAAACCTTGAGTTGCCGAGGAGCTTTTCGCCCGTGTGCGGCCACTGAATCAAAAAGCAAGGGATGCCTTCTATGTCAAGTGAGTCTTGGCGCAGAAAGGGCTTCGGAACTTTTGCAACTTTTCTAGATGCACTTCTTGCTTGAGGTGTAAGGCCTGTGTAAACATCCAGATCTCGCTGACATGTTTGACTCGCTCCTACTCTAATCGCGCATTATAAGGGTTCTACAGTGAGCCACAAGGCGAGGTCTCTGCTCCCTCTTCCCCAGGTCTGGCTGACCCGAAGATGGCGCCCGTTGTGGCCAGTGTTCTGGCGGCAGGTAATGTCGTTGTTGCTTTACTTGCAGCTACCCACTAGCACGAAGACATGAGTAGACGACAGCTGCCATTAATGGCCAAACCCATGAGCATCTAACATCTAGACTCTTTCAGTATTGGGCTCCCCCGCTCCCGCTCCCTCAACACCACAAATGGCAGCGGCTCAGGTTCCAGTAAAGTGTGCCTAGTTACCAGCCATGGCGACCACCGCACGCATTGACGAGCGTGTCAAGACGGTGAAAAGCCAGGACTCGTCCAGCATCGTCGTGGACTTCATGGAGAAAGGTGCACTGAAGGCCGACAGTGTCAACCCCTTTACCTTCGATTTCCACGATCGTGGGAATTGGGGCATCATTCTTCATTGCTGGTGTTTGGGCTTCGTATCTGGAGGCTTCAATGCCTTCCTCGTGGGAGTGGTTGCGGGCTATCTCAACGTCTCTAGCGACATCATCCGAGGTCTGCAGAACATGTCCTCGCTTCCCAATGTCTTCTCAGTCCTCATGGGTATCGTGTCGGACTCTCGCCCGATCTTCGGATACCGCCGCAGGCCCTACATGGTGTTAGGATGGCTCATAAGCACAACCGCCTACTCGACTATGGCTTGCATGGGGCTTCCTGAACCTTACTTCTGCGTGGGGCCGGATGGCAACTATCTTCATGATCGCGAGCCTTGCAATCCAGATGCCGACCAGTACTACGTGCCCTTGATGATCTGCCTCTTCTCCGCGAATGTCGGCCTATTGGTGAGTGGATCTGCAGGGCGTGGGCTGATGGTGGAGTATGCCAAGGCTGAAGAGGCGGAGAACCGAGGTCGAACGCAGACGATGCTTGAGATGGTCGGAATGGTCGGAACATTCTCGTCCCTGCTGGTGGCAGGTTTCGGCTTCAACGGCCGGCTGTTCAACGGCACATGGGAACAACGCTACCAGCTCGGCTTCAGCCAGTATGTCCTCGTTTTCGCCGTGGTGTCCATGATTGCGGGCTTATCCTGCATTCGCCACGTTCACGAGGGACCTCCCGAGGGAGATGTTTCGATGCGGAAGTATTGCAAGCTTGCCTGGAAGCTCTTTGAGAGCAAGGCTGTGGCTGCCGTTGCTCTCTTCTTCTTCGTGAGGGGAGTTGTGGCGAAAGTCTTCACCACAGCGAGTTTCTGGGTCATGATGGAGTGGGCCGGCGTGAAGAGCTTGCAAATGCAGTTGTGCTCCTTGCTTGGAGTCTTCGCGTCCTTGCTTGGCAGCTGGCTTTTGCAGAAATACATGCTGAATGTCAGCTGGCGAAAGATCATGGTGGTCGCCACAGTCACTGGCACAACTTTGGATGCCCTGCCGACGTTTCTGACCATCTTTGGTGTCGTGCGGGACCAGTACTTCTACCTTGGTGAGTCTATCGTCAGCGCCGTGCCCGAGGCCATGGCTGTTCTTGTCTGCAGCTTCATTGTAAACGAGCTGGCCGACAGTGAAAACTGTGGTGTGCTGGCTGGGCTCTTCGTGACCATTAGCAACGTTGCAAATCCGATGGGCTTGCTCCTAGGGAACCAGCTCTTTGGGCTGTTCCAGCCAGCGCTTGCGGAGCGAGACAATTTCGTGGAGGATGCGCCCTCGTTCCGCTGGATCGTGGGCTTCTCTTACATCCTGACATACGGCTTCTGCATTTTGCCGCTCTTCCTGCTGCGATTGCTTCCGGCGCAGAAGAGCCACGCTCAGGCACGAAAGCAGGACTGGACGTGCAACTCCTGGTACCCGGTGGTGGCAGCGATTGTCTTGAGCACATCTCTCCTTTACACCTTGGTAGGTGACGTCTTCGTGCTGGACCCAGTCCTGGTCTGTGCCCGCTTCGTGGGCGGCCAGGGCTGCAACCAGGCCGCTGCAATGTCTGCTCCTATTCGCGCCTGAGATTCCTCAACTTCCACTGCTAAAAAGACGACGACATATTGAGATTCAGTTCATATGAGACTGGAGGCTACATGAGAAGCATGAGAACTTTCAGTCCACGACTTCAGCTGCAGCTTTCCACAGACAGCACGCCTGCAATCGACGGCCTGCTCGGCGACCTCGTCTTCGAGCACGGGGCTGCATACCCAGGCCTGCGTGTCGGTCAGGGCCAAGTTGCGAGATCGTGTGAAATCACCGGAGGCATTTGTGTGGAACAGGGTCAGAACAGTAGAGCTGAGTTTGTTCAGGAAGTGTGAGGTCGAGGTCAAGGTCTCTCAACCCGGGACACTTCACAGCCCACAAACTGCTTCTTGCCACCTGAGACCGGATGAGACCTTGCCTTCTTCGGATTTTGCGACCTCGCCATTTAGTTCTTGTAGTCCGCAAAGTATCCGAGATGCCAGGAAATCTCATGGCCTTTGTAAAGATTGCCTGAGTGACAGGATCTCGGATTCCCCCTCTGTACAGGTGGACCTGATCCAACGTAAGTTCCAGCAGCACCAAGCTTGATGGCTAGATGCACATTGAGCGCCAGGGTTGCTTGCCGAGAAAGTTGTCAATTGCAATCTTGGTGTGCTGTTATTTTGCCGAGCCTGCGCCCCGCGGCTCGTTCTATGCAACGAGTTTGGCAGAGACCCTAAGAAAAGAGCAAAGGGGCATGGTGACGCATGCAGACGACTCTTCGCCAGCCTCGCCTGGCCCGAGTTTTCTGAACCCGTACTGTTGATGGTATATAGATCCTGCATTATGTTAAGGCTCCTAAACTGTGGGAATAATGGTATATTCCTTATTATGGGTACGGCGGGATTTATATCATCAACCGTAAGTCGAGACCAGGTTTGGGACTGGCGCCTGCGGCTGCCGAGTCCTTCCTAGCCATGGCTGAGTCTTTCATCAGGCAGAGCTCCCGTGTTTGGGGTCAGGAGTTTAGGGTTTAGTTCCGCGAGGCCCGTTGTGATGATGAGGTCGAGCGGATCTGGCTAGAGCTCAAGCCCAGTTGTAAAAGGAGCTGCGGAACTGAGCAATGATAGTTGCAGGAGAACGTCGTACAAACAGCATTCGCAAAACGATCTTGGTATTTTTTCATGGTGAAAATTCGAGCTCACAGGTTTCAAAACGTGGGAGTAGTAGAGAAAGCATTAAATGTCAGCAAGGATATGGCCGAACAGGGTCTTCCTTGTTTTTCGGCTGCCGATGAGGAGGAAGCAGAAGGAAGTGAAGCAGCTCAGCAGGTAGATAATCGCAGACCCGAAAAGTTAGTTCTACATCGCCTGCAGCACGGAGCATTGCATCATGCCCGGAGGAACGTTGCGACGCACTGTTTCCCGAAGAAGCTGGTAGAGGAAGCCACGTTGAAGCGGGCTCTCAATGAGGCGCCAGCCATGCTCAAGTGTGTGTACAGTGACGTGTGACCACTTTCCAGGTAGGCGCCGCTGCACCCAACCCTTCATCCTTCGGCTGTTGCCAGGCGAAAGAGATTGCAAGACACTCGCAGGAGATCGCTTTCTACATGCCACTCGGATTGCTAAGCAAATGCAAAAGAGCCGAGAGCCTGGCTCCTGGCTTCAACCCTCGGTCCGGTCCCCTTTGCTTTGTGCTGCTCCCGCTCGGAAAATTCACGTTCAGATTGTTTTCGAGCCCGTCGAAGGATGTGTCAGGAACATCGGTGTTAGACATGGGTGAATTCAGCTAGCTGGTGATGAAGGATATCTGCAGATGGGACTTTTGTGGTTCTTTGCTGAGAGAGCTTGGTGCTTCTGGCGTGGCTTAGGCAGATGATCCCAGAGTACTACACTCTGGCCCATCCCAACGCGCAGATCGACAATGCCATTTTCTGGAGAGATGGCAACGGCATCATGGAGTGTGGCCTCATAGAGTCTCAGTCGCGATTGCCACGCTGCTTTGCGTCAGTTGGTGGCTCTGGTGTGTGTGTGTGTGCAATCGTTCCAACAGGCGTTTGGTTTTGATAACTGTCAACATTCGCGAACTTGAGTGCCTCAGTGCTTGTGTGTGGTTTACGTCGAGTGTATATAGTGTCTATAGGCAGCCATCTGCAAGCTCGGCTCCGGGTGAGATCACATTTTAAATTCGCCGCGATCAAGATTTTTCCAACAGGAGTTGATGGCCTGAAGGGTGCCCAGAACCGCTGAAGTGCTTCAGTGTTTTTTGTAGCCAGTTGCACATGGCGGGGTACGTAACTTAAGGTCTGTTGAAAGGCTTCTTTCCAGTTTTACGTCGTGATGGGAGAGGTGTCAACTGTACAGCAACAGCAGGTGCTCGAGACGCCACAGGCAGCAGTGACCACTCGACCATACATTTAGGATCATTTAGAGCGAAAATTTATGTATCTGGTTTCATGGCTCGAAATCCATCTCTGTCCAAGGATTGGGGTGGCGCGATGGTGGGCGTGCAAGTCATGCTTTGTTTCGCAATGCTTGTCGATCTCTGCTTGAAAGTTTTTGTTTGTTTGGACTCGGTTCTGATGCGGACGGAATGAAATCTTGGTGGCTACTTCAGTGGAGCTTTATGAGCGCGGATCCACATCTTGTAGAATGGTTAGCGAAAGCACATCTTCTTGCGGGAAAGGGAAAGTGTTCCTGAAAGCTGGGAGGTGGGAATGCCCATCCCGACCATCCTTGCCGGCAGCTGGCTCGGTGCGGAACCCGACTTCATGGACGAGCACGAGACAAAACTGTGCCTGGGAACTGTTCATGGTTCATGAAGTGTCGGAAATTGAATTTTGGTAAACAGAGCATTCGCGCTCAACGATTATTTTCCACCTGCCTGCAAGGGTGAAGTGCTTCGCCAACGAGTACAAGGAGGTAACAGGCGTCAACCTGGACCCGGACCTCCTCTACATGGACTACAAGCTGTCTCAGGCAAGCAATAAGCAACGGACGCAACTTGATCGGTGCTCGATGCTTGAGCATGAAATCGCCCTGAAGCGGCGCCATTGTTGTTTCGGAAGGTTTATGTTCCAGCTTCGCACCTCGTGTAGTGGCCCCCACCGACTTGCAGCAAAAGCAAGCTGACAATCTTCACATCGGCAAGGACACTCTTTGCAACGCAGATGTTTGATCGGGATTGTCAGTCCATAACCTCCCCCCCCCCCAAGAATCGTTTACTATCTTTGCGCTCTGCACCAGCAATCAGTAGCTGGCGATCGGGTGCTCTTCATCACCCAGCAAACAAAACCATCAGAAATCCTGCAGTCGGAGGCGCAGCCAGAAAACAGCTGGAGCCACCAGCGAGCGGGAGGGAGAGAGAGAGCGAGAGTGAAGGGGAAGGAAAGATATGACACTTAGGCTCCTTTCTTTAAGTGTTGGAGTGGTCATTGTTGCATATCATATGCAGCATATGATTGCTCATGAACAGGCCTACTCCCTGCCGGGGGTATGCGCGAACGTGCAGTGGTGCACGAGGCAAGGTGATCTCACACGGCCGAGATTCTATGGTGGCCGAGATGTTGGGGAATCGGTGTTCTCACCTTGATAGACCGTCGTAGCAGTCTTCGCCTGGCTGGTCCCAGAGCGAGCATTTGGCAAAATGGTGTATCTTTGCGTGTTGTGTTCGGCAACCTTCCCAGTGCGAGAGCTTGTCACACTTGCTTCTGTACCTGCAAGCCAACAACGCGTCCCGATGCTCCCAAGTACTACTGGCGGTCAGTTTGCGGTTAACTGGGATAACACTTTCATGTGTGAAAGCTCGGGGGTGCAATCATGCAGCTGCGCATGCGGATATGCACGACTTCAAGAAACAGGGGGTCAGAAAGAAGTTTGTCTTTTCTGTCGTTGCTGCTCCTCCAAGCTTCCACAGGTTGGCGACGAGAGAAGAATGGAAAGGTATCAAGGACTTTCTCCAAGACATCGTGGGTGAAACAGGTAGCGAACATATGTTTTTCGGCCCAGCTACATAATTTTCCGTGTCTCCGCCAAGGTTTGATCCGGAACCCGGTATTGCCATTTTTGCCAGTGCTTCGTGTTCAGAAGACCCTTCCAGCGCTCTTTTGCA
Organism: Symbiodinium sp. clade A Y106; assembly: GCA_003297005.1. Classification (NCBI taxonomy): domain Eukaryota; class Dinophyceae; order Suessiales; family Symbiodiniaceae; genus Symbiodinium; species Symbiodinium sp. clade A. The sequence continues at coordinate 110,435 of BGNK01000692.1, forward strand.
AAGCGCGAAGAGCAGGTTTACTATTTTCAATCCAGCTTTGCAACTACAAACTGGGCAAAGCAAGCCGCAAGGTAGGAGCGACTGAGGCATTGGGGACTCTACGCTTCTTGGATAACTGCAGTAAGAAATGTTGTTAAGTACAGTATCGTCTGCAGTGCTCTTTGGCAGAATTGGGCATCTTGCGGGCTGCTGCGGGCAGGTACGTTGAACATCACATCTTCCCAAAGATCGCAGAACAAAGCCAACAAGAAGTAGCAACACAAATTGTCCTGCGAAAAGTGGAAGGACCGCTTCGACAAGCAGATCGATGATGTTTTCCTGATGCGGTGCTACTATGTCCAAATTGAGTTTGTGCTAGCCCTGCTTCGTACAAGAGCCTTGACAGCAACCAGTGGGACTGACCGTAGGGTAGGCACGTTTGCCCTTCTTCAGGGCTGTAAATCGTGAGTCTTGCCGCGAGCTTGCAGGCATGACTCTTTCCCGTGCGTGCGGCATGATTAGCCGCCTCGCACACTCATGCCAACACCTCGGCAGCACACCTATTCCGGTGCATGACACACTCGAGAAGACTGCAGCTCTGTTCGTTTATGCATGGTGTCAGTCTTCGCCGCACCAAACATGTCCTTACTTACGATTTTAGCTGCATGAGCTGGTTTCGGCTTGCATTGTTCGTAGAACGTTTTCTTGACCAGAGGGTCTTCAAGCGTTTCGTCGCTCTTCTCGATGCAGCTCTGCTTGAAATCGACCGCTATCATGGGCCATCAGCAACGGGGAGCATGCTTCTGATCAATCAGTCCCAGCGAGGAAGTCCATACCCGCTCTTCCTCGAGTTCATGAAGCGCACCGGCATGAAGAAGAAGTCCTAGAAATACCTGCCGTTTCGCAGAGCCCCAAACCGCGAGGACCCGGTCGGCCTGCTACACAGATTCTTACTCCTCAAGTATACCACTGCTCTCAAAGCCCCACCCAGTCACGCACTTGTAGTGCCTTACACCGCACAGAACTTGTACATCACAAATAAGTCGCAAAGGCTGCTTGCCCATCATAACTTTTTCCATAGCCACCGGAAGTATTTTCCATGACGAGCGCAGTGCCAGCTTCGTAAAGCAGGCTGGCATGCTCGGGCAGCTCAGGATACCCATCGTGCAATCTACTGTCTCTTGTAGATGGCAGTTTCCACTCCCGAACCCCTGAGCTTTTGATCCTGCAGCCTAAATGTCCCGAATCCCACTGGCTGTAATCTGTCGGTGGTGGTGGACCCTCCTGACAGCCGTACAGCGCTGCAGATCCGCCCACGAGCCAAAGACGTGTATTCACGTTCGTGGATGGAACGACGCAGGCGTAGACGCCCGCAGAACGTATGTGATAATCGCAGTACTTGTAGATCAGTAGATGGGCTTTACGAGGCAGGTGGCCGGAACAGCCCCAAAGCCCAAGCCCAGCAGCTCACGGCCGCTTTCCTCAGCCCAGAGTACCTTCCAGTGTCTGCTGCAAGAGATGTGCAGCGTTGCTTCATACATAGATGCCGCTCTGATGTAAAAGAGGAGTCGGATTGGCAGGGATGGCAACAAGCATGTTGGGTTCAGGTTGTTGCTCATCGTTCAGGTCTTACTTTATGGCCTGGCTTACCGCCCGGGATTGCAGCCCAACTGCACAAGCCATGTAGACGACTGGTCTGACGTCAGGGATCCACGGGGCGCGGCAGATCATTGCACTTCTTGACTTTCCCAACGCACAGCCGTCCTGCATCCTTCTGCACGGTATCTGTGTATGAAGCGATTATGATGATCAAGCTGGTACCTTTCGATGTTCAACCTGATAAGTAGTAGAGTCAGCTACTGGAGGACTCTTTCTGCCCCGGTCCCCTGTTCTGTGCCGATTACAGCCAGGCCTCCTGACCGTGCAGCCGTGGACCACAGCCAGAGGCCTTCCACACATGGTGCTGGCCCAGCTTCAGGGCGATCTTGGCTTTGTGCCAAACTTCACAGCTTGTCAATTCGGCCTCAGCCCGACGGCAGGTAACATGAAGGGCCCCGGCTTTCCGACTCCGCTTGAGCCGTGAGCATGCAAGTTCGAGAAGTGTCAGCCAAACGTCGGCAACATTCGGTTTCCTCCGTTGCCATACCCTGCCTCAGACCACACAACCGACGAAGAAGGTGAGGGACAGCCAACACCATGCTGGACCACAAGCCTGCCCTACCTGGAGTCCACCAAGCATTGCACAATTGCCAGAAAGATGACGGTTGTGAAGTGTGAGGTTGGATGTGAGCAAGTTGTAACTCACCATCTCCAGCGACTCCAGCTCCAGTCCCGAGGATCTTAGGCTCAGCTATATCTTCAGCCTTCCTTTGCCAAGCCGTGCATCCCGTAGAGTTTTGAGATTGCTGGAAGGCGGTTCGTTGCACGCCCCAGGCAGCACACTTATGCTGTGACGTCGTTTTGCTGCCTGGTCGGAAAAGGCTGCTCCAAGACTCTTTCTTTCTCAACATGATGCCAATCATGTGTCCCTGAATGATTTTCCCATAGTCTAAGTCTAGTTAGTCTAGTTATAATCTACCCTACCTGCATCTACCTGCCCTATCTTACTCTCAGTATGCTTGTGGCCAAATAAGGTTACGTTCGACTTTCTGAAACCAAGGTCAGCTCAAGGCTTTCACGAGCTCGATGCTTTATGAACTCTTGCTTCGGTAGTCCGGTGTCGTGGAAACGTAGGTCATCGAAGATCTTTAGAATGAATGCTGATGTTCGCAGCCATTTTTTCGCTTTGGCTTTAAAGTCCTGTTGTCCAGTGGGGCCCCTCGGGTGAGAGGGGCCTGAGAGAGTCGGAGTCTGAGTATCCCAGGGAGCCGGGGAGGGGAGTCAGAGCATGCAGGCCTGAGTGTTCTGACGCACTTGTGTCGAGATGCTGCAAGATTCGGGTTGTATGCAAAGAAAACGGCAGAGGTTTCAAGCCCGAATGCTTTCTGCACATTTCGCATGGGATCTGAAATTTTGGACAGCTTGCCGGCTGGACTTCCTTTCGAGGCTTGCTTACTGCTTTCAGCCTTTCAGCTCGTCTTTTTTTTCCTGCCCAGTTGACCGCAAAGACTCCGGCTCGGCTCTTTACAGCATGGTCTGGACCTCAGACTCGGACGGGGCTGGTTTGTTCCAAGCACAAAGGACACCTGAACGAAGCCTGATGCCATGCATGAACATCTGCAGTGCCGTGTGTTAATGTTCGAAAATTCTGCATGGGAGTGCAGTGAAGAAGCATGAGCAGAGAAATGAATCAATGCATTAATGCAGGCAATAATGCACATCTGCATGTAACTATGCACACGTGCATCAACAAAGAGCACCAGCCCACCCACCCACCCACCCACCCACCCACGCACTCACCCACCCACCCAAACTTACACCTAGACCCCACACACAAGCAAAAAGTGTCGTCATGTATGTACATGCATTCATCTGCATTGTAACATAACGTAATGTAGTGCAGCATAGTGTAGTGTAGTGTAATGTGGCGTAGCATAATGTAAGTGAGGTGTATATGCTTGGTTTGCTATTCGAGTTATGTGTGTTCTGCATGGATGCATGCATTCACGCATGCGTGCGCAGATGTAGGTATGTATGTATGTATGTATGTATTTTGTAGGGTAATGTAGGTATGTCGGTAGGTCTGCATGCATGCACGCATGTATGTACGTACATATGCACGTCTATTTAATGTGCACGTGTGTCTTACTCTCTCTCTCTCTCTATATGTGTGTGTATGTGTGCATGTATACTTATATACGAATGATTGTGTATATATATATATATATATTTATTTATCCACATACTTTTACGGATACATAGAATATACATATACATATACATTTACATCGACACCTTCTCAGAGTCAATGCGGCCGGCCGACTTGAGGCGGAGCACTGTAAAGCATAAGATGGACTGGGAGATCCGCTGCTGAAAGTTATTGCAACTATTAGCTGTCCAAGCTTCCCGCAAGGCCGGCATCAAAGCAGTGGAGGACCGAGTTGTCCGATCGCTTGCGTTCTTCTGGAGTAAGGTTGAGGCTGCAGGTTGAAGGACGTGACCGCAGCTCGTGTTGCATGCGGTGAGGATAGGAATCAGCGATCGGAGTTACATGGTCGATCATGAAGCACGAACGGCCTTATGTTCGGGCAGACTGCTCCTCTACTGCAGCATGCGCAAGATTTAGTTCCTGGTATCTCCTTTCAATTAACCTTGATTACATGCCTCTTGTAGCTGCCAAACTGAGCTTTTGTGTAGCATTTTCACGAGTCAGCACGTGACACTTCCTTGCATCAGCGGCTCGCCAAGGGCCGCTTGCGGTCGCGCAGTTCCTGTGATCCTAAAGCAAAAACCCCGGTGTGAAATCCCAATATGACTTCATGTTTTCCGCCGGCTGCAGGATGAAGAGGGCTTCAACCAGGCGTAGGGGGCTTAAAGCCTCCATGCCTTGCAAGATATCTTAGCATTCCTGGACACGGCCTGTCTGTGAATTAGCCTGGCCTCAAAGTTACGGAATGTTACAAAGAGGGCAGCTTGTCCTGATCGGCCAAAGCTTCCACTGCTCACACAGGGTCGTTCGGCTCACATGACTTGGCAGAGTTCCCAGAGCATGCAGAGAGGTTCCATAGCTCAACAGGTTGGGAATGGCAGAGTCGACATCAGTGTAGCAAGGCAGCCGACATACTGATGATCACCTCCGGGATGCTTCCAGTGTGTAATTCTCAAGCTCACATGGTTTCGGGTTCTACGTCCAAGCCCTCAGCAAGCATACAACCAATCAGCCCACTTTTGAAAATCGGGGGTTAGTTGGCTGACCCTAGCAGTGCTACCTCGCCCGCGCAATGCCGAATGGACTCTTGGCAGCAGGAATGGGTGGTCCACGTTGCGAGGATTCTGTATGATATGGTCGAATATGCCGGCTGAAGTCCCAACCAGATCACCCTCGAAGCCAAAGAGGACCTGAAGCCTTCAAGCAGTCTTTTCTCCTCCGTTGCCGTACCTCAGGCTTTGTCACCAAATGGAGTGACAGAGGGTTTGGCTTCATTGCCCCCGAAGGCGGCCTGCCTGAAATTTGGAGTCCAGGTGCTGCCGTCTGCACTAATGAGGAGGTGTCGGGACGTACTCTCTTGTCCCAGAGCAAAGCTATCATCAACTTGGCAACCTGCCAGAGCAAGACTGGAGGGCAGAAGCCACAATCTGCCCTTTCTGAGCTGAAGCCAAGGTGGGGGCGAAGATGTTTTCGTACACGGCTCTGTGCTGCGAGGCGATACATCCTTGCAAGCAGGCCATCGGGCATGTTTTGACCTAGTTCACGAGTGAGGTCATGCAGTGGTGCATTTGTGGCTTGTGCACTCAAGACAGAAAGCTCCGACGAAAGCCTCGATATGACCGCAGCGTCGAAGGCAACCTCCATCCCAACTCGTCGTGTGCCTATAGAACCGACAACTAGGCCTTCAGCATCAGCTGCGACTGGACAGGAACCTCAGTCAGCCTTTCGGAGCTGTAGAATGTAGTGCCCGGGAAAACCGAAGGCTATCCGAAATTGCTTGTTCGCTTTCTGCCTCCACATGTTCTCACCTGCGAGGGGACCGGGTGTACTATGAGACGCGCCTGTCCAGACCTAATGGTCGGACACAGCCTTAGCGTGGTGCTGGAGGCATAGTTCCGGGCATCTCCGGGCTCAGTTGATGAAGGGCTGGGAAATGGCGGGATTTCCAGGGCTGAGCACCTTCCTTTGCTTATGTTTGAATCGTGAAGATGAAACTTTTTGTGGCCGATGCCCCCGGCCCACGATCCCGTGTATTTGGGCGATTTGTACAAGCAGATTAGACAGGGGGGTAGGGCAAGCGGCCGAGCTGCCAAGGAAACAGGGGCATAAAGCCAGCGCGATAAGCTGCCGGCGAGTCGAGGACTCGGCTTCTTGGTTCCGAGTTGGTCTGAGGCGGTCGTCATGTGTCATGTGTCGTAAGCTGACAGACTTGAGCACCAAACGCAGCTACGGTTGCAGCAGTTCCTTGTACAGCACGCAGGACACGGCTATGACAACCGACTTCTTTGCGTTCCCCTCCCGCCGGGATCCGGCCGTATCCATTCAGCACTTTCTGACGCGAGCAGGCCCAGTATGGGTTCTCTCACGGGCCCAGAATGCAGAACTCGGTACTGTATAGTCTACATGTTCATGTCATGCATCTCTATGTCTCTCTCTCTCTCTCTTTCTCTGTCGTCGCATTGCCGCATTTTGTGTGACCTCCCGTCGTCTATTCTAGCAGAACCTGTCAGTGGCCGAAGTCATCATTGTGCAAAAGCTCCCGGCTTGGCAGGCATCCCGAAAAGAGAGATGCATGCTAAACAAAGGCTGCTGCAACCTGGCCGAGTAAAGGCAGCTGTGGAGGCTAGCTTTGCAAAGCCTGTGAAATCAGCGAAGACATGGGTTCATTTGGTAGAGCAGCAAGGGCTCATCTTGCAGGAGAAACTTCTCAGAGTGAAAGGTTTCTTGGCCTCCCTGACCCAGTAATCCCAAGATCTCGAGTCCCAAGGCGGCCATTCATGAAGACCAGTTCTGTGGGCTGCCCTTTCTTGGTTATCTCCGAAAGAGGCCGGCCCGATGGAAAGGTTGAGGACGGAGAGATGCAGAGAGGCTTCGAAGTCCGAGTGGGGCGACGCGTTTCCGCGTGCCCCCCTTTCTCGCCTACCTGGTTTGTCTTCTTCTTCGAGTGGTCCCCGTCGCGTTCTGCATCATCCAAAACCTCTTTTGTTGCAGAGCTCATGACTACAAAACAAAATCGAATCATGGCGAAGAGGCGTAGTAGGTTATGGTATCTTATACTACGGTCGTATTTTGAAGTACGTCCTTACACTTGCAGCCCAAAGCCGCCGTTCCCCTTAATTTAGGCCTCCTGGAGAACATGCGGCCGCCCTCCGCCTCGGAGCTCCAGTCGCTGTTGGAGCCGCCCGGCAAAGATCTTTTCTATTAATTAACAGCGGCGGTGGACGCATCTTCAGGAAAAGAAAGGCTCTCTCGACTTAGGGAACTCTTGACAAAACAAATGCATGTTGTGCTGTGCTGAGGGTAGACTGCGCCAATGCTGCTGCGACTCCTTAAGCTGTGATTTGATTTGTGTAGAAATCGCAAGGCTTCTCACAGCCTATGTGCAGGGCTGCACCTTGGATGAAGCGAAGGGAGCGGCTCCTTGAGTTTGTATGTGGAGGTTTCTTAACAGCTGGGCAACCAGCACCAGCCCAATGACTGAGGGCAAGATCAGCCTACACCGCATCATACCGCATCCTCGCAGCTAGAAGGTTTAAGCTTACAAGCGTTGTGCGAATCGTCCCTTCGGCCTGCATGCTGGGAGTTGCTGTGCATGCACCTTAAGGCATCCCAGCCGATCAACTACCTCCTACATGTCGTAATCCCACGCACAGATCCCCAGACAGCCGGCAGATTTGGCGAGGGGCCGATAAGGCTCATGGGGGCTCATGACACAACTGATGCAGCTCCGTGTTTATTTTTGGCTTTTCCGGAACAGGACCCAGGAGAAGGATCTTGGGTGACCTGCGCTTTTTGCCGTCTTCGAAGATCTGAGGCGAGTCCAGTCAGGCCTTCATGCTCGCCGATTTCGAGGGCGAGATGTTGGGGTGCCTTGTCGGTTGCTTCTGTGCATGGGTCTGAGGGTGGGGTAGAAGCCAACGTGATGCAGTAGCATGAGCCGCACCAGCACGTGGGCCTCTACTGCTCATCACCCTTCGCGGTCAGTTTTGTCGAGCTGCGAGGTTACTGATGATGTTTACAGCGATTGATACAGGTACTGTGGCGAGCTGAGCACAGCTGCCATTCTGGAAACATCTGTGCCGGCCTGAGATGCAGAAAGTGCTACAGATCCGATGGACAACACTCAGTTCCACAAACTGCAGGACAGTCTGCGAAAGTGCTTCATAGATGTTTTGGTGGGGTTGGGGGCTCCTACTCCCCGAGGCATCTCAGCATATCCTAACAGATGAGCCCCTGTAGCTCGCTCGGAGCTGAAATTACAACCGCACCCGCTCCATCCCGTTCTAAAGCCTTAAGAGTGTCTTAAGCTTAGGGGCTGGGTATGTAAGTTTTAACCTATGTGGGCACATACATTCGGTATGAATCTCTGCCAGAGTTGAAGGCTTTCGGCTAGTACCATCGAGCCACACTTTCGGCCTCCAAGGCGCTGGACGAGACGTTGAAGCCGTGGTCGGGTACTTGCATGTACTTCCCGCAGCCCGGCCTCAATTAAAGAACCTCAGTAATAATATGTAGTGGCGGCCGCTTCAACGCGAGGTGACGGTTGGGTGCTACTAGGATTCGAGGTTGGTGGCCCATGGGTGTTGAGGCTTATGTTCGGTCTGTACGATGGCCAGTGCAGTCTAGCAGCAGTCAGCGGCTGAATCAAAGATTCTGTCACCACTGTGACGTGTTTATGAAGCAGCCTGTTCACTAGTGATTATTGGTGCAACTTCCTATCCTGTTCGAGCGACCTTCTTCTAGATCTTCCGTAGTCTGGGGCTTCGAAAGGGATCGTAATTTCCACAACCACCCACTTGAACCCAACATTTGCCATGTCTTGCGAGTCGTTAGCTGTAAGCCTGGGACCCCAAATTGCTGATAGTTTGCAGGTGTAGACATGTAGCGATGAGCGTGTGGATCGGCCATCTGCGATTATTTTCTTGCTTGTGTATGTGCAAGTCAGCATGTAGACTTTCTCACACAGGCGTATGTATCTAGGTATGCGTAACTGTATGTATGCATGTGTATACATTTATAGTATGGATGAAAACCTACGACTATACCCATATCTATATCTACCTGTGTATACATATGTATGTATCTGTACAAAGACAGAACATGTACATATGTGGGTATATATATATATATATCTAACGTATATCTTTACACTCACACAAATAGTCCATACAACTGATTTGTTCACTACACTGTTACACTCACTACAGGTTCAGGGCCGCAGGAGCGCCCATCCTCCCACGGCACAGGCTAAGGCAGTTGGGAGTGCAATAGTCTTGGTTGGCACCATACAGAGACTCAAACCAGGTGCAGGCAACAAGAATTTACACCCTTAGGGACATCGATAGATAGATGACGATAACAAAAAGAGGCATGCATGTGTGGATAGACCCAAAAGCACTGTGCACATCCCCGTGCGTTTGCGTAGACAGTCTTTGTACGTGCATACATGCCAGGCTGTATTTGTTCATTTGGTACCGCTGTTCTTTGTACATGGTGTGTTTAATCATACTCTTCACGCTTGTGCCTTTCGAGGCTGGGGCTTCTGATCGACCTGCGCACAGACTGCTGCATCTTGGCGGAAATCCAAGACTCCCGCGCATCGTGTGTTTTTCACGCACCCACTCTGTGACGAAGGCTGCCAAAACAAGCAGCAGTGCTGATTGGATAGCTGACCTCACTCCGCGCGTGGGATCTTTGCTCTGCTGACCTATTGCTGCCGGCAGCTTTATATCCCGTGCCTGCATGGCCATCCACCGATAAGGGGCATCGGCAATCAGGAGTGTGAAAACCTCCAAACACTCCTGACGAGGCATCCAGGCGTTTAGACCACTGATGCAGAGCCCTTGGATCACCAAAGTGCCGCTTGGACTGTTTCATGTTTTTGTGGCTGGGCTATACGATGCTTTCAGAATTGCTTTTGCAGAAGGCGACAAGCTGGAAGCTTTGCACAACGTACGGGCATGCAGAAACCCGACAAGCCCTGACGGCAGTTGCAAAGGCCCTTTTGATCCAGGACCCATACGTTCCTTCCATGGCTGTGGCAAGGCTTGGATGGATCCCATGGCTTGAGGCTTGTTGGGGAACGGAGAGTTTGCAAGCTGTTTTCAAGCAGGGTGAAACCTTTTAAGCATAGTCCAAAAGCTGCCGAGGATGTGGGGAGCAGACGCAGACTTTGAAAGCCTCATGCATCAGGACACAGCCGCTTGCTCGGGGCATCCGTAGGGGTCGAAGCCTGGACTCGTGCACAGCAGATCAGAGTCTCAGGCCTTGCGAGGGAGCATCCCCTCGTTTGGCTTTGAGTTTTGAGATTGAGATATGACATGCATTGATGGGGTGACGCTTGGGTGAAGACGAGCCAGGGGCTTTGAGTGCATGATACGGGACATCCGGAAAGCACAGGTTCAATATAGTATACCAACCTGGCACTGCATCCTGGTGTCGGTAAGGGGAGCCACTTGCCATCCTGCAGCCTGCGCAGGAGATACCCATATCTCTCAACATCTATCCGCAGGCCTTACGTGACTTTGATAGGTTGGGAGGAGATACCTGGCAGGCATTGATTTACAGGAGGAGAGACAGAGCCCGTGTGTGGGAAATCCCTCCCACTACAGCCCTGGCGAAAGAAAGTCCGTGTGCGCGCGTGTGTGTGTGTGTGTGCGTGTGTGCGCACGCACGTGTCCGTGTGTGCGTCGTAAATCATACAGTTGGTGTCGTGTAGTTCTTAGTAATAGCATCGTTCAAGCAGTGCATATCCCTATAGCTTATACGGTTTCTGTTATTTGGTGCTACTCCTATGGTTATTGCTGCCCTGAGCGGAATCCGTCAGTGCTCAAAAGAGGGAGGGGAAGGAAGGGGGGGACGGGGTTCAAGGCCTCATGATGCGCGCGTGGAGTCCTGGCGGTCCTAGTGCGATGGCAACAAGCATCCAGCTTGAACTGTGATGTCGCTTTTGCTCCAACGTCCATGACTTCGGATATATGCAGCAAACCCCAAAACCTTCATCCGCCAGTGCAACATGGACAAAAACTTCAGGCGGTGATCGACATCCAGCTTGCCTATTCTACTGGCGAGCGTCGTCTGGCCATGGCCCGGATGCTCGAAAGAGTGCCAGGAGCTGAGGGGACATCTCGGACACGCACCCACTGCGACCCATGCGAATGCGCGAATTTTAGATTCTCGCGCATATGCGAACACTCAGCCCAGAAAGTTGATAAACAAATCTCTGTACATTTGCAGGGCTGCAGATAGACTTGCATGCATCCAACCAGTCAAGTTTCGAAACTTCGGCCGTTCTTGCGACGGCTTGCTTGCGAAGAAAGTAGCCGGGTTGCTTGCAATCTACGAAGCAATGTTGACCATGCCGGGATGCAGCCCTTAGGATCACATCAGCAAGTGTCGACAGTGGAGGCTTTCGCATTCGAACTCCCAACAGAACTGGCCAATGACAACGTTGATACAGCATAAGGAATAGAGGGGCTTGAAAGGTTTATTTGCCGTCGGTTTCAGATTCTGGAGATCTGTTTTCTCGAGCTGCGTATAAAAGGAGATTCGTGCGGCTTATCTGCGGTACGGGGTGTTTGTACAGCCGTGACCCAATCGCTTCCTCGCATCCTCTGAGACACTCTTGTTTCAACCAAATTGACCTGTTGTGACGCAACGAAGTCTCGTCCCGGAACCTTCTGGAGCTTTGAGGCCTGCAGAGCTGCTGGTGGACTTGCCGAGCAAGTCTCAGTGGCTTTGCCGGGTTTTGTTCGCCTTCATGCCAGCACCTGTACAAATTCTCATAGCCAGCTCCTATACAGTACTTGCAACTCTTGTGCTTGAGTGTCTGCAAGTGTAAGTGGTGCTTGCTGGCATGCGATGCATTCCCTTGCGGCAGCTCAGAGGAACTCCCTAGTGAACCAGTGACCTGCCCCGCCTCAAAGTGGAACTCCAAAGCCTGTAAATCCGGGCTTCGGGTTCGTAGAGACAGGGCTCGGAATCCAAAACTGCCAAAACATCATTGAATGCACCCTCCGGAGGATTGACTGGCACGCACATCATTCGCGCAACCAGCGCGCTCTGCACTTGCCGCTGTCCTGCGCGGAGGTGGCTCGGCTGATGTTTAGAGTTTAGAGGCACGCTCATGGGCTCCGGGGCTCCGGCCTCCGAGTCTCTGCAGCCCTCGCTTGCCTTGCAGTCAAACAAGCACATCTCGCCAAGTCCTGACATCTTGCCTTCGATTCAATTGATGAATGTGCCATGATGGCAGAACACGACGCCAGCTTCCCGAAGATTACCCAGATGACATCTTCAGCAACTTGCGCATATGTGGCCGCTACTCGCTCTCGAGATGCTTGAAGTCGAACCGAGGCTACATATGCTATGGATGACCTTCACCGAATTGAGGCTGGGAGAGTTCCAGCAAATGTTTGATTCTGTATAATGTAGGAGCCTGATTGAGAAACCTTGGGCCTGTATTAGGGTTTCTGATATGGTTCCTACTATTTTGGGGGTTATAGGCCCAGGGTTTCTTAATCAGGTTCCTACATTAGATATGCACGAAATCGCACGAATCGCCGCACTGCTTTAGACATATGTAGGTCTGCAGAACAATGGTTTGTCACACACCTACTAAATATCACCCATGACTGCTCACGTGCTCGAACTGTAGCCTGGATCTCTTGCTCTCCGCAAGTCCAACTGGCTCCAGCTGGTGCCCTCACGGTCATGACATGTAGAAGATGCTCTAAGATGCGTCCTCGCCAAACTTCGTGGGCGAAGTTTCGATAAAGTTTATGTGTGTATAAAGTCTAGTTAGTGTTTAGTCCGTCGTTTTACTTACCCCGCATTATCAGCTCCTTGTGAGAAAAAGTTCCCAACCAATCGCAATTGCAATCCCTGCCTTCAAACCTAAACACCTCTTTTCGCAGAAACGTCTGCGCTACAAAGCTGTTGAAGGGATTCTTTTGTCATTTCTTGAAGGTGAATAAGATTTCGCCTTGTGGTGTCAGCAATGTTCTGATGCCTCCAGCTGTTGCTTCGACGGTACCCTGCATTGCGGGCTTTGTCCTTGCTAGGTAGGAGGAAAAAAAACCTAAACACCGCGTCATGGTGGTCATTCCGCCACCCCCGCAGCCGGGGCCACATCCGGACTGGGGCTGGAGGCTGGGGGAAGTCGCGTCTTGGACAGATGTGCCTTTTGTTCTACGTGTTTGGGACTGAGTTTGACGGGGATGCATAGGCTTTAAGATGCGGATGTGGTTCTGAAGGCCTGCGCGGCTACAGCTAGTAGAATTCGTGGGAGTGTTCCGGATACAGATTTTGAAGCTGGAAAACGTCTACATAAATCCTCACCAGAACTGAGGCACAGGAGAGGCGACGTGCAGCAAGAGATGGCCAACAAGCGGCCACTGCGCCTCGGTGGTCTTGGAAACCGTGGACATTTTGGGTTTTTTTGAACAATTAGTGAGTCTCTTCGAGAGTAAGGAGACACAGCGGCCGACGTCTTTGCCAGGCAGTGGCAAGATTCTGGCGTCCGACTTTCCAGCGCCGGAAACGTTGGATGTTCCAGGGAGAGCACGGGTTCCACTATTCCGGGCTCGCTGCTGTGTTTGCGGCTTGCTCTGCGTAGAGGCACTTAGACTGCTGGCGGCAAGGGCCTTCCCCAGTCCTGGTGGCTTGGAGCTAACAGCCCAGATCTTAACATCAGCTTCCAACTCCATCGCTTGCGTTGGTTCTCTCCCGGTATTCGCATCGCAGAGTCTCGGTGTTTGTGTGAATCGACGCTGCCTGGGCTCGCTCCTGACGCTGATACTGACCTCTTCAATGTGCACTTGGGGTGCTGTTGTTATTGATATTGTTCCGGGTGGTGGATGGCAGCGCCTTTCTGCACACGCACTCCTGGATGAAGGTGCTCCCAGTATCCTCGGCTTCCTGGGTGTGTGGGAGTGCTTGTTGCTGGCTTCAGTGTCATTGCAGAGTGCCTTGTGCATTTCCGCATGGACGTTTTACCGCATGTTCCGGGAATTGGGGCTGTATCCCCCAGGACAACGGAAAGGTCGAATCCATGCTGAGGTGTCTGCATTGGAATTTGTTTGCGAAGCGGAAGACGTGGCCCTGCTAAGTGACCAGTGCAATGGCAACTGTCAGCGGGAGCCGCTGCCCAGAGAGGAGGCCTGCCCAGGTCCAGAAGTCGTCTTTGCAATGGCTGTGGCTGCGGAGGCATCGATGCCTCCAGAGCCACCGCGAGGTCTCGGTCGAGACCGCCTGCACGAAGACGACGTCCGGTATCCGTCCACCTGAGGACACGTGCTACTAGTACGTTGCTATGGGGATGGATGCAGAGCAGAGTTGGTCAGCCCCAGGCTCGACAGCCATATACTCTGCTCTATTCAGGGCTGTTTCACAGAAGTTCGCCACCTCCTGCGCCAAAGAGCCTCCCATTCGATGTGGTGTTCACACAGGATGAGCATCTGCCGTGCCAAAAAAAGCTCATGCCGATGTGGTCATAGCTCGTACTTGGTAGTCACGCATTCGCGGTCGTAAACCTCGTGATGTTAGCAATCCAGGTATCAAGGATTTAGTCGGACCGTGGCATAATCCAAGCAGATCTTAAACCTGCTATAGATAGGCAGAATGCGGCAGAGCGGCATCGGCTGGCATAGGGCATAGGGTTGTCCGATCAGGTCGAACCGCAGATCATGTAAGCTGGCCTCGAAAGCTTGAGTGCTGTTGTTTACAAGACCAAACCTCGTACAGAACTGTCTGTAAGTGAAGGGAGCAAGCTGCCCTCCGGGCCGCTGGCCACTAGATGCACCGATACTTGGTGGTCAACTGCTTGAGTTGTTTTGGTGGTCGTCCGACATATTCTGTTTTTAACGGCGGAGGCCGGGCATGCTGTTCATGCAAAACATTTGAGTCACATCTGGACATAGAAAGATGAGGGCAGGCAGAGCAACAAAGCATTCAAAAACGGGAAGCGAGCGAGAAGCGAGCGATACGATCCGATCGGCAAACATGGCCAAAGATTGCTAGAGTAGCCGTGGCAACAACTGGAGGCAGTCTTAGTGCATGGTGAGGCGCAGAAGAGGTTTGAGTAGTAATAATCGCTGGAGTAGTTTCTGCGAGCAGTTGGAGCGGTCGCGGCAGTATTGTTGCAGTGATTTGCAACGCTGATGGTCGCATTCTCGGCTACGCACATTAATAGTCCTTCAGTGTAGTGTAGGGGCCTTAAGAACTAGAATACAGTCTTGGGGATAACCTGATATTATGGCATGAGTAATCACTAGTATAAGGACGCTAACTGCGTTATGATGTTCAGCGCCTTCTGCAGTGAAACTGCAGGCCATCCTGGCCACGCAGCCACCGCCGGGCGGCTCTTATGAGGCCATCATCTGTTAAGGACTACATTCGCAATATAGTTAATTAAAGTTATGATTACTACTACTGTCCATACTATCCGTTAGTATTTCCATACTTATGTTCTTTTACTATTATTTTTAGATTTTGTTATGTGTTATGATTGCTAGTATCAGTATTCTTATTAATTACTAGTATTATTTTCACTACTATCGTGAGTATTGTTATTACTGCTTTATTGTTATGACTGTGATTGTTAATGCTATGATCAATACGCTTATTGTTGCTATTATGTTTGCTATCTTATTCTTCTTCTTATGCTCGTTCTTCTTATTCTAATTCCTATGCTTATTCTTATTCTTTTTATTGATGCTATTATTACATTATCAGTATCCTCAACGCTATCATAATCATGATAGTAGTCATATATGGCCCCAACATGCCCCAACCATCAGAAGGATTGGGTGCAAGAGCATCTGCAGAACAATGCTTAACTACCTGTCGACCAATCGATCGACATACACACGCTTAATACAGACCTGCGCAATCACGCCCACAATGCATACCACGCACCTATAGCATATATGTATACATACCCCCATCATGCAGTCATTGTAGTTGCACTTCAATGCCAAGCAGAGGTTGGGCATAATCATGTGTTCAAGGGTGACAGCTGGAAGAGGTGCTACAGTATTTTGCCGTCGAGTTGGCGCCACATGCCCGAACAGCACCGTTAATAAACGATCAGGCAGCGAGACGGAGCAGCACCGAGATCCTGGCACAGGTGCAGGTGCCACTTGCACCCGTCAGGTTTACAGTTCTCGTGCGAGACGCCAGCCTCACAAAATGTCCCAGGATGGTGTTGTTTCGGAGCAGCTTTCACAAGGTGTGCATCGTTAACAGCCAGAGTCGGCACACAGAGAGGGGTGCTTGACCACATGTAGCGAGTGCTTGAGCTGTGCCAACAGTCAGCCGGTGCAGTCCTATGGTTTGCGCCAGCAGGAAGACCCCTGTGGCTGGAGATCGATGGAGCGCAATGAGAGCTCCTCGCACTAGATTCACGGTGAAGGGGCCGTGGCGGGTTGAGAGTGTGCATAGGGCAAGGATGTCAAGGACCGTAGGCGAGCATGTCGTGCCGAGCCTGCGAGCCACTTTGGGCGTTCCAGGGGCTTCAGCTTTTCCTTTGGTGCCTAGCATGGCATGTTATCAAGCATCGAAGCCAAAAGCATGTCTCTTGAGATACGAGCGCGTCCGTTTCCAAGCTTGTGGCATGCTGCAGATCTCAGTGTCCGTTCCGGGTCATTTTGTTAATGTGCATGGGCATGGGCTGCACTGAAGCTTGCAGGTGGTAGTTCCAACATGGCATGACAAGACCCCTGACAGACTATTACCACCACCTGGTCGGCGCCAGAAAGCTCTCGTGTCTCGCTCCTTGTCTTCGCCTGGTGACAGGAATCGTCACTGCCCTGCGTTTTGTCACAAAAAGCATGCTAATACATCTAGAGGCCTGCAGGTTTGAAGTGCCTTGGACCATCAGATGCGCAGCTTTGCATTGCTATAGCCTATACTCTGTACTACAAGGCTATAGCCGCGTAAGCACTACAGGCCCTGCCGTCTGGTGTATTTGATAAGGTCCGCTTAGTCCGGCACGGCCTCGCACTACGGGAGCGCGAGAAGCGCGGGCTTGTCCTCGGGGACAAGAAGGACAGAAGTCACAACTGCAATGGGGGGTTGGGAACATGAGGAAGTGATAATGTCGGATAGTTCTACTTCTAACCAACTACACCCCTACAATGCTTCTAACGAAGCCAGGTGGCGAGATCTTGAATTACTCTAGAATGAAGCATGCGGGCTTTGAAAACAAGCTGCTGCTGAGCAGAGGCCAAGCTTTCCAAGGCTAGCCGGACTATATCTTAAATAGTCTTAAATATGTGTATAGATATAGATATAGATATTTAGGTGTATATATATATATATACATATATATATATATGTATAAGCTTCTGCAATAAACACATTGGGTGCGGAAGGGTGCATAATTAAGCCACAGTCGCATGCACGTAAAGATTGCGTGCCGCATACAAAAGCGGCGTGCGGAAGCGTATCACATCTGACTTTTCGGCGAAGCGCATGTTATGTTATCTATTCTTGGCGCGATTTAGAAAGACTGCTGCTACGGCTGCTGCTGCTGCCGCTGCAACTGTTACTACTGCGGCTTCTACTCGTACTCCTACCCCTACTCATATTCCTACTCCTACTCCTTCCTATTCCTACTCCTATATTCCCACTCTTGCCCCTGCTACTACTGCGACTGCTGCTGCTGCTACTACTACTACTACACTCCTACTACTACTACTGCTACTACTACTACTACTACTAGTACTAGTACTAGTACTAGTACTAGTACTAGTACTAGTACTACTCCTCCTCCTACTCCTACTCCCACTGCTACTGCTACTGCTAACTGCTTACTGCTACTCTTACTGCTACTGCTACTGCTACTGCTACTGCTACTCCTACTACTCCTACTACTCCTACTACTCCTACTCCTACTACTCCTACTACTCCTACTACTCCTACTACTCCTACTACTACTACTCCTACTACTCCTGCTGCTCCTGCTGCTCCTGCTACTCCTGCTACTCCTACTCCTACTCCTACTCCTACTCCTACTACTACTACTACTACTACTACTACTACTACTACTACTACTACGCAGGGCTGGGCAGCAGAAATCGAGGGCTGGGCAGCTAGAGAGCTGGCAAAGGAAGGTGCCCTTGGTGCTGCCTTGAGGGATGAGATTTGTTGTGGGATCTTGGTATCTGTTGTGTTTAGACTTGGAGGCTATTGATGCGCGAGGCTTGTGTTGCAGCGGAAGTTTAGTACCATGGCTCTTAGCCTTAATCACGGCCAACTGTCCAAAACTACGAGAAGTGCAACGTTGTCCGGGGGCATTCTCGTAGCCGTTCACAGTCCTCATGGGCCCTGCTGAAACCAGACAGCCCTACGTCAGATCGGGGCTGAGAGCTTTGTTGGATGCACCCGAAGGTCTCCCCGAACATGTAGGGTCGGGGCTGCAGTTGCCCGCTGTGCCACGAACCATGTATCCCTATTCAACCCTATTCCTTGTCCGGAATCCCTCAGCCAAGGTGTTATCATTCACAAAAACTTGTCTTTCGACGGGGATCACGCTGCACCCTGGCCTGCCACGATTTGTGTCTTCACCCAAGGTGAACCGCTTCAGGCTCAGGGCTTGGTACATCTTAATCCCTAGCTTATGCAGGGCTTGAATGGACCTTCGTGATTCGAGGGTCAGAAGTTTCAGGGAGCCCTTCAACCTTGCAATCAACCGCTTCGTCGCTGGTTCGTCCTGCCGAGGTGGAGGGGGGGGGGGTTGGGGGGGCAAAAGCCCTTCAATCCGAGCCTTCAATGAATTCAAGCATGCCGTGATGCTCCGAGGTGGAGAACGGCAACGCTGAGGCCACCCATGTTCAGCCCGCGTGCCCTAGTGCTTTCGTCAACTCATTCCTGCTGGGCTTGTGGGCTGGATGGTGTTGGTGCTTACTTCCGGGTTGCCGAGCTTCTGTGTAGCACTACATGTAAGACGCGACCTGCATGCTTCAATCATTTCCTGGCTGTAGTTCTTGCTGTGTGCTGTGTCCAGCTGCTTGTGCACATGCCTCAGAACGCATGTTGAGCACAGATGTGAACTGCTGGAAGTATTACGAAGTATTCCACTGTCTACCTCGGATCCACAGACCAACCGCCCAAATAGACCCAGGTTGAGAATGCCCGCTGCTGGCTCGCATGTCTCAGGCTTCCGAGTCCAGCTCAGCGAAGAAGGAGCGCATGGATACAGCACCGGCAGCTTCGCATGGACATTCTTTGAGAGAAGTTGCGTGTCGTTTAAGAATGATCCAAGCTCGCGATATATGGCACCAGAGCAGTAGATGTGTGTGTGTGTGTGTGTGCGCGCGTTGTAAGGCTTCTGCAAGATTGTCTGATGCTCGTACAGTATGAAACAGTGCCACGGATGTAATCCACAAAATGCGGTATACAAATGGATCAGTATGTGGGCAGGCTTCGTACACAAAAAACTATCACTGCTGAAGATCCCGTGAGCCCCAAAGCAAGAATCGTTGGGAGAGTGTATGCCTGGAATTTTGAGATCGAACGCAGTTGGTTTTCACTATGTCCCGACAGTCGTCTTCAGGTGGGGCGATGTTTGTTGGTGGACACAGGAATCTTGAATTCAAGATGTCTTTCGAAAGGAAGGCAAGGCCAATAATGGAACGCGGCATAAACCAATAGGGTCTGACATGGTCTGTGAGATTTGGCTTAAGACAACACCCTCAGAGGTGAAAAGCATGCCGGTGCTCAGTGCGGCGGCCGCAAAGGCACAGAGGCCATGCTTGTCGGGAAAGATGCGGCTTCTGAAAGCAGAACCACCGGTGTCACAGCCCGGGAGTATATGTTGCGGGATCTTGCAATCAAGCATATTTAGCTGCAGCTACGCAAGGGCTTGTTCCTTTGTGGGTGTTCGATCATTGCTGTTTGGGTTGTGCCTGACTGTGAGGTGCATCACTTGGAGGTTTGGCGACCGGTGTTGAACTTCAACAATGTGGATTCCTAAACCTCCGGGTGTGGTAATGCTGATGCATACACCCACGATCACCAACGTGACATATATACATTTGTAGAGTATGAGATATTGTGGGCATCCGCTTATATTCGCGCAGAGAGGCAGGGCCAAATGAATGCACAGCAGATGGGTGGTATACCTTGGTCGTGATCTTGTAGCGGAGCCTTCACCCACACGGGCAAGCTCACTCTGGCCCTAGCAATCCCTGACATCCTTTGACGTCGGAGACTGGGTTTGACATTGTCGTGGTGGCTTTTGCGTGGCTTTGTCGAGTGTGAGATGTGATATCTTGTAAATGCTGTTGGGAGGCAAAGCCCAAAGAGCCGCAAAGCCGCTTTGCCGCAGTCCTGACATTCACGGCAAGCAGTGGGCTGCAATCGTTATATATAGCTCACAATGTTTATCATCTCCGAGTTCACCTGCTGTCAATCAATAGCCGATGTTTGCCAAGACAACCGCAACGACCACTAACAAACCGAAACTGATGCTGCGGACGGTGCTGTTACTACTGGTGGTTCCGCGGAGTCTACTCAATTCCCCCTCCTGCTCTCCTCCGCCTCCTCCTCCCATTGCAACCACTATTATACTACCACTACATCGCTCAGTCATGGATAACAAACAAGATTGCCATGCTGGTACTGAGACCGATGCACATGCGGATGCTGGCCGGCACATGACATTGCTGTCAAGAGCCTGCGGAAGTGAATCCCATTGCTGATGAATTAGATGAAGATGATGATGTTGATGGTGATGATGATATTCAACTGTGATGATGCGGATAAGTTGCATGTGGGGCCAATGTTGGTCACGCTGCTGATCTCGACGAGGATCTGAATGGTGATGACGATGTGACGATGCTGATTGTGCGTAACACTCTTGTTGAGGAGGAGGATGAGGGATGACGGAGGTTGATCATAATTGCAATGTTAAAGAGCCTCGAGCCCTGCTTCAAAAGCAAATCGGGGAGCTACGATAAGAGTTTTATACAACGCTGGATGACCTAGTTGTGCAGTGGGCAGACGTGCGGTTGAGCGCATGACTTCCTTCTTTCGATTGGGTGGATCCGGTTCGGGGACTTGGGAAACCGATGGATACGAGTGAAGTGTCCCAAGGTGTTTCCTTGGATCGCCTTGGCAGCGGCCGCATCTTGCCTTCTCATGCCCCATTTTTGCAGCATGCGGCTATTGGCCGGTTAAAGCCAGATGAAAGCCTCTGTGCAGAATTCTGCAAGAAGAGTTTTAATATTGCACGTCGTGGCGCGAATCATTAGCCTGTTGTCGACAACATCAGGACCATGAGTAGTTTCAATCTGACTAGTAGCCACTTTTAAGGCTGCTGCAGACAGCATGGCAATGGGTCCTGTAAACGTCTGGGTTCCAACACATTCAAGACAAGAACAGTATGGATTCTATCGTGGCAATCTTGCGCAAACCTAACCCAGGCCCTAAAATTTCTGCTAAAGATTATATACACTCGCCTGCACAGCGCAAGGCACCATTTAGCCACGACCCAGCTTAGGTTCTCCTGGCGTTGCTTTGGTGGCGCACGGCAGCCGTGAAGCGGTTCTGATGAGCAGGCGTGCCATATGTTTTCGGATTATTCAATTCTCTTGTCAGTCTTTTTCTCAAGGACTTCGAGAAGCGATGTCTTGAGAAGCCGTTAAGAGAAGGCTGCTGTGGTGGCTTCCGAAGTGTTGTTGACCTCGAACATCCTCAAACGGACCATACTCGCATGCTAACTAACTCTCGCAACGTTCATTTCCGAGACTTCGTGGCTTCTCAAGAGGTCGCAGCACCGAGCAGAGCTCCAATATTTCAGAGGCATCCGTACTACCCTAAACCCTAAACCCGTTCTAGAGCCCGATCACGTGTTATGAATGCCAAAATGCTGCACGCATGCTGTCGCCTGGCACTCCGGGACTCAAATAATGCAAAGAACCCTGTACGGCACTGCACGGCTATGTTTTTCCATGTTATTATTGCTATATGACTTCCAGTATTGCAGTCTTTGTGCCCGTGTCTTCTCGTGTCTACATGGTCATCTCTACTCTAGCTCGGATCCGGGGAAGTATCCAAAATCGGGCTGAAGCATTTTCCCATGCGTCCTGTACCGTCCTTGTTGCTTCATTCACTGAACCACGATTGAAGGCATTGTTGCTGAGGTCCGCTCGTGGCAGCGGTTAGCCGCATTCCAATTTCTGTGCTCGGCGGGAAACGCTAGCTTTAAGCCCCAACGAAACACCACTTGAAAGCCAGACGTAAAAGGAATGTAAGTTGGCATCTTCTGACGCAAGACTCGGTGGAGGGTGGAGAGCTGCAAACGCTGAAACTTTGGCGACGGGGGTTGTTAAGATAGCGGCATGCTACGGGGTCTACGAAAGATACAGTATGTTCCAAAGGAAGCTTTAGAACTTTAGAGGCTGAAGATGTGTCAATCGATTTTTTACTGCATAAATCTTTCTACACGCGCGGATGCAGCAGTGGAGCACCGGCTCGACTAGGACGACTCCGTGTTTCCATGAGCAGACTTGCTGTGCGCTTTGTTTGCAGATTTCCAATAGGTTTTTCAAGTTTAAGCCCCAAGCCCCACGTTCATGTAACAACTTGGTGCACTGCAGTCACTCTTCGGAAGCAGTGCCCGAGAACGAAGTCCCTTGCTTGGGCCATTGGGGCTTCGACAACCCAAAGAACGCGCCTAAAAGCCCGCAGAGCTTCTCAGGCTCTATCTACATCAAGAGAGGGTTCTGGGTACATCTGTAGAGCAGTTTGCGTGGTGACATTGAGAAAGGCAACTCGTGAAGCGAACCCTCGAAACTCTAGACTCTACATGCCGGCTCGACCTTGCTAGGTAGAAGGGGAAAAGCATGTAAGGCCTAAGATGGTGACATCCCGATGGCTTGTGGCTTCTGGAGCTTTGGGCGACAAAGCTCTCCTTTGAGCCTCCATTCTCTGGCAGTTCTGCTCACAGTCGGACTGGAGTAGATGGAATTTGCCACACATTCCAAGTGAGAAGGTGTTGCTTACAGTTTAGTCTTTCGAGAACCCGCAGACTCTGTCTACTTCGGTACACCCTTCGTCCTCTCCGTGATGGGAGGAGACACGAGGGCAGTGGCTTAGTCGAGGTTCAGTATGCCGAGATAACTTAGGAAATGCAAAGGAAATCGATGTGCAGCATGTTTTTCAATTTATTTCGATGAAGTTCATCGGACAGTATGGACCCGTTAGAAAATTCATGTAGCAGCCCCTGGCTCGCTAGGTCAACGCAGGTTTGCAGCTCATCGGCTCAACATATCTCCGCGGCCGAAAAGAACAAGCAAAGTCTGGGTTTGTGCGGCCACAATGGGGCAGTCTTTCGATTGTGCTGGCTTGTAGCACTTGTAATCTCAGCAGTGCGGAGCCAAATATAGTAAGACTCTGAGTAAAGATTTCCTATCTCGCTCTTCTCTATGACTCAAAATCTTGTACTGCGTGAAGGATGCTTCCGTTAGGGGTTGTTTGTTACATAGCTTGCTACAGTACCCGTGGTGCCACAGTCAGTACTCATCTTTGCTCTGCTCGGCAAGGTTGGTTTGAGAGCTTCTGTAAGGGTTTTTAAAAACCTTTCTTAAAAAACGCCGTTTCAATGGATACTTTCTTGCACTCAGATTCCGCTCCCGAGGCTCCCTCGCCCGCTCTGGGTCCACGCACGCATTTACTCTGCGTAAGCTGAGTAACGCTTGGCGGCTGAAGCGAACCGGTGAACCTCGGAGCCTTCTCCGTAAGCTTCTTCGCTGCTTAGCTTGTTTGCTGAGGTTGCAGAGCGCTTCGCCAGGGGAATTGGCCAAGCCCCAAGTTTACCTCTTAATTGGCAGGCCAGCGGATTGCGGCGGCCTAGGGTTCTGTAGCATGCCGCATCATGCCGCAAAAACCTGCCAGGAAGTTTGCACTCTTGCAGGCCCTGTCTCGTCGGGATATTCTTTTGTCAACCTGCGGTCGTTTCAGCTGAGTCCATCTCTTCGGGAACCTAGCCGATCCCTCGTGAATTGCAGCTGTGAGGTCTGCTTCCTCTTCTATGCTGGCTGGCGACAAACTCAGCAGCACAACAGTTGGAAGGGAAAATAGCGAGGTCGTTCGCAGGACTGGCGCGTACTCGCAAGTCTGTTGATGTAAACGCGCCGGCCCTTGCGTTAGTAGAGCAGCAGTGTGCTTTGGAGTGTTTGCCACACTTTTCTAGGTCCAAAAGCGGCTTCGCAGTGGAGGACGGCCAACCGGAGTCACGGAGAGCAAGTGCAGAAAGGAATGTTTATTCACGCCTTGATGGGGTTCTTGCTGCGCCGTGTCACGTGCATTTCCGAGGATAGTTTTGCACTGTAGGCCGGCGTAGGGCCAGTGCACCTATGCATCGACACGCGAAGACAGGGCATATAAGGGTTATGGATCGTCATCCAGCAGGACCTGGAAAAACTATCAACGACGTGGGGAGTGAAGTGCGTAAGCTCGACACTGAGTCAATGTAAAACGCGTGTCTCTCGAGACGTTGTGAGTTATCAACATCAAAGAGCAGGGTTGAAGTCGCTCACATCATTTGTTCTCGTGGCTAAGATTACAAATATTGTGTCACAGCGATTTGTGATGTTCAATGCTGAAACCAGAACCCAGGCGTTGACGTCGGCATTGACTCGGCGGAGGAGCTTGCGTTGGAGAAGGGCACGGCCCCAAGAGCAGCAGAGCGGTACGGCCGGTAAGGGGATGATGCTAGCTGCTGGAGATTTCTCGAAGCAACAAGTCTTTCGCGGTTTCGATTGAAAGACTATTGCGTTTGAGCACCCTTGTTGGGGGGGGGGGGGGGGGANTGGGGGGGGGGGGGTGGTAACATTGCACAGCTTGTCAAAGAAAGAAACCGCCTACCGTATGTTCTTCAAATGATGTTCGGGGTTGGCAGCTGAAGCCGTGTTTCTTTGCGACCTTTTTGCTGCTGGCTTGGCTTTGACCTTTCCGAAAGCTTCTGGTGCCATTCTGGTCCCACAACGTCATGCTTGAGTCGGCCCCATCGAACTCCATGACATACTTTCCCTATCCTTCCAAGGACATCATAGTTAGGGCCCGAGACCCCTTAAGGACCCCATAATAAGGTCCCTGGAGGCATAGGCTTTAGGCTTAAAGATTCCACTGGCTTCTTCCTGAAGCCGCGGTAGCTAAGACTCGATTGATTGCTCGAGAAGTTTTTGCTCTCGTGTCCAACCAATGCCCTATCAGAAACATCGTTGCGCAAGTTTCCCAGGGGTTGGTGCCCAACTCCCCGTGGTTCGCGTGTATGCACCGCCGGCGGCCGACCACCTGCTGGAAGCTGAGACTTTAAGGGTTGGGGGGGGCGGGGGGGGGGTTTAGCTCCTCGTCTGAAGTTCGTGCTTGTCATTGAGCAAGTGCGTCCGTAGGAGTGAATTCGCACATGGGGTGTTTTCCGGGAGTTGGTTGCCAAGCCCACCATCATGTAGGTCCTGAGTACAAAGTGCAGGTTGCAATCTGCTAGACCTCTGCAACTAGCTCTTTCCAAACTCTTTCCAGCGCCCAGGGCGGAGCTTGTAGGCCCAGCATGTACTGCGGCTGCTGTCGCACAAAGCTTGCAGTCAGCGAAGGAGAAGGCAGGACCGAACATCCTCGACGTTGATGAGGATTTGGATTGTTGTTTGGGTATTCAACCTATGTGTTTTTTGTCGTTCGCTGTAGCTGCCAAGTAGGTTTACGAAGCGAGTTACTCATCAAAGCGGCGAAATGCTTTGGGCCCTTATGTTTGCTACCACCTTTGGTCGTTCATCCTTTTCTTTTAAGTCCTATAGCCGAACGGGACAATTACACACGGATACATAAGCAAGGCATAGCCTTCTTGCCTAATGACTCGCTGGATTATGTTCTGATCTGCAGCCCTGACGACATCAAGTGCTTGGCTTTCGGAGATTGTTGGAGAATTGCTGCGGACATGGAGCGCCCCCTGCTGCCACCTGAGCACACGAATCTCGGCACTGATTCTGCCGAGCTGCCCCTCCAACAATGCACAAGCCCAGCTTGATGTCTGGACTCAATAGCATGCAATAGAGCCATCAGCTACAACATGCGCTTGCGCACACACACACATGCGTGCCTGTATGCAGATGCGCACGTGCTCTCACACACACACAGACATCTCTCTCTCCCTCTGCGTGTGACGAACTTCCTGCGATAAGTTATTCTCATAATCTGTTAGAATCGCGCCTGTACAATCGTGCAAGTATGAAAGCATACACGGCTGGCTTGAATCTCTTTCGTAAGATGGTACTGGTAGAGCCATGGGCTCGGCGTGATCCGGGCCGCTGCTGCCGACAACGCTGGCAGCTGGTGCCTTGTCTGAGTCTGCACCGTCAGTACACGGCGGATAGCAAGCATAGAAGGCATAGCTCCTCTAGGAACAACGGTACACCAGATTACAATAAACGCCTTGGGTGAGTGTCGAAAGCACGGTGCCCTCTCCGAGTCCCGCAGCTTTCATCAAATATGTCACATTTTGGATGGTCTATGCTGGCCGGCTTGGGATGATCGCCAATTTGCATGACGTTGGTGTGGAGTAATTGCCGTAACGGGAACAGGCAGGCTGTCCGTAACGGGAACCTGTAACAGGAACGAGGGCCCACACCGTGACAGAAACCCCCGGTTCCCGTAACACTTTGAACGGCCTCGTAACAGGAACCAGGAGAGAAGCCCCGGGACTTACTTTCACGTCGCGCATGTCGTTTAGTTTTGGCGTCCAAACTCAGGGACCTTTTTCCGGTCCCCCACTTACAGGGCTTCAGACCTACGATTGAAGGCATGCCTTTCAAACATTCAATTTCAGGCAGCAGGAATTTCACGACGAGGGCTTTGCCCACAGTCCCAAATACCCAAAGCCGCCAAAGCCGACAGAGCCACAGCATGTCAGTCTTGCGGTCCGCTCAAGCGGCTCCAATCTCATCCCATCGTCAACACGTCGTACTCCCGAACAGTAAAGCAGCGCTACGTCTACTACCACTCCCTACTGCTACTCCCACAACCACCACAACAGCAGCAACAACCTGCGATATTACTATTTCCATGCTATATCCCAAACCGTGAATGTTATTCAACCCTAAACTCTAGATGCCGTGAATAAAACAATGCATGAGCATGAGGCTTCAATCCGACAGTAGGTCCCCTGCACAAGACCTCCAAGAAAGTTTCGCCTGCTTGGATTCTAGCCGTAGTTTCTGCTGCGCTCGGGTGGCGGTTCCTGTTTCTACGCGCGGCTGTTTCCGTTACTGTCTCCGGAACTGGTTTCCGTTACTCCACAAACTGGTTCCTGTTGCTCCCCGCACCCCTTTGGTGTGACAGGTAGCATCCGCATTCCGAGCAGCAGCGAATAAAAGCACAGCACCTGCAGGCACTACTGTACATGGCTTTCAACGAAACGTGTTCGCAGCAAGTTGTGACCTGCACATGCTGCACGTGCTTCAGGTTTGCGCATGCAACTCTTCCCAGAGTGTCATCCAAGCTTGTACTGTGATCTTGTGTTGTCACAGCTGGCACATTGGCGCAAACTAGAGTCTAGAGTGTGTCATGCCTTCAAGGAGATTGTACTTCGTGAACTTAATTACAGGGCACGAACCTCGGCACTGTCTGGCAGTGCAGCATGAAAGCCTTGGGCTTGCGCGAATAGTCAAGCAAGTGAAATGGAGCAGTGGATGTGCAGAATAGACATACAGAACACAGAGCCCTCAGGCCGCGCTGTCACTATTGGCGCTGTGCCTTGGGCAGTGCGCTTTTACCCCAGAGCCTTTTGGAAGCAGAGAGGCGCAAGGGAATTTTTGTTTCTCTTTGGGTACTTGTGAGGCGGCTGTGCATGAACGGGAGATCTGCACTTTGCAGGGATAGGATGACAGTCTCAGCATGTACTGCAGCGAAATGCAAGCAGCCATCAAATCAGTTTGTCTGCTCTCGGGAGTTTTGTTTAGCTTGAGCGCGCTTCTTGCGCTGGAGTCATGTTTACACAGTACCCCCACACATTGCGTGATTATGACAGTAACCATACTATCACACACTGCCTGTTTGGCTGAGGAAGCTTAGATAACTCAGACCCGCAAGAGTTGGATAAAGCCCTTAGGAACCCCACGAAGCCCATCAACACTGATGAAGCCTTTTCAAGCCACCGTACGCTGTTCGTCTCGTTTTGAGATACAAAATCCCCTGTCCCGAGACACCCCAATGAACACCTACCCCAATCCACCTGTTTCCGACTCTCCTCGCTTTGCCAAGGCTAAGGCCACGTCGAGGCCAAAGGGCTGACCTGCAGCTTGCAAGTAGCAACTCCGGTCCTGGACTGACGGAGTTTTCAACGATGTCATGCATATGTAAGCAATATATAATATATACATGGTCCATGGTATTAATCTTTTTCAAACACCATTCTGGTTTGTTCATTTAACTGCATGTTGTGAGTGTTTTGGCAGCGTTTGTATGTTGTATGCTCTTCATCAGTTTAAATCTCGTGTACTGGTATTCTTAGATTCTATAGCTGTGCGTGAACAGTATTCTTACTCGTATATGGTTGTGCGTGTTTGGCGAGGCGTATATATATATATATATGTATGTATGTATGCATGCGTGCACACATGTCTGCGCGTGTAGACATAAGGGCGTGCAGACACACAAGCCCCCCTGTTTTCTTTTTGATTTTTGACATGCATGGAGCAGAGGCAGGAGGGAAGGAATAAGGGGGAGCCGGGCGGAGAGAGTGGAGACTGACTACCCACGATAGTTCATCCACCACGTGTTTGACACTCTTGCCTTTCAGCAGGAACTTGCTGTGTCAACTCTCGAGCGGACATCGTGAGTCACACGGCTTCCACGGCTCAAGCATGCTCAAGCTTGCCATGACGCCCATGTCCCTTATCAATGCCTGCGGCACGACACCCGTGACCCTGCACCCACCTTCGTCGTACCTGCACCAACTTTAGAGTCAACTTGCACGGTTGCAGAACAACGAGTAAGGTTCCCATCAGATTGCTAGGACTGCCAGTAGGCACTGGTTACCCCAGGACAAGGGGCCTGGGGATTTTGAGTGCCGGGCCATGATTGATGCCTACGATGTGCTTGGAGTCGCCTTGGACTGCAAGGACTGTTGCAGTTTCCTCGTTGTCGCATGTCAGTCGCCTACGGTGCCAGCTTGCCTCCATCTGATGTGCTCTGGGGACAGGAAGATGACATCAAGCAAGCGTTTCGCAAGATGTCACTCCAGAGCCTGGGCACGTCCAATGCTCTAACCTGTTGCGTTTAGATTGGTACTACACTGAAATGCGGCTTTTGGTGCAGCAATCGCAGAACGCAAGCCGTAAGCTTTTCCACAGGAATATCTGCCTCTGGCGCAAATAGAAGGTGGATCTCAGGTACAGTCGTGGCTCCTTTAGTCTGACCGGCAATGCCCGACCCGACAATGCCCAGTAGGTTCAAGTAGGCAGGTCAACAGGAGCACAGAAAACGGAGCGCACCGTGTCAAGGCCCCATAGCAACACATGCGAGCCATCGATGTTTCCTGAGGAACCATCCAGACAAGGTGGGTGGAGGCGTCGATGCGACGAATAAGTTCAATGAGATCAAGAATGCGAAAGAGCATCCTGGCACTGTTTAACCCTGGGCATTTGCGGGTCCAGTGCCGGAGTCGTTGGGGCTTGGCACCCACTTGGACACGACGAGAAGAGAAAAGAGCAAGCAACGCATTCAGAGAGCGACGGGAGAATCAGTGGATACGTGCCTGCATGAAGACTTCGAAACCCAGTCTTCATTGCCGTGTCAGACAGTCCGAAGCGCGAAAGCCGAAGCCCTGTATGTTTCAAGCCGGAAACTTGGAGATGACGAGGATCCTCTCCGACACCGAGCGGCGGAAGATCTACGACACCTTCGGGGTGGATCTAGGCTCGGACACCTCTGCTGAGTGAATTGAGGGACCTTAGGCCCTAGGCTCGGTGGAATCAATCTGTCAAGTTTCCAGAGAGGCTACAGGCCACAGATCACATCCGACAATAACGCTACTGCCCGATCGCTGCAACGATAGCCGGCGGAGTATCCACTGGACCGTGCTATCGCTCGAAGTGCTTGGCTGCAGACATTCCACGGTTGGTTTTTCATTTTTCAATGCGCGACAGCAATATCTGGTACAGAAGGTCATTTTCTTCTACTACTCGTTCTCCTGCTGCTGCTTCTGCCTCTGCTGTTGCTATGCACTTAGTATCATCAGCCGCATCACCATCACCAGCCTTATGTGCATCGGTAACCGGTAACCAAGCAAAACTGAGTTCCTTGTTGCAGGTGAAGAGCGACCTGAAATGGAAGCTCCTCGACTGTCCATCCCACAAAGTGCTGTGAATATGGAGCGGCCTCACGCCTTAGCGGTGGAATGCAGCCACTGCCAGGATGCATCATTTCACATCGGGGCTTTCCGTCGTTCACAATGCAGGCATGTTCGATTTCGAAAATCTCCAAAGCAGTCTGGATTCGCAGGCTTAGGCCGAAGTAAGGGGTGTAGGGCCTGCAGTTGCAAAGTCCAGTTGTTGCTTGTTTCGATCTCTCTATGCTTCAACCTCCATGCCCCATTCACCGCATCAATCGCAGCATGGTAAGCAGACACAAGCAACCCTAGAGAACTTTGTCTACATACCGCATCTTTGCCTGAATGAATGAGTGGTTTGCGAACACACGCTTTGCAAGTTGTCTTACGTCATATGTGGTTGCAAGCATACAGATGCCTGGTTTATACGGCTTCCAGGCTCGCATTGCGCTTGAATCCTGGCCTGGGCCTAGGTTTGGTCGATTGGCATGAGTACGCTGCTCAGCCCAATGGGTGGATTCGTGCTGTGCCTTGGATGAGATTGAACATGGAGAGTCCTGAGGACCTCTTGGACTCTTCCGTTGAGCCAGTTGAGTAAAGATTGAGCACGACTCCATGGCATTTTTTCCTGAGCCGAGAGCTGAGCTTTAGCCACCAGGCCTTGCTGAATTTTGCATCGCCAAGCCTGCTTGGCATTGAAAGTCCGGGAAGCAGAGCACGGAGCCCTTTTTACTTCATCCTTCGAACTTGTAACATAGCCCCGTTGCTGGTCTCTCGGGTTGGGGAGTCACGGAATCGCGCACTTGCTGCCCTAGGAAGACGATCGTGGCTCGGAGCGTGCTGTGGCTGGTCGACTGGGCTCCCTGACCGGATTTTCCTCTCTTGCTCCGTAAAGGCAGAGTTCCGTCTAGGTCAGAAAGAAGGTGTCGTCCGCTAGAGTGCAGCTGACGCTGAAGGGATTTGGAGTCATGCCCGACAGACGACACTCGCGATGGATTGATGGCTATTCTGGCAGAGACTGCCATGTGCCACCCTCGTTTAATCACTCAGTAAACTCTTCATGCAGTATCCTTGAGAGGCTTCTGATGCCTCGGTCGTGCTCGATGGAGTAAGTTCCATCACCGGACTCTCGTATCTCAGACTCCCAGCAGGTGTGGATTGGCCGGTTGCTCATGCTGCTTGGGCTACTCGCAGCTGGCTGCTATGCTATGGACATCAAGCTGGGGCCTCAGAAAGGAGGTCGCTTGCGGACGCGTACTTCGCCACAGACAATTCAGAACCACGACAGCCTCTTGTGGCCAGTGGCTTCAAGTCCCCAAGGAGAAGTGTGATGCCAGTGGCCCCAAGACATGTCCAAGTGAGTGCATACTACATGCTGTCCGAGAAAGCTACTTCACGGTTCTGGGATTTGGCGTGCTATAACGTGCTTTACTACTCATGCAGGTTCGGAAACTTCAGCGCCCGCTCGGAAGAGGCACTGTCAATATTCATGAACTTCTTCGTCATCGATGTTGCCGCTTGGGCTAGACGAGCGGTCCTTGTTACGGGATCTCCAGACGGCCAAGCCAGCTGGTTCCATTCCCTACCGTTGCTCCGTGTGTTTGCAGATAAGTTGCGAGGAGGTCGGCGATGGGTTTCGCCAGGTTACATGGCTGAGCAATGCTCTTGGGATCAACTTCGGGATGGCATTCTAAATCCCCTTCCAGCAGTTTGCGAGCTAGTGGCGTGCTAGTTTCTGCTATGTCGTTTGTCAGACTTGGCCCATTTCCGTCGAGGTGATTATTCTCAACTGGCTATGGCCCCTTCTGGCAGATGCAGCTGCTCGTCCAAGAATTCGAGGGCTCGGATTTTGCCTCGCACTGCCTTGGTTTCTGCGATCCTGCGGAGCCGGTGATTGCCCGTCCCTTGCAATCCTGTCCCACATGGCTTAGTCGCATTTCCCAGGGTTAAGAGACTGCTCATGACTAGCCGCGGGAGACTTCTTGAGTTCTCAGTCTGTTGAGCTCGACAAGGGCGTGGCTGCTAGTATTTGTTGGAACATGTTGGAACCGAGGGACCGAGCTCGCCTGTTCAGGACCCTCTTCGGTTCCAACTTTTGCCAACCCTGGGGCCCTAGACTCTAGACCCAGACGTTCGGAAACACAAGAAAGCCTGGAACTCTGGGTGCCTGTCATGGAATTTCCAAATTCTCAAACTCTTTGCGCTGAGGTGTGTGTTTTCTACCTCGTGGCCGAAATAGTCAGCGTCCAAATCCTCATGGAAAGCAGCTCGGTGGCCCTGGCACCACTCACATTTGCCCGGAAGGATGCCACATCAGTGCTCGTTGATACCCTCCCACACAGGCTAATGCGCCCGAGCTATGACATCTATGAAGTTGAAGTTACATGCTAGGAAGGTAGGCGGGCCTTTCCTTCCAATTCCGAAGCTGCACAACGCATCAGCTGCAGCATCGCAAGTGGCGTTGGCCACAACCTGAGGTTGGAAGATTGGGGTCGGCGTGGGTTTCTTTTCCCTGTTCTTAGCCTGGCTGGTTCGTGGCTGGTGGCGATGGAAACTCGGCTTGCGCTTCAGCAGTCCGAGCCGTCTGGGACATTGGACTGAAGGTATCCTCAGCTCCAAGATGGATGCTCTGTGTCTGAGGATAGTGGGCTTGGAGATCCTCCTCGCTGTCGTGCTTCTGCTGTGGCCTTATCACGGCCTGCATTGCAGATGACTTGGACATGAGAGTCTGTGCTTGTTGTGCAAGGAAGATGAATGCAAACTGGATAAGGATTGCACTAACGATCTCCTCCGGGATCGTGCGATTGTGGATCGATTCAGTTTTCACTCAGCATGGCGAGAAGCTCAAGGACAAGCGCAAGCTGTTGACACGTGAGCCTCAGCCGGGAGAGAGAGAGAGAGAGAGAGAGCAGAGAGAGTGAGAATAAGTGTGAGTGAGTGTGTGCGTGTGCGTGCGTGCGTGTGAAAGTGCATGTGCCGCCTTACATTGTCGAGGCAAGACAAATGCGGATGGCACCCCAGAAAGAGAGAGAGCGAGAGATCCGCTCGAACGTTCCTGATCGACTGGGTGTTTAGCTATTCAGTATGATGAAACCGAAAAATCAAAAAAAAGTCTCATGCGCGTTCAAGATGTGCTGTTGATGTTGGCTTGTTGGCTCACAAGTCCTTCGTCGAGCTCCTGTTGGCATCGCAGACCTTGAGGAAAGTGTTGTTGACGACGCATCGCAGAAGGGAGCGTGAAGAGCCCGTTGAATCCAACTTGGCTTTTTCAAGTAGCCTAAAATTATATATAATATAAGTATATATATATACACATCTATATCATTATACATAATTATATATAATAGATCAAATGGTTGCAAGCACGGCAGCAGCTCAGGGATCAGGGCAGGCACACAACATAACGAGATGTTTGGAGTCTAGAGTTTCATGCCACGGGTTTTGCGTGTTTGAGAAGCTTTACATCTCTCTGAAGCCCAAACCTTCAAATCCGGAGCACTGTGCCGGTAGGTGCAGGGGATGTTTTACAGAATCGCAGATGTTATTCCGTCACCTGGTATCATCATTAATCACGGTTGCACTTCTTGGCATGGCTTACTGTTCTGTCGCTGTTGGTCATGCCGTGGCTTGAATCACCTGCCAGGAGTGGCGTATCAACATGCGAGCGAAACGAAGAGAGACAGAGGACCGCACCGCGTTCTCGGCCACCATGGATGATTCCACAGATACCGTCCTATTCGTGTCTCTTATTTTCCCTGGTTTGAGGTTCCAGTGCATGTTGTTGACAACTCCTTCATCTGTGTTTGGGTAGGGTTACAGACAAGTTACAGGCATATCTTGAACCCAGCGTTTGCCGACACGTGTCTTCGAAGCCCCGCAAACAGAGATACACTGAAATGCGTTTATGGGTGGAAGAGGTGTGAATGCCAGAATTATCAGAATTGGTCTGCAAGTTGTGCCTGAAGGACTTGCACGAAAAGCAGCACCTTAAAGGTCGAAGCCAACAGCAACTGACATGGCACCGCACCTTCGTCAGGGGGAGTTGGACAAGCTCCGGAAGAGAGTCCAGACCCTCGAGGAGAGGGGCACGTTACTGCAATTGCTATGCCATGCGGTCGTGCAGAGAAGTTTTGACTGCGCCGTGCTGAAGCGCAGAAGATGCAAGAAGATGCTCTATCCAGAGAAAGCTCCAAGATTGTATGGATGTATGCTTTAGAGACATAGCGGCAGAGAGAGGGAGAGAGAGAGAGAGAGAGACAGATAGATGCGACACTGGCATAGTGTCAGTGTCGTACAAGTACATTTCATATTGAGAGCGCATTCCGTCCTTGCACATCTATACTCGCAAAACCAACGCTGCAGTCTCCTGCGAAGTGCTCGATTGCATGGAAAACCCTCTCAACTTGGTTTCAACTAGAGTAGCCTTTAGCGATACGATATGTGCCGAAAAAGGTCCTTTGATTCTCTGGTGGTTGCACTTTGCAACTTCGTTGCTAGTCTGCTTGCCCAGCGATCTGGCCAGGAGGAGAACGCAAAGCTCAAGACGTCTGAGAAAAAGAGATAAAAGGAGACACGTTTGAGGTGCAAGGGGCCCAACGTTGAAAATTACGTTGTACCGCCTGGCGAGTGCCCGATGAGCTTATGTACACTGGATACACAGGACACATATGTACAGGATTGTTGTTTATTTGTATTACGATCTCATCTGTCTGTATATACATACACACACATTTATGTGTAGTGGAAGTCTTGCCAGTGGCATAGCTCACCGTTGGGTGATCAGTTTGCAACTCGAGCATGTGTCTTCTATTTTCCGGACGCAGGGACGACCTCATCTCGTGATGCAAGGTTCACACGTGCCTCGAAGCCCAAACATGTAGCTTTCTGACCCATCCAGAGATCCCGGCCATGCGTTTTATCAGCAAGTTCTGCAAATGTACTACACCACAGCCCTGCAAGTGATCGAGACGTTCCGTGCCCTGCGGGCCATCAATTTCGATTTGCACAGCATCCAGGCATGGAAACTTTGTGCCTAGCAGTTTCAGGTGGCCACAGCCCAGCGGATGGCCCACGACACAGCAAGATCCTTCTGCGAAAAGTATTCCATTTGGCTCCACGCCCTTCCCATCTGTTGAGCGCGCTCTGCTCGCCGAGTGGATGAGTTGTTTTTGTCACTAGACACTTAGCCGGCATGTCCAGGTGTGGGTGTGAAATCTCAGAGTTAGTGCTCATATTGTCGTCCCGTAGAGCGCATAACATCCATATCTATATCTGTATGTACATACACAGATGTACGTATATGCATACACTTGTCATTGTTGTTGGTTTACATATGCGTCTATGCATGAATGCATACATGTATGCATAGGCACTTACACATGTATATTATTATGTCCATTTACAGGCTGGATTCAGGAGGGCCTTGTGGACCTGTGGCTCGCCTGTGCACGTGGCTGACGTCAAGGTAAGTCCAAGAATTGTTTGAGGCGGCTGCAATGGCAAACGCCATTTTCAAACTGAAGTCCGACTGAGAGCCACATGTTAAGGGATGTTAGTCGGTTTTTGGTTGTCGAAGGTTACTTTTTGCCTCCTCGTTCGTGTTTGTAAGGTATGTCTGTCTGTTCGATTATTCTTTGTTTTCGACGTTTGCACACATGTAGTAATGCAGTGCTTCTGCTGATTCTGCTGTAAACACCGCAGAGCACTGCTACTACTGCTACCGCTGCTTTCGCTGCATGTGCTGCTCCCACCACCACCACCACCACGACGACGACGACTACTACTACTATTGCTACTACTGCCACTACCACCACCCTACCACCACTACTACCAGTACTACCTATACCACTACTATTTCCTACTACTACCACCACCATTGTTAGTACTGCACCACGATGGTTACTGTGGGATGACGAGTTACAGGTTGCTTGAGTAGTCCTGCAACGTGCTCTCCTTCGACGTCCGCGGCTTCGTCTTTGCATCACTGGACATCGAACAGGTCAGAAAAAGATGCCTTTAACCAGCGCGAAGACATGAGGAAGTGTATCTTACACAACCCCTGCATGGCTTTGTGCCCAGCCTCCGGCATGTTGCCCAACGTCAATGCACTGTACTACCAACCATGATCTTCCTCCGAGTCTGAGGCGCACGGACGGACGAGCCACCCGAAGCTTCAAGATAGTCCCAACAACATCGGAATCGGAGACATACCGTACACAACTCTCAGTCCTATGCCCGTCGTCATGCGCGAAACTGGTCACTGTAACGGCCACCAAACTCTCGAAGCCAGTGCTCAAGCCTTTGATCTTCACCCTGTACGATTTTTCAGCGATGCTATGCGTAGGCACACAGCTGGCTCGGCGAGCCAGTGGCGATCCTGAAGACAAGCACTGCCCTCAGGACTTCGGTTCGGGATTCGGGGTAATCCGAATGCCTCGCCTGGATTGTCCGGAAGAGCCTGGGAGGAAGCCCTGACGTTTTGTCCTTGCATGCCGCTCCTGCTGGCTGATTTCCACATAAAGTGGTGCCATAAAATGCATGCGTAGGCAGGGTATTCCGCCCGCTGCGCAGACATACACTTCCGAAGGCTTCACTCATGTGAGGAAACCCTGCACTGACTTAGCATTCGCCGGCCGATGCCAGGTATGAGAGCGTTTTCTGGTCCTCCGAGAAGTGGTTCTGGGAGGTGAAGGCGACGGAAAGACAAAGTTGGGGGTTCGAGCTACGTCGGCTTCGGGATCTTGCGTCGAATGACCTCCCCAGAAATCTGATCGAAAATGCCCGCAGAGCCACAACTGCTGGCAAGAAGACTGGCAGGTTAGAGACCGCCAAAGTGAGCGGCTCATTTTCCTGGGCCACTACGCTGATGCTGATGAGGCTTGGTTTCGACACATTGCGAGCGTGGATGGACCTTCAAGCAGAGGCTGCCCAGGGTCTGTGGCACCTGCAGCTTTTCACTTCGTCTTAGCATTTCCTTCAATGTTGGTTTCCAGACTTGAATATACCCGCAAAGCCGCATTGTTTTCATTGCATGTAACGCTCCTGTAATTGCCTGTGGGTAGTATCATGCAAGGTTTTATATTCCCCCCGACGCACGAAGCGCCAGCTGCTCCCGCAGATCCAAACGGTTCACTTCGCCCTGAACGTATACATTCTCCGAATCCCTTGATGCATCAGCGTGTCCAGACTCTAGTGTACTCTGATTCGACACCACCAGCTCCTGACGAACGCCCTGGAATCGCGAACTACAGGCCGCCAAAGTGGCCGACTGCGCCGAACTGGCTTTAGACCAGATGCAACTTGGCCTCAGATTAAAGGTATTGTTGGAGCTGTACCGTGCCCAACTGCTGGCTTAGGGTTTAGGGCCCAAATTGGTGTTGAAACGAGCCATTCTGTTGTTCTTCCTGCAATCTTTTGATGTACAGCAGGCTCCCCCGAACCCACAAGCGCTTTGACCTGCGTCGGGGAGAGGAGAATGCATGAGGTTTTGAGACAATCCTGGCCATGCCTTGGGCATAGAATGACACAGATTTTCCTTGAAGTTGGCAGGACATGGAATTAAGTATGCCGCACTCCTTGCTGCTGTCGCCCCTGCCACCGCCTGTTGCCCTTGTTTGCACCGGGCCATACGAGTACCAGCCAAAGCCTTCCAAGCATCGTTTCTCATTTGACGGGCCGATGGTGCCCATGCCGCCCATGCCTGACAGAGTGTCCGTCGGTAAAAACCTCTGGGTAATGATTACTAAGAGTTGCTCTTTGGAAACATGCCGTGCTGCCGAGGTATCCGCCGGAAAGCGGACGGCGAAACTGGAGAAGACACTAGGTCATGAGGATTGACTTCGGGATGTGGTTTGTATCGGTTGTCGGCGATTCAACCGTTCAGCAGCGCATAGGGGATCGTTGCCATTGTTAAAAGTACTGAATGGGATGGTCAGTCGTCCTGAGCAGCTTTTGCACCAGACGAGGGTCAAGGGAAACGTTACTTCTTTTTTTGCCAAATAACTTCATGATGTAATGACGCTCAGTATGGTGTTGGCCCCGCACGTACAGCACAGTCACTTCTGCGTCCAGTCAAGATTCCAGCACCGGCGAAGTGGAGTGCAGCTGAAGACTCATATGCATCTTTGTTGTTGAAGAGTTGCTGCTTGCAAGAATCTCTGAGGAAACCTTCCCAAAGCAACGATCTACCAGGACGAGGTCGGTTGCACAGAGCTCAAAGGTACAAGATGATCATGAGACTTACGCGAACGTGCGGGCACTGGGGCCATGGGGGAGACGTCACTTTAAATTAATCATTTTCGTTTGTGCCAAGCCCGGTTCAAAGAAATTGTTGCCCAGGACATCTTCGTTAGCTCTTCCAAGTTTCCGTGCAACTCAGCTCTGTGGAGTCTCGGACGGCCCCTGGTGGCAGGTAGATGCAGTTGTCGCGGTGCTGCGCGGCACACGACCGCCTCCCCAACCCGAAGACTGAGCCAAGCCGGACCGAAACGGTACGGGGCTGCAGGGAAGTAAGCGCTGGGCGGGAGGAATTCAGAAAAGCAGCACTTGCCAGATCATCTGTCTGGTAGCTGAGCCGACAGCCCCATGCCTTTGGAGAGCGCCCCCGGTGCAACACATGATGTTACCATCTCGTATCAGAGCTTCGCAGGGCTTCGAACCACCTCAAGCATGGCTTCCAATTTTTTTTTGTGGAGGTTCATCGTCACCAAAGGGACCTGTTTCTGCTGTTTCATGTTCGATGCAGTTTTCGTGTTGTCAGACGTTTCAATGCAACGTGCATGCGGTTGAGCGTCGCTGCGACACTTTTTGCCAGGCAGCTTCACAGGCCACTGGCGATGTTCGGGACGTCCGAGACTTAAGAGCGCAGGGCCCTGGGGCGCTGCAGGGTTCATAAACGAGGTTTGGCTTCTTGCTCTTGCATTTGAGAAGCTTTTGAAGTGACACGCAGATCATGATCAAGAGCGGCAGTCAGTCACTGGCTCGAACCGCGTCACAGCAAATCGTCAGCACTTCTCTGCGTCTTCGCTTACTTTGCTTGGGTTTTCACGTTTCAGTCCTCAGACGACTCTTTAAGGTGCAGGCAAAGTCTCAGGCTAGGAATATTGTCAAATGCAATCACCGCAAGGATCAAAGTAACTAGTACCGACTGTTCCATCATTGTCATGATATTATCAGAGTCTCATCAATATAAGGTACTCCCGTGGATCATGGGTCATATAGAAAACAAAACCACTCATGCACACACACACACACAGACACAAAACATCATACACTAGTAGCATGTAATGACATTTGGAAAAACAAAGCAGCTCCATCCGAGATTGTGCGCGGTGCCTACGCTCAGACGGCCGCAGGGGCCCCAAAGTGAAGTGACTGGTGGCTATCTGGCAGCTACCCGCGTCTTCAACAGGAATGGGGCTAGAGAGGGAGAGAGAGAGTCTTAGTTTGAGGGCTCGGAGCTGCGAGTCCACGGTCCCCTGTCCTCACGCGAAATTGGTTCCCTAAGCTGTATAAAGCCTGCAGCAGCTGGGGGGTGCACCTCGCGGTGATCTGAGGGTGCTCGGATCGACAGAGAGCTCAGACCCCAAACCCCGTCCACGGAGCCGGAGCGGAAAGCTTGCTTTGCAGCAAAGTTGAGACAGGTGGGCGGCGCAGGTGCCAGGGCCTTAGCTCAGCTTGCACCGGGACAATCTTATCCCCACTCGGAGATGCCCTAGGCAGAGATTGAACCCCAGGAGAACCCAGTGCATGCGAATCCTCCGGTGATGTGGATGAAGCCCCAGCTTGCTGGTTCAAGTTTTATGCAGAAGTGGGACAAGAGTCGAATCACACGCACGCAGACCGAAAGAGCCGGCGAGAAAAAGAAGAAGAAACATAAGAAAGAACAAGAATCGGAGGACATGAAGCGAAACATACTGTAGGAGCAACCGGCCTTTTGGAGGCTTGCTGTGACAGTCGAGATGCCTAAGCATTGACTCTCAGCTATGCCCCTTTCTGACACAGTATAGGAGAACAAGCTCTGCCGAACTGCTAAGACATGTGATGCGGGGGATCAACTTGACATGGCGACAATTAGCCCTCTGAGCAAACAACAGTTTGGGGTTCAAGAACCACTACGTGTGTAGCCAGAGACCAAGAGGGATGCTTGCTAGCAAGAGGGACAACGGGCACTACATGGGCCAGCGACGGCCGTGTTAGAGCAGCCAGCAACATCCGAGGGCAGCAAGCACGAATAATGCCGAACGAAGCCTGCCATGTCAGACCGGGGTTTCATGTTTTCAAGACCGCTTGAAAACGGTTCTATCGAAACCATGGATGGCCGGTTGACCAGCTATAGTTTAAATCGGCGCCAGGATATTGTTCAGACTCGAAGCAATGGTCTCGCGCATCGCAAATATTCGATCTGTTGCCTGTGCTCGGCGTAGCTTCGGTGCAGCTGCCCGGCTTTCCGAGCACCTTGGCCTTGACTTACTTTGAGGTCTTGACGGTCTCTGGATGCACTTCGTGAGACACGCGAAGCTGAAGGATTGCCCCCTCCGTGTGGCGCGTGGGAGAAGGCCGACCCAGGGTGGCGGTGCTGGGCGGCGTGCACGGGAATGAGCTGCTTGGCATAAATATACAGAGATCTTCTTCGTGCATTAGCTTCATCATGCTGCTTGTGGAGAGGAAGTGGGAGTCTAAACCCAGTGCTGGACAGGCTAAGCGGTGTGGAGGTAGTGCAGCGCCTGGTCTCAGAGATGTGCGACAAACGGGACCCCAGGGGCTCAGGGTCAAAGAGGGCGTTCCTTTGCTTTTTTGACGGGGCTGAGCCTGAGTCGGGAGCAAGACTGCTGGCCAGCTCGTGCCTTGGAGCTGATCTTAGTGCGGAGGTGTGCTTTTCGTAGACCGCACCATAGATGGAGGAGCTGTGACAACACCACTGGCTTCCTGGTGGCTTCGTAGAATCTCGTAGAGCAGAAGATGCCTCTGCCCGGGAGCATTAAGTAGTCACGGTATGTCGGAGCTGTAAAATCATGCAGCTTCCAGAGGCGAATCAGCGCTTTTGGTCGGAGGGTTTTTGGCAGGAGCAAGTCCAGGGAGAGATCACCCTCGCCATCGGCAATCCTCCGGCGGTGAGCCGCGGGGTTCGGCTTCCTGGCCCAGTGTTCTACAGTCTGCTCTGCGACCCTGCAGACAAAAGACCCTCGCATTGATTCGTGTTCTATCTGGAGCCAATGGAACCCTCTGACTGAAATACCGCAGCACAGGTTTGTCCACCAGGATCTCAACCGCTGCTTCCAGGAGGTGCCAGCAGTATGATTCGCTTGATTCAGGTTGTGACCAGAATGTCGGGTTCATGGCACCATGGTGGCTCTATGGTTAAACTCGCTGTTGTTCCTGCAAAGTCGGAACCGGTGCCTGCCTCCTGCCCGTGGCATCACCGCCAAACCTTCGCACCCTCCTCACGCCTGCATCAAAGCAGAAAGCGGGCAAAGTGAGCCGCACCAGCCGTACCAGAAGGGCATGCTGGCAACGCGCCGCTCAATACACTCAGGATTTGATGTTGGAGGGTGCTATGAAACTCACTGGAAGCTGCAGGAGCTCCCCAAGCCCCAAGCATCTGCCAAAACCGACTTCGCCGCAGGTTGGTGGTGATCCAGCCATGCCTCTGGGCATGGAGCATGAGCAGTCCCGTGCCAAGGCACAATGAGGAATGGGGGGGGGTTTGGATGCAACATTCTTGCGCGGCCGGCCTAGTATACTGTTTGCCAGACATCTGCGACATCTGCGGCATTCTAAAACTGCTGAAAGATGTGGTATTACAGAGGCAGAGTCTGAGACTGGCCACGCCGCCTTATTCAAGAGGCAATCTGTTTCGCCTGGAGTGGATTGCTGCGAACGTTGATGCAGGTACTGATGCCGTTGCTGAGCAGCTTGGCTTGACGATCAGAAAAGCATCGTGGTAGCTTTCAGTAGTACGTCCGCTGTCTGCCATGGACATCCGGCCGATACGAGTTCAGTGTAAATATGGCAAGGGTCCACAAACTGGAGCTATTTGGCAGCGGGTCAAAACCTTCTGCTTTGTAACAGGGCCGGGGCGCCCCTCGCGCGACAAAGTTTGTAACAGAGATGGGTTTTTGCGACAAGGCTGGCGCGACAAGGTCCATCATATAACAATGCCGCGCGACAAAGGTTTGAAACAACACCGGCGCGACAAGGGTTTGTAACAGAGGGGGGGGTGGGGCCCCGCGACAACACGGGGTATTGACCCATCCCCATTTCAGTCGTGGCCATGACCAAGGAGGCTTGGACGTGTTGCTGGACTTGCATGCGACCAACAAGCCGTCCAAGCCCTTCGCGCGGCTTCCAGGCTGTGTGAGGTTGCAGCTAGTCCGCTTGAGGGGTAAGCAGCTATGTACATCGGCTGCGACTGAGAAATCGAAGGGATGCCGGACAGGGGAAGCCTCGCGGCCTCGTTTGCAGACCAACAATGGGCTATTTGTCGTCGTGCATGCTGAAGCTGGGTTGTAGTACAGTTGCAGTCTGTGGCCATGCTCACGCTTGGGTCGAGCGAATTAGCGATGCGTCCATGGTCTTCTGAAGCCAAGCCTCCATCCGACTCCATTCTGAAGCGATGCAAATACAAAAGTGGCATGCGTACTTCACGGGTTTCACGACCTCGGACAGGTCAGGATCGTAGTTCGCAGTGCACACTGGCACCTTCGTGCTGTTCAGACGCCGCAGATCAACTGCAACTCTGCTTGCTTCCGACGAATCTCGAACTGCATAGACACTGTCCAAGAATCCCAAGCCTTGTACTATTAATTATATTCAATGTGCCACGCAGGCCCCGTGGCTGGGCGCAAAGAACGCTTCGAATCCGCCGAAAGGCCGACATCTGACTGTGCACACTCGGAATCTCTGCTGTTTGTCACACCGGAACCGTTCTGCAAATAGGAAAGGTCTCTTGAATTGACTAGAACTTTGCTCGAGCTGAGTCATCGTCGTCGTCATACGTGGGGTTGGAGAGGTAGCGTGCCTGTCCATGCGCGTAGAGCCGCAAACAAAGATTACGAGTGTGACTCGTCACGCGAGTCTTGTCTGATAGCTGTGTGTGAGTCTTGCCCAGGCAGCATGTGACATGAAGAAGTCCTGCGTATTATGCGTCTACTACCGATTACCCGTCAGTGCATTCCAACTGTGCCTGAGGGCTTTCCTGCGGGCACTGCCAGCCTCCTGCCGCACGATCTTGTGGGCATCTTGACGGGGATGGTGTCGCGGATATATGGGGCGGATGGGACGCGTATCAGTCTTCAGTTCGAAACAACTCCAGAAGTTCCATGCACTTTATCCGGGCCGAAGCTTACAATGGGGACAGGCTACGGGCAGTAGCAAGGATCTTGCAGGTGGAGGGACGTTGAGACCTGGTTTTACTAGCTGGACACTGGACATTGTCGGCGATTTAGCTTGCCCGTGATTCGCGGAGGGATTGAGTTTTCAGACACTATACTCTTGTAAAGGTGCACACGGCAACCCACGGTCACTGCGCGTGGTCCAACACTTCAACACTCGGAGACTCATTTTATTGATTCGATGCAGCTGTGCAGAGCAACAGAATATCACACTGAGGATCCAGACACATTGATCGCTGGTGGGGCCATGTCAGATGAATATGCTCTGCAACACGCACCATTTGAAGCGTGCCAAAGGAGCACTTGCTTTTTTGTTTTTTTGTTTTGTTTTTGTGTGCGTGTGACTGTAGAGCAGAGCATCGTCATGCCATGGTCTGGTAATCTCTAGAGGAGTGGGTTCTGTGTCGTTGTCCGAGCGTGTCGGGAGGAGTGGCGAGCAAATTCATCCAGCATACATTTGCTACGAGTCTGGTCTCGCCTCTGACACGAGTTCTGCTGGAGCCATCTACAGCGCCGTGCACGCATGCTTCGCAGAGCACCACTGCTGCACTTAGCAGCCATGTAGCAAAAGCCAATTTTGCGATTTTGTGCAACCTTCAAACCTTCCGTCACCTGAACAGCTTCGTTTGACCACAGGCTTGGTGTCTTGAGACGCCCCAACGCCGTTGGTTCCACAGCGGAGGACGCAATCGGACGTAGCTCAGTTGCACATGCGTATGAGTAAGCGAGCCTACAATCTGATGATGATGGAGCATATCCTCATATCCTCATCGTGAGCGTGAAGACCCTCACCATGAAAACAAGAAGGAGCAGCAGCTTCTGCCGAAGACAGCCTGTGCGAGTAGCATCGGCACAGGAAGCGACAGCAATCGATAATGATCCTGCTGCTGAGGAGGAGGTTTGTGGACGATTTGTGGTGAGTGGCAACAAGCGAAGGTGGTGGCGATGGTAGTGGAGGAGGAGGAGGGTGTGGCAGTGGTGATGGTGGTGGCTGCAGCCGCAGTGCTGGTTCGTGAAAATAATACGATGTAAGTGATGGTGACGGTCGTGCCGGCGATGGTGCAGACAAAGACGATGATGAGGATGACGGGTTGGTGACATTGACACGGACTGAATTTCTGAATTGTGGACCTGTAGAGTCCAGCTTCTGTGGCTGAGAGAAAAACCTGCACAACCTGTAAAGCCGGATCCCGGATAATATGCCAATATGCTTCTGCAAATGCAACCCGCTGAAACTGAAACGCAAGACGCGCAATGGCGATCTTGAGGCTATGATGAATACGATGGTTGTGAGGAGGACGGTGATGACGGCGAGCGTCATTTTGGTAATGATATTCACCACGGACGAGGTAATGCTGGTATTGATGAAGAAGACACGGATGAGGATGCTGATGATGACGAGGATCATGCTGATTGGGAAGGGGAGGTGTTGGCAGTTTGGTTTT
This sequence comes from Symbiodinium sp. clade A Y106, assembly GCA_003297005.1. Classification (NCBI taxonomy): domain Eukaryota; class Dinophyceae; order Suessiales; family Symbiodiniaceae; genus Symbiodinium; species Symbiodinium sp. clade A. The sequence continues at coordinate 155,384 of BGNK01000692.1, forward strand.
CTGTGCAGCCTCAGCTCTCATTGCGGGTCCTTTCTTCCCCAGCGGCACATGCATGCGAACATGTTGCCTTTAACACTCTGCTCTTCAGACCTGACATCGAGCTGCTGCGAAATGCCGTTCAGGTGATTGGGAACATTTTGAGATTACCGACGTCTTCAAGCTCGATAGCAGGGGCTACGAGTGGATCAACGGCTGCCCGTTCTGCGAAGAGTGGACCTATGCCTCCTGAACCCGATCTAAACTCCCTCTCTCTCTCTCTCTGTCTCTCTGTATGTTATTTTTACTTGTTGGTACCTGTACTTGTATATGCATGTTTCAAGGTTGTTACTGTACATTGGTGTTGGTGCTCTTCCGTTTATCATCAAGTGCGTGCACGGCCCCTAAAGGGACCATAGGGACCTCAAGGCGTTCGTATTCCGGCCAGTTTCGGAACGCCTGCGACGTTTGCTGGCTAGCCTGGCAGATTTGAGTGGGATTTAGTTCTACAGCAGGAAGCTTATGCGTGTCACGGTGTTTGATCTTGAGGTAGCAAGTAGCGACTGTATGATGTAAGGGAATTGGACCCCTGAGCAAGCTATAGCAGCTACAGGCTATAGCCTTTCCGTGACCCATTGTTAAGAAGTAGTTTCAAGAACTGGTCAACCAGTTGGAACCGTTAGGCTGTTGGTCTACTATGCGAAGCGATGTCGCCGGTTGTTAAGAGATCCGAAGCCAATGAATGCGGAAGAACAATCAAGGAAACGTTTCTTTTAACGCGCCACGAGGCTGACCGGAGATGTTTATGCTTACATGTTGGTCCTCATGGGTTGCCCTTTCTGGAAGTCACAGATTCTCAAAAAGCGCTTGCATACACCAACAACCTAGAACAGCAATCCAGTATTCTTGCTTCTGATTTGGTGAAGTAAACTCTTTTTTACCTGGTGGTGTTGCTGTTGCCAAGGTTGCATAGGTTGCTTGACATGCCCGCCATATGAGCATCAAAACATGTTCGCTGTTCCCAGTTCTTTCTCGTTGCTTTTATGAGAGATAAGTAAAGCCCACTCTATACTGCCCGTTGCGAAAAACATTCTTCAAGTTGCCCTAAGCAATTCCCCAAATGCTCAGAGCTCGAAGAGTAGCTTTGTTTACCCCTCCGTACTTGGTGAGGCTTTGGCTCGCAGAACTTCCAGGCCAAAAGCTGTGGGCAGGGATTTCTCTGGGTCTTCTTGGTTGTCTACAGGAGTAGGAGGGCGGTTTGGTGTAGGTATCTGTATATGTAGTCATCCGCGGTTTCTTGGCAGCATCCTGTCTTTTCTGCTATTCCTGGAGTTCGGGAGCGGGATGGAACCTAACTTCACGAGCATGTTGCTCAAATCAGCACAGATGCAGTCTACCAAGGGCCTGCAGAAACCACAGAAGAGCCAGCCTGAAGGTGTTGCCCCCGGGAGCTGCCTTTGGTAAACGGCTTGAACCGCCTGAGGAGCTGCAGGCACCGACGCCCAGCTGAACTGTGTAATATAGGGGGTTCTTTATAATTACCTAGACTATTATGGGGGTTCCTTATTACGATTATGGCGTAATGGGCACCAAAGCCTTATTCTCATTATTACGGCCCCCATAGTAGGGCTTCAGCCGGGTTCGGTGGGAGTGGGCTTTTTCTACTCAACCAGAGAACAGGCATTAGGCCGGCCCAGGCTGGCCCCACGTTTGCAGCACACCCGCGGGCGATTGCATCAACATTTACTGAGTGGAAGCCGGGCCCCAAAGGATATCTACTCGTTTGTAGTCCCTGTGAGGTCCAGTCGAGAATTATGGTACTTCGCAAAACATGAAAAAAGGGCACCCAACCCATGCCCCGTTGCCGAGGACTGGCCGAGAGTCGTACCTCATCTTTCCGAAAGGTGCAGAGAAGAAATTGGTTTAGCGCTAATGGGCTCAAGAAACCCAATAAGTCCCTGAGCGACCTTCTATATTGACATTGATTTTGTAAGGTTCTTAGTTAATGTAACGCAGTATCGTTGGTGGCTCGCTGTGTCATCGAGCCGCCAAACTCTCCCAAAGTCAAAGCAGTTTGTAACGTTGGGTGCTGCCGCCCCGTCCGTCTGTCTTGATGTGTCACAGGACAGAACTGCTGGTTTATGGGTTGCGCGTCCTGGTCTCGATGGATGGAAGCTGGACTACAGCCTCGGCAATGCTGTGACATAGCCGTTCGTACAAGCATCACGTGAAATGCCCCCTTTGCCCCGGCATTGTCCCTTCCATTGCCTGCATGAAGCTGTAACGGTAACGAATCCCAAGAGCGAAGTCCGTGAGCTGCCTGGGAGGCAAAGCCTTTTGGCTCCCGGGTTGGCCTCTCGGCTGGCTCGCCCGGAAACTTATGCCCGAAGAGCTCTGAGATGTCAGTGCTGAGCTGTTTCACTTCGGCACCATCACATACCAAGAACTCGATCCTTCTGATCTGAGAGTGAGAGTCGAGAGCATACAGTAAGAACTCAGAGACACCGGCAAAGATAACGAATCTGCCACATCCTAATAATTGCGCATATGTGGTTGCTTCTGAATCGAAGCAAAGTCCAGGACCCATGCGTTTGCATTTTTTCGTCATCGGCCATAACGTCGGCTTGGTGAAAAGGACAGCGGCATTCCTGATGGATTGGATCTTGATGGCTGTACGTAAGACTGAAGAACGGAGGAAGGGCATTCAGTGGCTGTGGCATCTTCTTTGTGCCCAGCTTGCGGTGCCATTCAAGCGTGTATGCTTGCTACCCAGCATAAACCCATGTAGACTGCAGCCGAAGCCTCAGAAGGCCCTTCTTCGGAAGACCCAGTGCTGAAGGTCCTTCCTCTTGACGTCGGCGACATTCAGAAGCGTCGCAAGCTGCTCGGTGCCGTCCCGAGTGGCTCGATACCGGCCGGTCTGGAAGGGAGCCCAGCTTTCCTTCCTGTTTCTTTGCTTTTTGATGCTGGTCTGGTGTGCAATATGATTTTGCTCCGGTGGCTTTCTTCCAGTTTGGTGGAACACAAGGAATCTTTTCACTGAGAAATGCGGTCCACGCAAAGCTTTTGCATTTGGCACAGGTTACGAGGAGGGCGACGTGAACGAGTCTGCGGATTTAGGCGCTTGATGTGAAGTGCATAATGGTGATCCAAATATCAGAAGGTTTCGGTTTCAGGCCTTCCTGTGTGACTCTCCCTTTCTCGTTCTCTCGCTCGCTCTCTCTGGGCTGGGTCTACTTCTTTCCACACAGTACTCACACATATGTTCGGGTGAGATTGTATGTATCATTTAGATGTTACTCATGACAAGATATACACAAAACCGTTTTGGTACCTCGTACCCGGAAATCCACGCCTTCGCATCTGCAGGTACGTCGGGTTCTTGAAACTTGAATCTTTGGCATTGCGTTTGCCTCTCTCTGTTTCAGGCTGCCCCTTCAATAAGCAGAAGAAGTCAAAAAGCTCCTTTACTTCTCAGCTCTTTTTCCCTCTCTCTTCTATCAAAAGCTAGAAAAGGCTCCCTGGTCAGTGGCAACTAGGACCCTGCTAGGAGGGATCCTGCAATCTATCAGTAAGAAACAAGATAGGCCCTCCCCATCCTCCCAGGACATGTGAGAGATTGTGAGAGCACTTCTGCATATCTCTATGCGCCGCCGACCTCGAGAACTCAGGCTTTGCATGCTAGTACATCCGATGATGAATAATGTGGCATCAGCGACGTGCCAAGCGGGAGCCAAGAAGAATAGCATGGCGAGCTCTTGACGTTCAGCAACCAGAATTGGAAAGGCTGTTCTTCTCTGAAGAAAACCTATAGTACTGCTGTAGAACTTCGTGCCTGCTTTGCGGCGAAGAATATATTTAACACGCTCGTTTAAAAAGAGAACCCATCATTAGCCCGTTATGTTTCAATATGAAACCGGGTAAGCAATCTTTCTCCTCCTACAACATCAGGAAGCACCCCTGTGTCTCTTTGTGCCTGGGCAGAGTTCAGACAATGTCATTGTACCTTGAATAGACTAACAACGCATCCTCGCTTAGAAAACCAGAGACATTCCAGAACACACGCCGAGAAGTGGCGAGTTGGATCCCGAATAGTTACCTAGAGTAGAGTCAGAAAGCACAGTATGATACTTGAAGTACTAGCTGGAACACCCGGTAGGAATCCTGATGGTACCACCCAGACTATCTTTCCAAGTCTAGGACTAGAGCTTTGGCGCGTTGTGGAGGCTTGGGATGTGGCAATCCCCTCACCACCGCCAACCTGCAGCCGGGCGAGGCACGTGGGCACAAAGCAACACTGTAATAATTGTAATATACTATCATATGCTGTATGCTATAGTGGACTATACGGTGAGACCATCTTCAGTGGCCGTAACATGAAGACCACATTGCACCAATTTTCTAGCTTCCAACATGACAGCCTGTTCATGCATGCGCGGTGTTTCACACTGATTTCTTCGGACCTGCATTGGATCGCAGCCTCAGGTCTCCCTGGTGCTTAGTAATGTAGGGAAGGGGGGAATGGATCCCTGTAGTAGTCCCTGTTTATAGAATCCCAATAACAGTCTCCATAATCCATTCCCCCATTCCCCACTAAGAACCAGGCAGTTGTTTCATCAAGACAGCTTTTCGCGGTTTCGGGCCGGCAGCGCGAGTTGCTGATGAGCCCCGCAAGCCAGGTGGTGTTGGACCTGGGCAGCGGGGCAGGTATGGACTGCTTCATCGCAGCAAAGCAGGCCCGCATGAGTCCTTCGGCGCTGTTTTGCCCATCCTGATCATCAAGGCTTTTGGTAATCCCGTGCTGGTGCAGACTGCGAAACCCTGCTAGCTGCTAGTGCCAGTGCCGAGTGTTGTCACTGTTTTGACAGGTTGGGCCGAAAGGACATGTCCTGGGTGTTGACATGTCGGGAACTTAACGAAGCTTTTTCCTGAATTCATTTGGTGCTGATCCCTGACCGGTTGGACGCTGGTCCTTGTTGAGGACACCGGAGATGCTCATCAAGGCCAGAGCCACTGCCGCAAACGACAAGGTTAGCAACGTGCCTGGCTCCAAGAGTTCCCGCCACATGTTTGCGGGCGTGGGACTTGCAGCCGTTGCTTTGCCTGGAGTGTATGATGTTCGGGGCCGCGTCTGCTTGATGGCTCGCCAGGCAGTGAGTGGAGACTCTGTGATGCTAGGCTGCATGCCTGCCTATCCCGTTGAATTTGGCTGCCAGATCCGTACACATTCTGCAAGTCGCCACCCAAATCTGCAGATCCGTCTGAACATCTTCCGGCAACCCAGGAATCAGTCTTTCAATTTCGCCCGAACGAAGAGCAGCAAGGGGTGCCAGCCGAGTGCACGATCAACTCTAGTGCAACGTCTTTTCGGAGCCTACACAAACCAAAAAGCCAGGGAAGTACTGGGAGACCGAACATGGATCGACCGATGTCGGCTTAAGCCATGGACCCGTCGACTTGCGAGCGTTTCTCGGGCAGAACTGGGCTGATTTTGCCATGAATGAAGCTTTTGTGCCTGCAAGACTCCTATCCTCCTGCAGCCCAGGAATTGCGCAATCGCTGCAAGTCTTGGCAACGGATGGGAGTGCCACAGCTTGCCTGGCTCCATTAATTAACAGTTAACGACTGGACTGACCTGTTGTCGGCGACGGTTTAACGCGGCGTAGGCCAGGCTGATTTCTCATAAAATCTCCTACATAAGCCCAACATCACGGGTGGTTACCTTCAGTCAGATGGACGGCGATTCAGGCAAGCTACAGAGACCTGACCTGAGGCGACACAGTCGACCGGTCTCTTCTCCTCGAAGCCTTGGGCCTCTCGGCTTCGCTCTGTGACTCGCCCTCGCGAGCTGCTCGCAAGTGAGGTCGACTCGACCCCTGCTGGACGGATGAAGACCTTCTGAGCCTTGGCTCGTGAGGCTTGTCGGGGTATTCAGGAAGGCGGTCGTAGTGCTCGGCGTTCTTCAGACCGTGCCGTGGTAGAGTTCGCTGATTCCTGGCATGCTGTCATTAGGCTGCAGCCTGCACGGAAACCAATCATCTTCTCCCCGTGCAATGCCCTTTACGGGTAGAGCCCTTGATGCAGACCCCAGTTTCCGCAAGCTCCCAGAACCACGGCGGGCCTTAAACAAATCCCGCAACCTGCTAGGCCCTGTCTCCTCAGGAGGTATTAAGGAGACCCAAGATCTTGCCTAGGCTGTGTTTGACTCGAGCATCGCTCGGCAACTTTAAGTTCCCCCAAGCCCCTAGGCAAATGCTTGGACACGTCGTGAGAGCCAACAACCGAAATCTTACCCGTAATGTAAGGTATAATTGTACAAATAGTCCTTATATAGTCTTTGTAGTACTGCAATACCCTTGCCCTTTTATTACAGTTCCGCCCCCATTGACGAGTCACTCCCGAGGAAGATCCTGCGAGCAGCCGGCATCGCGGAGGATGCGCCCATCAGTTGCTCAGCTCGGAGCAGTTTTAGATCAAGTTTGGGGAGAAGCCCGTGCACCGTGTGGTTGCTGATTGGGGTCTTGATTGTTTTATGATCCTTTTGACAGCTTCAGGCTTCGGCTGTTGCAGGTTTTCGAGTTCTGTGCGTGTCAGGCTGCGAGGCATTCACGCGGTGGCTTTTTGATGAGAGCCGCCAGCCAGCCACCACGCTCCCCGGCTGCAGGGCACACTAGACGGCCGATGGGATGAAACATGTGCACGACACATAGACAATCGTGGCTGCACCTCCTTTTAAGTCAACTCAAGTTTTGGTACGTGTCATGCCACAGTTCAGCAGGGCCAGACTTAGGCAGATATTCTTGCGGGCATTGCATGTCACGGTCCCGAGACCCAGGAGCTCGTCGGCTTTGAACCTGGCGAACCAACGCTTCCCACAGTGGCTTGGAGTCTTTTGGAGCTTTCAGAGATTTTTACACCTGCGCAGTCGGCAGTGAATAGTCAGATGGTTGCTTAATCTGCTCTGCATGTGTCTCAGGGTCTATGGCTGTGGGCTTTCGCCTGCAGCCTTGGGTTCGAATGCATGCAGCTGCCATGCCGTGCGGTCAGAGGTTTGAATCTTGCCAGACTAGATTGAAAGATGTATGTATGTATATCTGCATGGTTTGTATGTATATCTGTATGGTCTGTATGTATGCGTATATGTATATATATATAGATACAGGAATTAAATACAAATAAATCATGCGACTGCAAGGTTGGGGGAGATCCCGGAGGTGACAAAGATCACTGATGCCATGTGCCCTGGCAACGCCAAACGCACCCAGTCCCACCCTCTCTCTGTAGGCCTAGCCTTTTTCCCTTCCCCCCAAAACCAGAAGCCTCCAAGGACCGTCGAGTTCCTGACAGATGTCGAGGGAAACTGGGAATACATGGCATCTCGGCTGGAATCCCTCGCTGTAGCTCCTTCACGCCCCCTGTGCAGACGGCATGCCGCGCATTAGGTCCACTTCGTTTCCTTGAGCCATGTCCTGTTTTGGGATGGCGAGGCGGGCAAAGAGGTTGATTGCAACTCGAGTAATCAGACTTGGGTATCCCGTCCATGTGTTTCAGGATTTGTAAGCGTCAGGCATGTGCTTACTGTTGTGATGTATGCGCGCGCGATAAACGGTCCGGCATGTACAGTAAGTGGCGTGGCTGCAAGAGGATGGATGATAACTGTGCAAAGTTCGTCAATGTGGATTCCCCCAGCAGTGTGGTACACACTATAGAGACTATAGAGTTCAAAAGTTTAGTGTGGTTCAAGAGAATTGGTTAGGGCGTGTGTGTATGTGTCTGTAAGAGGTGCGCGCGACGGGGGTTCCGGGGACACGGCTTCCGCCGTGGTGTGGTGCGTAGTTTGCGTTAGTTGCATCTTGTTTCCTACATACTATATCTACACAGGATGCGTGCGGCCCCGTCCCGCGGAAAGCCAAATCAGTTGCAAAATTCCACAGCACTGGCTTCCTTTTGGCTTCAAAATGCCTGAGTCCCGCCGAGCCCACTAGTATTTGAGGAAGCTTTTTGTCCGTGCTCCTGAATCCCGCAGCATATGGGGAGAAACCTGATCGCCGAAGTTCCAAATCCTCCAGAAAGTTGGAAAGCATTGAAGCGGGGCTCCAGGATCCCGGCAGTACATGGATATACAATAAATACATTGCACATGCATTCATACATACACACCTACATACACACCTAAGCCTACATACATGCCTAGGTACATGTGTACGTATTTGTACATACGTGCACACAAGCTCAATACCCGCATGCCTGCAGGAATGCATGAACGCATATTGTTTATACATAAATAGCAACTACGAACATACACGATACACACGGGAACAAACAAGCATACACATGCACATGCATGCATACTTGCATGCGCACTACCGTATGCACGTAACAATCAGCATAAATGACAACATCTAACCCTTTCTGATGCTACTTCATCAGCTCGGGTGGTGTAGAAATCATCTCTGTCAGCTAGTTGTAGTTCAGGAAACGTACTTGTGGACCGAGAGACCTCGTTTGGCGGAGTCCGAGTTCCGAGAGCGTAACTCAGAAAGGGACAATAATTCTAGCAGTCTAGCAACAAAACGAGATACGTCATTGTTATCGTGCTGGAAACTGAAACTATGTGATTATATATTTCCATTGCTGATGCTGCTGCTACCACTACTGCACTACTCCTACTACTACTACTACTGCTACTTCTCCTGCTACTACGACGACGACTACTACTACGACGACGACTACTACTACTGCTCTTGCTGCTGCTACTGTTATTGCTACTGCTTCTGCTTCCGTTACTGGTACCAACACGGCTACTACATCGCTACTATTACCATTCGTAGCACTGGCAGTGGTAGAGGTAGTTTGTCGTATCAGTAGTAGTAGTAGTAGTAGTAGCAGTAGCAGTAGCAGTAGCAGTAGCAGTAGCAGTAGCAGTAGTAGTAGTAGTGGTAGTAGTGGTAGTAGTGGTAGTAGTAGTAGAAGTAGTGGGAGTAGTAGTAGTAGTAGTAGCAGTAGTAGTAGTAGTAGTAGTAGTAGTAGTAGTGTTGTTGTTGTCGCCGTGGTGGTGGTATCCCAGTAGTAAGTAGTAGTAGCGGTCGTGGTAGTGGTAGTATTGCTAGTAGTACTAGTAGTAGTAGCAGCAGCAGCAGCTGTAGCCGTAGCAGTAGGAGTTGGAGTGAGAGCAGGAGTGGGAGTAGGAGTTATAGTTATAGCCATCGTCGCAGTAGCAGTCGTTGCTGTTGCTGCTGTTGCTCTGTCGTTTTTACTGTTGCTTGCAGTGTTTCTTGCTGCTACGTAATATCATTGACGACTTGATTATGCGCATCTTGTTGGAACTCGAGCTCGGTGCTGCCAGGAGCGGGGGGCCTGGGGCCCAGGCCAGCTTTGCATGCGAGAAGACGGCTACCTGGTCTTCGGAGGCTCGAAAACGATGTTTAGATGGCTAAATGAGTGTCGTTACAATCTGGGGGCCATATCGATGCGAGGCGAAATCCTATAGGTCTTGGGCTATGTCAGTCCTAGTACTGTGTCAGGGAACGAGCCCGGCTCCAAACCCACTCCGGAGCACAGGCAGCTGCAAAACTGGCACAATCCATAGCAAAGCAGACACGCTTCCGCTCACAGAGCCCACCCTCGCCTTGGACTTGAGTTCTGTTGGCAGCGAAGGCGATGCAGTGGACAAGGGCCCAGGCGATATTCGGGTCGTGAAGACACTCCTCTCCCTCAAGCAGCGCTACTGGTCAAGAGTTGCCTGGACAGCAAAAGGTTTGCAACACGCGTGTACATGCATATGTCGTTTCAGAAGGGTACATGCGCCTCCAATCCCGTTCAACAGCCTGAAAGCCTTCTCCCAGAACCTTCCGTCCTGGTAAGACCTTTGACGGCTTCTACACTGGGCTAGAGCACACAGTCTGCCTGTTGTAGAGTGCCAAGACACCGGGAAATGGATGATCTGTTGACTTGAAGCGCATGCCGTGCCAATCAGGTTTTCATCGTTTTGGGAAACCGAGACATTTGCAGCTTGCCTTGCATCATCTTTTGAGCGCTCGGTGGGGATGTGCACAAGTGTGTATGTGTATGTATATATATATATATATGTATGAAATGTATGTCTGTACATCTGTGGATATATATATATATATATACAGATACGTATGTATAAAATATGTGTGTATGTATATATTTGTATATGTGTAAATATATATGTAGACACGCATGCATATACATACATGCACGCCACATACCACTGTGCATCTATATGTGTGTGTGTGTGTGTCTGTGACCACGCCTGCCTGTGTTCATGTCCATGTGAGTATTTGAAGCTGTTAAACCAATCAATTCTGCTAATAGATGCGCCATGATACGACCATCCCGTGCTCATTTCGGCTCAAAAGACTCATCCTGGAGGAATCATCCAAAACCGAGCTTGAAGTAGAATGTCATTAAATATGTCCGCAAATTCAATTGTTTCACGNTGCAACCTTGGTTTGAAGAGGGTCTCGTTTTCAAGACTGAATCGTGCTTGTAGGCAGAACGGGTACCCATGCCTTTTTAGGGGCCTACTGGCGAACTATACCACAGCTACTGTGTGCCTTTGACATTCGCCCAAAAGTGGTGCTTATGAGCCCGCTGGAACTGCAGACGCAATTCAAAACTCTGGACTTGCTACTGCAAGCNTGACATTCGCCCAAAAGTGGTGCTTATGAGCCCGCTGGAACTGCAGACGCAATTCAAAACTCTGGACTTGCTACTGCAAGCGCAGATGTGCCACGCAAGGATCACTCAGTTGCTGAATAGAGTCTCATCACGCCCACCGTGCTCTCTGCTAATAGATGCACCATGATACGACCATCCCGTGCTCATTTCGGCTCAAAAGACTCATCCTGGAGGAATCATCCAAAACCGAGCTTGAAGTAGAATGTCATTAAATATGTCCGCAAATTCAATTGTTTCACGNCCATGATACGACCATCCCGTGCTCATTTCGGCTCAAAAGACTCATCCTGGAGGAATCATCCAAAACCGAGCTTGAAGTAGAATGTCATTAAATATGTCCGCAAATTCAATTGTTTCACGGTGTGGGGCTGTGACGTTCAGGCTCCAAGAGTCTAAGAGCACCGGTAGTAGCTAATCATGGTTCTGGACCTGTGCCCTGAATTCTACGTCGGTGGCAAGGAAAACCTTCTCTGGCAGCCGGAAATCGAGGAACACCAACGGCGTTGTTGGTTGGCTCCAAAGCCCGATGTGGCTGCAGACAATGTGTCAAAGAAGATGCCCAAGGCAGCACCAGCTGGACCGGCCACGACCTTGGCGCCAGCAGCTTTGAGCTCGCGTTATGTTCAGATATCCCCAGCACAGAAGCTCTCCGGGACCTATGCAAGCGCTCGCAGCATCACAGGCTTCCGCCAAGTTCCAACTTGCCAACCATCCCGAAGCCTCAACAAAACCCGAAACCCCGAAAGCATGGAGTCGCGAGAGCGCAAAAGCTTGGAGCATCCGAGTGTGAGTGTAGTGCCGACACATCCAAGTCCTCAATCAAGCTGGTATTTCACCCTCTCTGGAACCCTATAAGACCATCTGAAGCCCCATAGTCATCTTGTACAATCACCTTTGCAGGCTGTCCTGGCTACAGCGGAACAGCCCCAAAGTCAGCGGTGACAGTGGCAAAGCCGGCCTCATCGCTTCTGGTCGATCGGAGTCGTTGCGTGGCATTCCCGAGCACGACCCAACATCCTGCGGTGATTATCAAGGGGGTCCACAGCACGGCACCTCGAGTGACGATGCGCATCGTCCAGCCCGCGACCTTTATGCCCTACATGCAAGTGCGAGCTCCTTCACAGCCAGTGTACCTGATGCCTCGAGAAACGTCCTATCTAGGAGGATACCTTCCGNGAGTGACGATGCGCATCGTCCAGCCCGCGACCTTTATGCCCTACATGCAAGTGCGAGCTCCTTCACAGCCAGTGTACCTGATGCCTCGAGAAACGTCCTATCTAGGAGGATACCTTCCGTCCGTGTATGCAATCAATCGCATCGTTCTTCCGCCACGCGTTCTCCTGCGGGCCTAGTCTGGTTCGTAGATGTCCGTAGCACTGTTTCATGTCCCCATGGCCGAACAAGGCCTGGAATTGAATGACAGCATAGCGCATGGTCCACCAGTAGTGCCCTTGCAACCTTGGTTTGAAGAGGGTCTCGTTTTCAAGACTGAATCGTGCTTGTAGGCAGAACGGGTACCCATGCCTTTTTAGGGGCCTACTGGCGAACTATACCACAGCTACTGTGTGCCTNTGCAACCTTGGTTTGAAGAGGGTCTCGTTTTCAAGACTGAATCGTGCTTGTAGGCAGAACGGGTACCCATGCCTTTTTAGGGGCCTACTGGCGAACTATACCACAGCTACTGTGTGCCTGTGACATTCGCCCAAAAGTGGTGCTTATGAGCCCGCTGGAACTGCAGACGCAATTCAAAACTCTGGACTTGCTACTGCAAGCGCAGATGTGCCACGCAAGGATCACTCAGTTGCTGAATANGAGTGACGATGCGCATCGTCCAGCCCGCGACCTTTATGCCCTACATGCAAGTGCGAGCTCCTTCACAGCCAGTGTACCTGATGCCTCGAGAAACGTCCTATCTAGGAGGATACCTTCCGCCCGTGTATGCAATCAATCGCATCGTTCTTCCGCCACGCATTCTCCTGCGGGCCTAGTCTGGTTCGTAGATGTCCGTAGCACTGTTTCATGTCCCCATGGCCGAACAAGGCCTGGAATTGAATGACAGCATAGCGCATGGTCCACCAGTAATTAGTGCCCTTGCAACCTTGGTTTGAAGAGGGTCTCGTTTTCAAGACTGAATCGTGCTTGTAGGCAGAACGGGTACCCATGCCTTTTTAGTTCGCCTACTGGCGAACTATACCACAGCTACTGTGTGCCTTTGACATTCGCCCAAAAGTGGTGCTTATGAGCCCGCTGGAACTGCAGACGCAATTCAAAACTCTGGACTTGCTACTGCAAGCNCTATACCACAGCTACTGTGTGCCTTTGACATTCGCCCAAAAGTGGTGCTTATGAGCCCGCTGGAACTGCAGACGCAATTCAAAACTCTGGACTTGCTACTGCAAGCGCAGATGTGCCACTCAAGTCACTCAACGATCACTCAGGTGCTGCATAGGACTAGGAACTTCAGGAACCTCATGACGTCCACCGTGCGCTAGGCAAACTGCGCTTCTACGCCGAGCTGACGTCCGGTGAGGACGGTGCGAGCTTCGAGGAGAAGGGTGGTGCACCTTGGGCAGCAGTTCATTGGAGTTTGAGCTTTATAGTTTTTTTAAGGATGCCGAGCAAGCCTCAGAAAGTTGGACCATGGGGGTTGGAGCCAGGGGGCGGTGGGATAGGCCTGGCATTCAAGCGAGGCTTCAAAGTAGCATCCTATGCCCAGCAATGCCAATATTCGGCGCCAGGCTCGCATGGCCGGAGCTCGCCTGCAAACCACCCGTTCACAACAAACTGTAGCACAGGCAGCTCCCACCGGCGTGTTGCTAAACGCTAAGGCCTACTGGATTCCAAAGCCGGCGCCTTTCCCGGATTACGATGACTACCTGCGCGAGAAGCCTGCCTGATATGTGACACTGTCAATGCCCTTGGACCTTCCAGACAGGAGAGCACGCAAGAGGCTCCGAGTCAAGGGCTGCGGGTTCCTTCGAGCCATGTGTCCTGCTTGATGGTTCCTTTGCAGATTGATGCTGGCTAAGAATATTCGATCTGGGAGTGGAAGGCTCGGACGCAACCGATTCTCACACCTGCTGCGCGCTTGGAGCTCATTCTCATAGTGCATGCTGGGTTTCAGAAGGGTGGGAGAAACCTGCCGCCTTTGCTCGCGTGGGACGCTGATGCTCGTGATGCTCGACCAGTGGATCTTTGTGCTCGGTGGACATGGGGTTGACTTTCGTCTGGGACACCCCCCTTCTGCGAGCCGATTCTCGCTGCAGAGTCAGATGACAGTGACGCTCGCCTCCCGAGTGTTTCAAGAACAAGTTCGGATTCTGCCACAGATTTGTGTGTGCTGAGAGAGGCCGTCAGTGGTTAACCGCTTAGAGGACTGATTGCCTTAGCCTAGCCTGCGTAAGCAGAACCGTCGGTGTTCATGAGTGCTGCAACACAATCACAGGTCTAAGTTTTTCTGAGCGCACGCGCATTCCAGCATCAACACCAGCTCAGGAATAGCTTGCAGCGGGGTCATGTTAGCACAGTTCGCTGGGTGCTGGACTGCAACATGGGATGTCCGGCCCTTAGCCGAAGTAGCCTCTGCTAGACGGCTAGACCTGAAGCATCTCGATAGACCTTATAAAGAGTGCCAGGGGACGTGTTTGCACTCCAGAGGATTTATCGATTCGATCTATCCTGGGTAGTTGGCCAGCGAAACAAACCAACGGAAGCCAGCCCAAATGCTCTCAAGTCTGCAACATTGTTTGCCTACTGACAGGTCAGACAACGACATTCAAGACCAGAAGGCGAGCGTAGATGAACAGACGATGCTATGGAGACCTGTTTTTCAATATTGTGCATTTCCGGGAGCGTTGTTCCTGCATTGTTCCTGCGACTACACGCGTGAGAGAGATGAACCTCAAGCGAAATGCGAAGATAAGAGTGAATTGCATTGCGGTCTCCGCATCAGCAAGCGCCACACACAAAACACTAAGCAGCCGGAACCATCCCGGACCCCAAACCCAATTTCAACTCTCAGTGAAGATCCTGAAATGCGGGAGGCACGAGCTCGCCCTTCTCGGCAGATCTGCCACCGATGAGGCTGCCGCACAGCTGCACATGGCTGCGCCTAACGAGTGGCAGGCTTGAAGTGCGTCCTCTTAATCACTACCTCTTGTCTTATTATACATTTATATCGTCTCATGACATATGCAGCTTAACTAGCGATTGGGTCTGGGCTGGTGCACAACACGCCTCTCTTCGCTGTTTCGGCAGCGATGGAAGCATGATGAGGAGTGCGCATGCGACAACTCATGCCACTCTTGCTGCTACCAGTACGGCAGACGTACACCATCTGATAACTTCGGAAGGTTAAATAAACCCTTGAGTCTATCACAAATGACAAAGGCAATCCCGCTTCGAAGGCTGTACTTCCGCAAGCCCGACAGTCACGTGCAGTGATTCAGACGCAGGGTTTCACGCATGAGGCAGGTCCTGAGCCAGGCAAATCAGGCACTCCAGTCCTGGGCCACGAGCATTTTCTGTTCAGAACAGGTTTTCTTCGGTTCGTTCGACGGCAGATTGTCAGCTCAGGTGGTTCAGAGCTATCGACGCACGGCAGAACAAGCTCTCATGGAGAGGTAGCTGCGTGGCCAACGAACCCACGCACCGTGCCTATCGAAGTCGAATCACAGCTCTTGTAGGTATCGTCCAGGACATCTTATGAAAGCCAGTCGGTCTCCACGCGTCCCAGTCAGTGGTTTTTCGGAGCGACGGTTTCTGTCTCTTGCGAATGAAGCAGTTTTTGTTATCATCTCTGAGCTTCGGCATGTCGGCATACTGCTCTGCAGACACAATAGCTGAGGCATTTGTGTAGAGGGGCACCATGCCAACTATCGGTTAAAATTGTCACAGCTCCCCCTGCGATATGGGCTCTGAGCAATCTCGAATTGTTCGACTTGTGTGATCCGCCACAACCCTCAGGAAATCGGTTGCTGTGAAGACAAGCAGCTCGCAATCTTCACCTAGACCACCATGTCAAAGAGTGATTGGCCTAGGAGATGCAGTGGACCCCAGCGGTGCGGATCCCTGGATGCTGGACCTCCTGCACGTGGGGTTTCTCGGAGAAAAAGGAAGATAAAGGAAGGGATGCCGCACGCTCGTACGTTTAGCTCCAGCTCAGTGCAGCTGCCTCGAGTCGTGAAAAAGTTCGCGTAAACTTTCGAGATGTCGTTGGTGAACCTGCAAGCAAGAAGCAATGGGTCGTGAATGGTTATCATAAATCAGTTCTGAGGCAGCTCGCCGTGATTGTCGGCGATGCCTTATTCATCCATGGGGGACTCTACGACGAAGCACTGGGTGCTCCGGACTTCGTTCGCCGGATCATTCCATGGTCTATGGTGCAGTGTTTCTCAAGGCCAAACATGTATTATGGTCTAGAGGCCGGCCACCTATTACAGCCGTTCAAAGATGCTCTGAATAGATATAGTATCTATAAAGAGAGTATAGAGGCTAAAGGGTCAAGCCGCTGCGTGTCGAATGCGGGGTTTGCAGATGCTGTTAGTGTTCTCGGAATGTGCTAAAAATGGGAGCACCATGTTTTGAGCCTCTTTCGGAAATCTTTCCGACCCTCCTGTCGGCTTCACCTCGAAGGATTCCCCAGACCGTGCGCGTGTTACCTTCCCAAGTGCAGAACTTGCAATGTAGTTCTGTAGTCGACTATGACTCCGACCGCACGTCCCTGCCCCACAGGTATGGGGAAGGGTTAGGCTGCGCGTTTTCCTGAGGTGCTGTTCCTGGCGAGGAGGTGCCGAGAGAGACTTGACTAAAAGTGGTGTGCATCCCTGGGCAGGGCATCCGGCGTGATCTGGGAATCTGGGCCAGAAAAAACCGAAAACCGATCCCCAACTCGAAGATCCGGAAGCTGCCATCCTCCAGCTACCCCCCGGACTTCTAGCAGCACAGAACGAGTTTTGCGATCTTCCTATTAAATTCTATATTGCGATGTATTGCGCTTGTCTTTGGCCATGTTTTGGTAGGGCGAGTTCAGTCACTTTGTCTGTCGCGATAAATGGGTCAGCACAGACGGAGCCAACCGGAGTCTCGGAAACAGCACGAGTTTGGTGCTGTAGACATGTAGGACGAATGTAGGGGCCAAGCTGGAGGACACCATGCACTCCTGGGCTGCAGCGCTGAACGCATGGAAGGACGTGGCCTTTGACCTCCGAATCTGTGTAGGGGTCTATTTTGTTCCGGCGGCTGTGCTCTTTTTCGGGAACTTGGTTCACGGTGGGACGCTACCTACACCCCGTCGTGTTAGTGCTTGTTTCTTGCATTTTTGTGGCATAAATTTTAAAGAATGCGGATCAAATGTAACGAGCTCTTTCAAGTTTCCATCCGCAAACCTTCAGGAACAGACTTGAGACTGTTTACAGCCGCGCGCTGCGGCAGACGACTCAGATTGGAGCCCGTCGCCCTGTTGGCTAAAGCCTCCAAGCTGACCAGCCATAAGTAGCGCGATTTCTTTGCAAGTGGGTGATAAGTCCACCCATGGCGATGAAGGCGTCTCAGATTCTTCCCCACGTGTGGGTGATGGATGAGGCGGTTCCCGAGTCGTTGCTAGATCATGTGGACGGGGCTTTTGCCACGGATATCCGAAGCACTACCATGAAAGAGGAGTATCATGGAAGGCCCCTCACATCGCGCAGCATCGAGTTCGAGATGGATGAAACGGCAAGGCCTTTCTTCGAGATGGTCGCGGACTGCTGGGGTTTAAGCCTAGAGGAGCCCTTTAAGAAGTTCATGGTCTCGGATATTTGTGGTGCTGGACAGTCTGCCCATGTGGATCACATAAACCTTGATGACCTGGATGGCCGAAACTGGAATTTCCTGGATTTGAGTCTCCAAAGCTCCGAGCCCCGGAACCCCCGGAAGGTGGTGCCGACCGTGACCGTCGTGGTCTACTTCAATTCAGTGGGAGGAATTTGCTTTCCTAATGCCCCAGAGGATGTGAGTACCATTGCGGCCAAGCGTGGTCGGGTGGTGATGTTCGAGAACTACTTGGAGGACAGCCAGAGGCCGTCCCACAATCCCGCGGCCTCGCACTACGGCCTCTACTTCGAGGACAAGCCGAAGCGGATTCTTGTCATGGGCATCCTCGCGAATCAGACGCCTCAGTTCTCTCATGGGTCAGAGCCTCGGACCCTGACGAGGAGCTTGCTCTACTGTGCTGGCACGGAAGCTGACCCTCTCCGGCACGAGAATCCTTCCTACGATGGCTACTACACCCCAAAGGAGCTCGCGGAGAGGGCCCCGGACCGAAACGCAGAGATCGCCCGTGGATGGGCGGCCGCCAGGTCGGTGGAGAAGGAACCGAAGGAGCCGAAGGTGGAGGAAGCGGAAGCTCCGAGGAGCAGCTGCTGCTGGCCCTGTGGAAAATGAAAGCCTTTAGGGATTCGGATTCAATAGGGCTTATACAGGCAGCACTCAATATTGCCACAGTTCCTACCTGTACTGTTCTTCATCTGGTCGGCGAAGCGCCTGTAAAGTCAAGCAACGCCAGATCCACTCCGGGAGTGGTTTTTCTTTGCACTGAGCCGCAGAGACAGAACAAGGCGTGATGTTATTGTGGGCCATTCACCGTTGTCTCAACGAATGTTAGAAGGCCGCGGCATATGCATTGAATTCAATCTGATTCTGAACCTTGACTGTTTTCTCAACGAATGTTCGAAGACCGCGACATTTGCATTGAATCTAATCTGATTCTGCAGCTTGGTGTATCCACATGTGACTGCTGTCTTCATTATCATTGGCCTTCCTGTCCCTCGGGGTTGCAGGGGCAGGCATAGCTACAGAGCCCTGCTTCAAAACGCCACCCTCCAAGCCGCGAGAAAAGTCGTCAAGCAGTAAAGACACAGCAGCAGCCGTAAGGAGGAAGTCTCAGGACAAGAAGCGCACTGACCAAAGTAACAAGAAGGATCACAACAACAATGGCAGCAAGAAGATAGTCATAGTTTCGTCGCCAATAGTAGCAACTGCAACTCTTACGTAATTCCACTCCAAGCGAAAGCCGAGCGGCCTTCCCTCCTTGCTGGAAGCCTGAACCCCTAAACCCTAAACTCTATTTAATGTCCGAGATATACGAAAGCCTTGAGTTCTGAGTCAGCAAGTTACTCTGGACCTGAGGCTAAATTAGCTATGAAACTGTAGCTGTAGTCCGATGTTCAACCAAGTACCCTGCAATGCGGGCTCGTCCTGGCTGAGAATGTCCGAGATGTGAGAGCCTAAACCCTACATAAAGCTTTGTATAATGAAGCCTAAACGGTGGCTAGAATCCCGACTTGAGCGATGCTCCGCGGAGTGGCGCTGCTCGGCCCAGCTGGCAGCGGCCCGGAGGCTTTCAGGGCTTCAGAAAAAGGGTTTTGGGGTATGGGGTTTAGGGTTTAGGCTTTGAAAAGGGGTCTTCAGGATCCTGGAGTTGAGGAGTGTAGTGGAGCGGAGGAGTTTATGAAATGGCAACGGCCGGGAAGCAAAATTGGGCGGGTTTGGGAGTTTCGGATAGTGGGTTTAGCAAAATTAAGTGAAGCCCTAGCATGCTTTGAAGCTGGCCCCGTCGACTGCCCAAGCCCGATGTAAAAAAGGATGAGGGTAGCATGCCAGCTTGGCAGGTATGTGAGTTCTGCCAAATAAATAGACAAGCTACGGGCTACAAAGTACCACAGCTAGGCCTCAGTGGAAAGCTTGTCTTGGTTGGAGTTTGGTGGGGAGGTCTGTGAATTGAATGTCCGGCCTGTGAGCGGTAGTCATCAGCCCCATTCACTGAGAGTGCCTGCGAATACTCACCAGCGATCCTTGTAGCAAGGGATCTTGCGATAACTACGAAGATCCCACATGCAAGGTCCCTTCCAAGAGGCCTCTGACATCCTCAGAGCCATGTGAAAGCGATAGGAGCCTGCCGTCCAAACGCTGGCAGCACTGCCGAGAAAGGAGGCGTCACGCTTCACATGATCCCAACATGTTGGTTAACTTCTTCTGTACTCGGGTGAACCGGAAGCTGAGAGTGGTTTCTGGAGAGAGGCGTGGCTTGATCGCAGGGGTCCTTGGGCTTGTTGCCCCGAAGAAGTGGCAATCTCTTCGAATTCATTAGGTGGCACGCCCGTTAATATTGAACTTCTTGGCCCTGGGTGATCAAGACTTAAGTTGAAGAGGACATTCCTGGTGTTGACGACATCAACGCTTCTTTGTAAAACCGTTGGTTTTGCAGTGCACAGCATACACCTCCGGCAATGCTGCGGTAGAGGGAAATACGGTTTATGCTGTTGCATGGTGTTCTGGGTGTTTGGGCTTCAGGTTTCAGGGTCCTGTCCCTCCAAAGGTTGACAGGCCTGTCACATCTCAATGACACATTTTTGTTGCCTCACTTTGCTAGCGCTTAGAGTTTAATTGCAAGCTTGGCCAGCCCGCTTCCTGCTGAGCGCGGCAATTGTTCAACCAAAGATCTGCAGAGCCCCCATGACTGTGTTCAATCCCTGAACACTTCAGGGATAGACGGCCCGTGGCTGATCAAGCCTCTGTTGTGATAGCGAGTTTCCCGAAGACCGTTGTCGGCGGCCGCGACAGATCAGGAGTTGCCCGAGGATGACCAGCAGTTGCTGCAGACGCTGCCCAAGGCCCGCAGAGACAGGGTCGTTTCTCATAGGCAGAACCGTCAGATGTGGTGGGGATTCGACGTGTCGGCAGGTTTCTGTCATGGACAGGGGCCAGCTTTTGGCATAAGTAATGGGTGAGCCGCTGTGGGCTCAATCCAGTGTCGAGTTGCCTGCACAGTGTACGGCAGAACTGGCATTTGTTGCCATGCCGAAGTTGCAGCCTCTTTAGCAGAAAATCTCCAAGCAATTGACCTGTACCAAAGAATCGTTCGAACCACGGTTGCCTGGATTGTGAGTGCACCTCGAGTTCACAACTTCCGTCAAGGTTTTGCTCCACAGGAGGAGCAGCAGCGCCTGGAAATTGCTGTGCGGCACCACGCGATGCTTCTGTACTGTGGTGGCCGAGTTCAGCATGCGATTCTACGTGCCTCGCCACCCAAAGCATGTAAAGGTTGTGTCGCAGGCTTTTGCCTGTTCTTTGCTAGTCTTACTTGACCGTCGGCTTGTTCCGTCGGTTGTGTCGCAGGCTTTTGCCTGTTCTTTGCTAGTCTTACTTGACCGTCGGCTTGTTCCGTCCTTGAAGTGATTCAGGTGCAACAAGCCGGACCGTATAGTGCAAGATGCAGCCATCTTCGCCCCTTCACGACCACTCCCTGTTGAGGTGTCCGCCCTTCGCTTTTGCTTGGGCCAAGACGCCGAGGAGGAGGCCCCCCGATCACGCGGCCAAACATGAAGATCGGTGTTGCTGAAGCCACTTTCTTGATCGTGCCAGTCCGAGTAACGAGTAGCGGCCAGCGTTTGTAAGTGGCCTGGGTTTGTAAGCGTGCAGCAGAAGCCGTGCTTACCAGACGCAGCTGGTCAGCTGAAGGTGAACTTGGTCTGATGAGCAGTGAGATGACATGAGATGAAGCAGAAGTGATTCATTTCAGCAGCCGAAGACACCGGTGCCAATCGGTACATATAGTACACAATCGCTCGTCAACACCCCGCAGGCTTCAGCATGCTTCGTGTCACACAGCAGCACCTGAATTCAGTCCATGGGTAACGTGACATGTGGCTAAAATGCAATTTTAAATGTTGCCTCCAGTCCTGCTGGATGCAAACCGTAGCTATTGCCGCTGGTTGTGCGGTCGCTGAACAGATGGGAGTTGGCAGCACCCTGCAGGTTTGCACCTGCTTCTGGTCGGAGCATCCGGAGGTGGGGACAAGCAACGAAGAGCACTTACGATGGGCCAATGCTTCTGTGCACTGCTGGCTGCTATCAGTCTCGCATGAATCGCATGACCTGTTTAGCTGCCGGACAGCTAGGGTCAAAGTATTGGCAGCTTCATGAAGCGCATGATCCACACATTTCCGATAGCAGGGGGCCGGTCGACCGAAAGCCTTTGCCATGCCCAGGCGATAAGCGCGACATTCGTTAAGAGCTTGGCCAGATTGACGGCCACTGCCATTAAGCCTGGAACGAATTTGCACGACCCGGACTACCTCGCCAAATTGTGGGTGTGGCTTCTCAGTGACTTTCCTGATGCTTTCAGTTTTTGTGTCTTCACAGGCTGGGTGGCCAGGTTTCAACAATGCTGCACTCTGTTGCAGTAGCTCCTTTTGACTATGGGTGCACAGGCACCAGACCCATGATTCTGAACAGCCAGTGGCAGCCAGCAGCCTTGCTGCTGCATGGATCTCACAACGATATGATGTAGGACACAGCCATGCTGAGATCTATCGCAGCGATGCCCGATGCTCCTGAAGTCGTAGAAGAATGCAGGAACCCATCGGGAAGCCTTCGACATGCCGTCCTTGACGATCTGAGGTGAGGTGCCCCTGCCACCCCCGACCTGTTCGCTACATCTCTGTGCCCGTCACGGCGCCTCCGCTTTGGCGGTTGGCGCCATGGCGCAGCCGCACGGCTGGGTCTTGAAGTTGGGGAACTTGCGGCTTCGTGGTAGTTAAGAATTTGGATCGCAGGTGATCCTTTGGAAGGATCCATGTAGACTCTAACTTGACACGTAGCCGCAAGGGAAGCTGCCATGTCAACCTTGCTGTTGGCCAGTTCACCATTTCGCAACTCGAACTACACGAGGAACTGCATCTGACTGCGTTCATCAGGGAATTCATACTTTACATAGACACCTCAGCTGGATGAAGATGTTCTGCAAGGGCTTTGTCCAAGGATTGACTGCCTGCCTGTGCCCCACGTTCCTTTGGGCTACCTGGTACAGCGGCTGAGCTTGTCTTCGCTCTTGCTGCTCTTCCGGCTGGCTTTGCTGGAGCGGAAGGTTGACATCTGTGGGAGGGCAGATAAATAGAGTCTGAGTATGTCTGAGGCTGAGGGCCCGCGGAAGGTCAGGGAGGGTTTGAGTTGCCCTTCACTTTTCGGATGGTGAGGTGGTTACGAGTCAACTTTGCTGCTGCGACTCATGGAGAGGCCATAACCTCGACAACGACGGGGTCATTCTGTAAAACACAGATATGGAGATATATATGGAGACAGCCAAGCAACTCTAGACTATGTTATGCGATCTTCACATGATTCTCATGGTCGGCTTCGTGTGCAAGCGTGCTATATACTTCCTTCAGGTCCCGCACTGGACCGGTGACAAATGGCGGCTGGCATCATGCACGAATCGCTCGTTTCTAGTGGCCCCGCCATGTAGGAGGTGAAGGAAGCACAAGCCCTGTTCCGAAGACTGTGGGCAGTCGAACTTCAAGCTTACGCTGCGTGGCTCTGTTGAAAAGCCCGAAGCTTCACAACATCCCGCCGCGAATGCCCTCAAGCTTTTGGCAGATTGTAACGGATGGGGGGGCATTCAAAGCCATCAGTAGATCACACCACATCATCGCAACATATCCAGGAACGAGCCTTTCCTGACCTGGAGGTGGTGTTGCGCTCCTCCTCTGCTTTCACTCTCGCGGCCTGTGGCGAGGCGATCACCTCCCTGCTGCTCTTCCCCTTTCGCTGGCAGCTCCTAGACTTCGATGTGGGCCGTCGAAGTCTTCCGTACCCATTTGTGCCTATCCTCGGATCTTTGTTCTGCGCAGAGGGTCGAGAGGCTGCCGCGCTTCATTCTGTGAAGCCTTCGAGGCACACCTACGTGCCGGTGTCGCCTGTGAAGCGGGAGCACCTGCAGCAGAAGCTCGCGCATGACGGTGGACTTGTAGGTTTTGTGCTTGAGCTGGAGTGCCATGCGTATTCCATTGTTTGACGTTGCCACAGGACCGCTCTATATAGGTTACACCGTGGTTACACTCATCTGATGGTGATCCTGCAAAATCTAGCAGCCGGACGCTTGTAACGCTCTTGGCAAGTCTTGCTTGCCGCAGCTCGAAGTCAGACAAGGTGCTTCGGTGTTGCATTTGGACACACGTTCACAGCGGAAGCATCGCTGGATTTGTACATCAGCTGGCTGTCGGAGTTGTGTGGGCCCAGAAGTCGCGCAAACCGGTGGCAACCAAGGAAGGGGCCGTACGTTCTGGGACTGCATCGCGCGGCTTGCCTCGCTTTGTTGCACAGCTATCTAAGGGAACACTGCACTTTGCTGAGTTTTGCCTTACTCCTGTTTGAGGGGAGGCTCTGTCCAAGACTCTGTACCGAATTGACCCAGTGCTCGGCCCACCGCTCGCAACTGTAATTCCGGACCACTGCATAAACTCTGAAAGGCTTGCTCAAGCCTCGACCACGAATTTCCAATGAGCCTTGTAGGCTGATGACTCTTGTGTGCACGGAAGTCATGTTTGCCTCATTGTATTCCGCAAAGACTTCCTCGAAAGGAAGTTCTGGACCTGGGAACCGCAGCACTCACGGCACTGCCCTCCAGGACCAGCGGGGGCTCGCTTCTTGGCAGAAGTTGGCCCGGGTCATCCGACCCATCCAGGCATCAATGGCCCCGTTGCGGGACCGTCCCCTGGTCGCTGTCTAGTCTTCTCATGGCTTTGTTACGGGTTCGAGATCATCTGTGCCTCGTAACTGTCAACTTGGGCAACATTCTGTCCTTGGCACATGTCTATCTATCTGTCTGCTGGCTGCCTACATTGTAGAATATTGTAGAGGCACATACGCATGCACGATCATGCTTCTCCACCTGTGAACAACATCTACAGGTAGGTCGGGTTGCTGTCAGGGCAGCATTTTGGTCGTCTGGCAGCCGTGGCTGGTGCCTGACTCACCAGGTGTACTTTCTCAGTGTTCGACCTGGATGTCGGGGAAGTGGAGATGGAGTCGGCTGCTGGGAGGCTCTTCGGCGGGCACGAAACACGACGAAGCTCAGGCTCATGTGTTGCTGGTCCTGTGAGCCGGCAGAAATCAGAAATGATTCCGCCAGACTTCAGACTTGGAATTCTCCACCTCCTGCTTTGAGGTTGCCAGAGCTACCCAGCAGCATACAGGCGAGGCTCCGGGCAGGGGTCAGTCGTTTGATGGCGAACAGCGGCGTCGAGGCTTGGATGGCAAAAGTACTGATTTGTTGCAACAACACGGAGCACAAGAATTGTTTTGTACTGGTATTCCACGGTATCACAGTCCGAAGCGAAGAGGCCAAAAAGCCGATCCCCGTCGCCGCAGACAACGCCACTGTTGCGGAAATCAGAGAACTGATTAGGAGCGCTTAAAGATCTTAAAGAGCATGTGAGGTCTGTGTAGTGAGAACCAAATGGAACAATCCTGTAAAACCACTGATGCATGCACAGCTTCGAGCAGAAGTGGTATGGTGAATCGCATCCTGCACTCACTTAAGGACGCGGGGGCTGCATCTCAGACTCGCCTCGGCGAGGGAGATCCGACATTCGACCGCGAGGAGGGGATTCTCCTGCCTCTGATAAATGGGCTCGGCTTTCGGCGTGCGCGAGTGTCGGTTGTCTCTATTGCGGGTGGAAAACCCAAGTCAATGGGAACATATATGCATAGTTGGGGAATTTTTGGCATGTATAGTGTATACATGCATGCATACAGATCCACATATATGACTGTATATATGTACAGACACCTGCTGTATGTACTGTACCTATAATTTCGTGGTATCCGTGACCATGTAGGCCTGTCAGTAGTCGCTGACACGCCGGCTCGTCCATGTTGGGCAGCCAAGCCTACCTCCTGTCCCCTCCCCCCTTCCCTATCATGTTGGTGATGCGCGATTCGCACTGCCCGCCGCACCTCAGTACATGACAGGTGCAGAAAGTTTTCTTCCATTGCGTCGCGCCCCTCGTGACGGATCTGCGACAGTTTTACACGCAGCCGGAGGACGTTGAGGGTCATGATATGCAGCATCATGCCTCCACGTGCACAACTTGACCTGCTTGTCTTGTAAGGGCGGGGCTTTGCTGGGTCATGCTGCATGGAATTTGTCGGGCCATACATGTGCAATTGTCATGTTTATGAGGGCATCTAACAGGTCCATCGCCTAACAATAAGGGCTTCAACACTTCCTCTTGTGCGACATTTCGCATTTCGGATGACTCCCACATCTCGGCAACTTATTCCACCGCGTTGCCGGCCATTTGTGGCCAAATCCTGTCTGTGAGTGAGTATCGCGTCTCTCTTCACCCTTGCGACATTGAGGACGGCGTGGTTGCCGGGTGCTTCGACGTGCATGCCTATGTCCACAGCCGAGAACCGGAGGCACCGATGAGGGACATGTCAGCTCCAAGGCTAGCGGGATCTGGTGTGGTCAATACACTGACGATGTTAAAGTGAGAATGTGATGCAGCTCTAGGGCTCAAGATAATTTGCTGGTCTAGAAGGGCAGGCGGCCGCAGAGACCCCCAGTTACCTGAGCCTTAGCTTGATTGTGCTAATGGAGGATGACGACTATACAGCCCATCCCAACAAGATCGCCACGTCGCAGTCTTTGCAGAAGGCCTTTGAGAAGGAAAAGATGTCACGGCAGAACGCCGAGTATTGATTCGCAGGAGCGTGGAGTTCCTCAAGGACCGTACTGACAATCCCGAGTTGGATTTTCCGCCAGAACCGGTCGGCCTTTTGCAGCCAGCCCAGGAACCTTCGGCAGAGGTGACAGCGACGGAAGAGCAGCTTCTGGTGGACTTGCTGCTGAAAGGCCTGGAAAACCACATCTCCATGTTCAACGACATCATGAATTCCCAAGAGGGCCGCCGTCAAAAGCTCCTCCACTGCTTGGCATAGGAGCGCCAGCAGGCAGCCATGCGACGCAATCGGCTCCAGGGCATCGTGGAGGAGTTCCGTTCCAGGGTCCAGCACGGTGCGGCTCGTTCACTTCATGGGCACGGCCGGCTTTGGTAGCATTGCACATGCGCCAGACCAGATCGAAAACGATGTGATGCTTTGGCGCGAGGGCAGCTGCAGCCGAGCGAGGTTTTGAAGCTGGAGCGGAAGTGCCGGCAGATTCAGGAGACGTTTGCTGAGCTGCTGACCGAGTTTTCCAGCCTCGCGGAATGCCAGTGGACAGTCGAGTCTGGAATATTGCAACAAGCAGTCGCCGCCTCACCGCAAATGCGTAGCAGAGCGGATCAAAGAAGGCTCCTTCGAAGGCGCCGAGTCTGCCAAGGATTCTCCCACCCTCTCAGAGCGCGCGAGCTCACGTCGCGACTCTCAAAATTGTTTTTGCATGTCTGCAACTGCATGTCGGAATTGGTTGTTGCAGAAGGCCGATTCAGTGGGAGTTGTTTCTGTGTGCAACCCTTGCCGGATCCAGAACCAGAAGCTGCCTGAGCCTGTGTGGTGCTGCTGCCTAGCGTCTTTGAGAGTCTTAGTTGGCAGTCCGTTAATCTTTGGCTCGCTAATATGGCTGAGTCATTCGGCCAATGTGCTGTTTGCCTCGTACCAGGAACCTCGCCCAGACTTGTCCGAGTGTCAGCGCTGAAATGCGTTAATCAGCTAGAGCATTTTCGAGCTAACCTCGGCAATATGTGTCGAAGCAGTATTCCTCAGCTTCCTGTCTCAGGCACAGGTCTTTGCACGGGCGCTGTCTCAGACCGTGGCATTTCGGGACGGATTCTGCCTGATTTCGCAGTGGGAACGTTTATGAAGACGGTGTCGAGCTTGAAGTTTAAAAGTCGGTTGGCTTTTTTCAACATCTCACGGGATTGTGGAGGATGCAAAGAGTCATTGTGCCTCTGTGTGCGCGTGTGCAGAGAGTGGAAGACTTGACAATCCCAGCTCAAACGCCAGGAGCTTCTTCAGGAGACTATGAGCTTGCCTACCGGTGACTTAGAGTTGACAACTTCCGAGAAAGGTACAGTCTTCAGCGGCGGAATCGTCCCCTTGTGGGAAGCTCGTGTCATGTCGGCCGGTGCGTAGGTTAGAAGACTTTTGGAACTCTAGCGTCGCTTGTGGTTCGAAGGCGAGCTACCTGCAGTCGGCCTCCAATCACGCAGTACTGAAGTAAGATTGCAACTTGCTGTGGAAGCGTCCGCGGAGAACCGACATATGCAATGCGGAATGCCGCGCTCTAGTTTGCAAGCTTGAATTGACCTTGGTGTGCTTGAAAAGCCACGAGCGGCAATTCGGACACATGAAGCTTAGGCGATTCTGTGCTGGAGAAGGCTTTAGTTCCTTGGCTGTCTTGAATATTTTTGCGAATCCTTCCTTTGCTTGCCGGCGGATAATTGTTTTGTTTAATTTGCCTCGCATCCGCTCAAATGACGTCGACATGAGGATAGATGCATGCGTGCATCAATGTGCATCAGATTGACACACGGCATGAGGAATTGTCAATGTTGTTGTTGTTCTTCTTCTTCTTCCATAGCTCTCTGCCGGCAATTCCTATATTCTCTGTGAAGGCTGCCCCAAATTCCCAACTTGGAGTACTGCCCTGTTCAGACTGGGCATTGATTGTTTGCAAGGCAGCATGGTCCCAGGATCCGAGTGTGGAAGCTCAGAAGCCTGTACGGTTTATCATGCCTTGACGGCCGTTATATGCACGTACGTTCATAGCACGACGGATGCAAGAGCTTTGGGCGTGCTGAAATTCGTTTGCTGAGGAGCGGGGGCACTAGAGTCCAAGGGGTTGCAACGCACGTGCCCCTTTCAACCAGGATGTACTGTAGCCAGTAATTACTCAAGTTGATGGACTTATGTTCCGGCTTGGCACCTCAAATCTGAGGTCCAGGAACAACTTCAGCCATCGCCGCCTGTCGAAGGCCCGGCGAGAGGGAGACACCACCTGCAGTAAGGAGCATTTGGCCTTCGGGTGTTTTGAAGTTGAGCTGCTTGCCATGCTGGCGAGGCATGGGTGCTGCAGCAAGAAATGTTCAACGAGCGAGGATCGTCCTGAGAGAGAGTGTAGACTGAGTAGTTTCTTGGATACTCTGCGGAAATTCTCATTCCTGGATCCTGGTGATACAGAATGCGTAATGGAGGAACTTGGAGGCTGGATGAAAAGCATGAACAGCCGGATAAACGGAGTTTCAAGGCCACAGAGATAGACAGCCAAAATGTCCTAGAAAAACGGAGGTGGGAGGAAGCTCGCCGGCCGGAAATGGTCCTGGAATCAAGCGGCGTTGCCTTGTCCAGTGAAGTGCTCACGATTCAGGCAATAGTGCCGCAGCGCTGGGAAGGGCGGCCACCGACCATGCCACAGATTCGTTCCAGTCTGTGCCGCATCTGAAGTTCTGCACTCTGTGTTGCTAGACTTGGTTTGATTTTCCACTGTTTCATGTTATTGTTGTTACTTCAAAGGGGCTCGAAGCTGTCTCACTCGCCCCATATGATTCGAAAGTGCTGCGTCCGTCGACTGCCCAGACACACAGTCCTTTCCAGGTGCCGCGCTCCAGTTTTGCCAGTTGCCCTCCCGATCTGCCAGAGGACGCGTCGAGTCTGACAGGCGCAAGCCAGACAAGCGTGCGATTTATCTTGCATGGTATCCATTCAATTAGTTGCCTTGCTAGACTTCATGGCATCCGCGACCCGCTCTACATGCTTACAGAAAAATTCGGTGGAGATGAGCCCCCCCAACCCCCACGAGTTTTGTCCTGTGCTATCCGCACAGCCTGCAAAACATCCGAAAAGCCCCGCCAGCCTGAAGCCCGAAAAAGAGATGCTGAGACAGGTCAAGCATCGCTTTATCTTGGCCAAGGAGGGCGTCAAGGCTCCTCGACGGAGTTATCAGCGTCCAGTCTGGTAGAAGGTCACACTGTGTTGGTGAGACCAATGACGGACTCTGGAGATCTACAAATTTGAGATCCTAGCCTTGATCTGGTTGGAAATCGGCTCTCTTCGTAGTTGCAGCCGCCTACCACGCACGTGTTCCGTGCCACCCGGACTCTTAAGGTTAGCTGGACCGCACGAGCTCATGACAACTTTAGTTGCGATGTGCATTTGCACGTCGGGTGCCGGTCAACAGGCTCACGATTTTCCAGGCACTCGAAAGCAAAGAGCAGCTTTCAACTCAGGATCCCCAATGTCTTTTAGATGGCAGCACCTACCGACAGCACTCTCAACCAAGCTGTGTGAGCACGTATGCGGTCACAGCGCGGAGGTGCTCGGCCCGTTGAGTTGCAGCTCTCTTTCGCGCCCGAAGCTCCTGAGGCCGAGACCCCTCGTAGAGACCAGGGCGACTGGGGAATGTTTTGGTCTAAGTTATATTGGATTTGATACATGATATGAAAGTATCCAAAGTATCGTTTGTTTGTGTATTTTTGTTTTTGTTTGTTTGTTGCACTGCATGTTTGCATGTGCTGTTTTGCTATCGTTTGTGTGTTTGTCTGGTTGTGGGTGCGTGCTATTTATGCATATGTATATACATACATATATATATGTGTGTGTGTCTGTTTGTATGTATGTACGTACTTATGTATGCATGTTTGGTTTGCATTATTGCTAGTTTGTTAGTTCGATCGTTGTGTTACTTCCTTGCTTAAGTGTTGTTGCTTTCTTCATTTGCTCATTTGTTATGTTTGTTGTTTGTTTGTTGTTTTGCTTGTTCGTTTATTTGTGCGATGGTTTGGTTGTGTTGTTTGTTTCATTGGTCGTTTGTTTGAGTGTTTGCTTGCTTGCTTGGTTTGTTTGTTGGCTTGTCTGATTCTAGATGTGCATGAAACGTTGCGAGTGTGTGCCCGTGCATATATGCATGTATGTACGTATGTATACGTCTGCCTGTGCATATGTACGTATGTATGTATGTATGTATGCATGTATGTGTGTATGTCGTATGTCGGTGTGTATGTATGTGTGTATGTATGTGTGTATGTATGTATGTATGTATGTGTGTATGTATGCATGTATGTGTGTATGTATGCAGGTATGTATGTGTGCATACACATATATACATATACACAGACATGTATGTATATATATATATATATATATATATATACACGCACACGCATACAATGCAGACTTGTGTGTGCTCATGCATGGGTTTCTACTCTAGCATGGTTGTCAGATATTCGCACGTAACTTCATTTTATCTTCGCTTGCTCATCTACCAACGAGTACGTATTACAGTACCAAGGCCCGCCATCCCGCCTGCCATCCGATCGCCCCTGGCGCATTGCAGTAGTGGCTCAGTAGTGTCTTACGATCACGAAGGATGCCGTGAGTAATTGCCGAGTTGGAGTATTCTGGTTCCGAAGACTCGTTCGTGGAGCCGATTTGGACGGTTGGAAAATCAATAACCCTATAAGTAACAGAATGGCAGGGTTTTAAGACCAGACCGACGAGTGCGGAGGCGTCGAATAGCGTTGCCGTGGCAAGCTCCAGGACGCATGTGGCCACCTGGCACAGGTGCCATGCTTGTTTGTGGAAGCCAATGATAGAGCCCTGCTGTCCTCACAGCAGCATCGGGAGCGTTTTGCATTCGCCAGCAGCTGTTCCCATAACTCCGGAAGCATACAAGCGCCGTGAACTCGTGTGGACTGTTTTGTGACCGTCGACCACGACGTCCGCCTGTGAGTGCACACCTGTGTTTGGCCCCCCTGCAGAGTCGAAACTCTGGAAGCACTTGCAGTCAATGAGTCAAGACTCATATCCCAAGCACGTTGAGCGACCCCGGAAGCGACTTGCAGGGCTGGCCTCGCCAGGGACAAGGGCGAATTTCAAGGCAGGGGTTCCACGGATTTCGCTTTTATGAGTTCGGGTGCCGCTACAACATGGATGCCAAGCTGTATTCTCGAGTCATGATTTTGACGGCCTCTCGGATCAAGGGCCTTTGTTGCCAGCCTCTCCGTGCTCCCGTCAGCCAGCTTGACCGATGATTCAGCAGAGTATCAATGAAGAAAACTTGGAGCGGAAAGCGATCTTTCCGTCGCGCCACCTTGCCCAGCTGGGATTGACGACTTTCGATTTTGTGGCCAGACAGCAGGGGCTGATTGCCAACGACAGCGACGACGGCATGCAAAAGGTAATCCTCCCAGGCACACTCATTCCCCAACCACGACAGCTCGCAACCGACAGCGACAATCCCCCAGCCGTAGCATCGGTTCACCGGGATCGAAAGGGTGTGCATTCCCGACCCGTGCGTGCATCGACACGGCAGAGGAGGAAGATGCTGGACCAGTTCCTCTTCGAAAACGGCTTCAGCAGGGATGTGGACGAGCCGAAGAACACACAGCAAGCTGGATGCTATTTTTGGAAGCGGTCAGAAACAACATTCCCGTTGCATGTAGCTGCTGCCCAGGGCGACATCGATATCATCCGTCTGCTCCTTTCAGAGCGTGTGGACCCTTTGCAGAAGACTTCCCGTCGCCGAACTGCCCTTGACTTTGCGCGGTCGGCTGGTGTAAAGGATGATGAAGTGTTTCAGCTCCTCAGCGGAGAGGTCCGAGTCTTGCTAGCTCGAGAGGCATTAACGTTGCTTCAAAAGCCACCTTCGACTACACGATGCACCGATCGCATCAGATTCATAACTTCCGAGTCTCTGAGTGGATCTCGAGAGGAGGTTGATCAATTCGGGTGCACGCGTGCGAAGTGGGATGGGCATGAACTGAACTGATTAAAGTGGGGCAGCGCTGTCTTCATCGGGCCCTTCGTGGCTCGTAACTTAAGACTGTTATGCTTAGTCATAGTCGGTATTTCAAAATCCGGTTGATCCCACCAGGTGCAGCACAACCCCACGACAAAACATGTAATGTGGAGCCAACAATCTTGTACGTGCCTCTCTGATTCGTGGCATTCCGATATTCGGATGTTGAGGCTAGTGGCTACTTGTGAGTCCTTTGATGGAGGGACACGGAGACCTGAAAAGACGGCTGCTGCTCCTGGAGTCTTTTGGAACAAAGGACATGAACGCATATGAAGCTCGAAGTTAGGATGGCGTTTCGGCTTTGCTGTCAGATATGTGTTGAACCGAAGCTTCAAAAGTCGAAATTGTTTGCCGGGGACAACCTGGCCTGACATGCGTGTTTTCATTCCGGTCCGTGCCTGTGCTGGATGCGCAGCCACGCATGGACTACTACTCGGCATTGCGGGAGACACTACCTCATGACCTGATGAGCATCGAGTGTGGGGCTGGCACGTATTGCCAAAGTATGAGAGAAACAGTCCTACTACAAGCCTGCGAAGCTTTCACGCCGCTACAGGCCTAACGGTGTGTACCCGATGGCGAACTTTCTAAAGACGTATCCGTTTCTAAAGACGTGTCCGCAACCTTTTTTGAACTATGACACGGCACGATGCCCTTTTTCGTCGGTCGTCCGTCGATGTGAGTTCAGTGCATAAAGCGATGCCAAGCAATTACAGTGCCCAGGACCTCGCATCTGGCCGCAAACGCATCCACCTGCGAAAGGGTCTGCTTCCGTCTGTCACTGCATGTGCGGCTCGCCAAATTGACATTGCTGATCTTTTTGTATTAAAAACTTGTTCTCCGACTTCATGTTCACAGCCGGTTGACATCGTCTCTTGCATGAGCGTCCTTGACCTGTAAGACGCTATAGGTCCACAAGTCTGCAAGAGATCAAACCTGCTGTGTACTCTCTACCTGCGGCGCTCTTGTCGAATCTTGCGGCATAGATTGCGCAAGCAGCTGCAAGCGCACAGAGATCGATGAGGGAAATCTCGGTGCCGACATAACTGTGACATAACGATATCGCCTCGAGAACGCCTGGGACGGTGGCAGAGTTCAACTTGTGCTGTTGATTATTGTTGTGTTTCATGGAGTGCTACCTGCAGATGGGTATTTTGCACTGTCCCTTTTTGTGAGGCGTTTTTCCGTGTTTTTCCCGCATGCAGAGCTCTTTCGAGTAACTTCTGAGGACAATGGTGACAATGGCGATGACTTAGCTAGGTCAGCTAGGTGCTTCCGAAGAGCTCAGGTGTGCAGTCTTTCCGTTGCCTATACTCTATACGGACCTGAAAGGGTGAAAAAAGTGTTTGATGCCAAGCTTCAGATCCTTTATCCCAGCATCCAAGAGGCATGCAGCACACAGAGCGGACTACAGTGGCTACAGTTGTGGTACAAGAGTGCCGACACTTGGTGAGACTCGCCGTGAGACAAAGGCTGCAAATCGCACCCAGGAGTTGCAGGGAAGTGCCTCTCGCAGAAGAAGGATGAAGAATGTATCAGTATAGGGTTTCGCAGGGCAAGATGGCTGCCCTGAAGTTTGTGTGGAAAAGCACTCTCCGGTCTCACCAGCTCAAGACACCACAACCGAAAGCACCCTCCTGCCAGGCCAGTCTGCAGCAGCACCTTGCTCGTCGTTTGTGGACGCTTTCGTCGCGGCAGTCAAGTCGCAAGCGCAGTTGGTCAGCGAGTCGGCACAAGGCGCGCCACGTTAAGGCTTCGAGGTTCGGTATACTTGCCCGTCGTGGCTATGGTTCAGGAAGGCTGACAGCGTCCACAGCATGGTCATCGTGTGTTCCGCGTGAAAATCACTGACAGGCCGTAGCTACTCCTGGGCCCCGAAACTGCTATCAGCTTTCGCCACATCGGAGGCTTCAGCGAGGCGGGATGGTTACACCGATAGCCAACGGTGTTTCAAGGGCCCCTTACAGTGTGGCGCCTGGGTGCTTGCATTATGCTTGGGGTCCGGCTGGACGGCTTTGCTAGGAGCAAGAGCACATGTCATGTGCTGGCGATCTATTGCATCTCACTATTGGGCAACATTTCAATGGCAACACTTGAACTAATTACCTGTCTAGTCAGTGGTAGTAGCAGCAGTAGCAGCTGATTTGGAGAAGGGGGGCAGGGGTGGGAGAAGAACTGGCAGTCAAGTGGTAGGCTGAGGAGGAGCATCAGGATCCACTGGTGTGGCCATTTTAGAGTAGCGGAACGATATTGTCGTGACAGGTTGCCCAAGCATCAGAGAGAGATGCTTGAGCACTTTCTGGAGGGGTACGCTGCTGGTGCAGATGGTCGCTCCGTCTGCCATTCGGGATCCGGTTGGACGTTCAGTATTCGGAGTGTTGAGCGGAAGGGTGTCACTCTGCCAACTAATCACATCATTTGGCACTGGATGAGATAGGAAAGAGGTGCCCAATAATTATGTATGTTTTCAGCTTCCGGAGGTATCAAAGCTGAGGGTTTGTTTCTAGCTTTGTAAAGCCTCGCTGTCGGTACGCCATGGCTGCTTGTTGTCACGCTGCTTTTTTCTGGAACTGAAAGCATCTACAATCACTGCAGACGACGCGAAAAAGACCGCCCTTGAGGCTGTGCTTCGGCAGCGCGATCGGCGTCTGCAGCCGGCCCTGTGAAGCAGCCTGTGTGTCTTGGCAAGGGACTGGCCCAGTGGGGGTTCGAGCAGCTGCAAGCGCAAGTCAGCATGTTTGTGTTTTCGTAGCAGGGCGGCGATATGAAACAAGCCATTCGCGCAATCGATTGCAAGGAGTTCAGCCCCACGTACATGCAGAGCTGGTGTATGATATAGGGCATGACGGCCATGCAGAATCGAGGGAGAGATTTTGGCAATGCTGTAGAAGCACACGCAGTCAACAAGCGCCCAAGTAGCGAACTGGAGTTGAGAAAGGTCCTCCGTAGATCTCAAATCACGAGCTCCGCGTCCTTGTGACTTCGAGCTCGGTGGTTTATCCTGGCGAACATGCACAGAGCTTGAAACATTGTAGTAAGCTCTACCCCGCATCTACGGCACGATGCTATGGGATCCGGCGCAAGCAGCGACCAAGCTAACAGCTACAAGCGCTACCTCTACTCATCAGCAGCCAGACGGGCACAGGACCGAGAAGCCATGGGGGGGGAGGTCTAGTCCTATGAGCTTGTTGCAAAGGAGAAAGAAGTATGTCACTGTGGCATCGGAAGCCCGGTAGACGTCTCGACCGACCCTATATGCCACATCATTCCAAGCGTTTTGACAATCAGTTCCGTTTTACCTTCATGCCTGCAGTACACAGGATACTTGTGGCAGACAGGCCTGGCTTTCTGAGGCATACCCTGTCCTGCAATGTCCCTGCTGTCCCAGCTTGTTGAGACAGCCCACTTGATCGTCCGTTTACGTTGCGGAGACCACACCATTTTTAGCTCGTGTATGACCATTGCCGGAGCATCACGATGGAGAGTGTCAGGGTTCAAGGTCGCTTCAACAGTCCAGCACCGACTTCCTGATGTTTTTTTGCTCCTCGTCGGGAGGAGATACTGCGGGAGGAATGGCTGGTGAGAATCATGAGAGATGGCTGCTCTCTGGAGGTCGGGCTCCGGGGTGATGTGAGATCGGCTGACCTCTGCCTGCTCCGGTCTTTAAGTCTGGGGTGATTTCAGGCTTCGGATTCGAGAGCCGATTGGTCGGCTAAGAAGTGTGTGAGACCTGGAAACCCAAAGCGACCAATGCGGTACACAGAATTAGAGGCGTGACCCGAAAAGCTTAGAGGGACATTGCCCGGCTGGTGATGATGTCGGGCCTCAGGGCGGCTTTTTGTTGACACAGCTCAATGAAGCAACCCACGTCCGGAGGACGCACCAGCCGATCTGAGAGGGGACCGGAACTTCGTGTTGGAGGCTGTGCACAGGCTCAGGGGCTCGGGGTGACGGAAGCTTACACAATTCTGCTGACCTACCCATACCTGATCGAATGCACGCAGGCAGTGCATGGCAGCGACTAGTAAGTTCCGATTCCATGCGGAGGACGAGGGCCTCCTGGCTGGGGAAGCTCGCTTCGAAGAGCCTCCAGGCGGAGTTCCACAGTACTCACATCTTTGCAACCCAGAACACAGCCTCTGCGTAGCAAGTGATAGGCCAATTTCAGCCGACCTCCCGCCCCGGATACTTTCCTTTCAGGTCCCAGGCTGTAGGCTGCGGCCCCTCCCACCTCTCCCGGCCCGTTTGGGGCCACTCCTTCAAGCCCCGGAATGCTGTTCCCGTTCAGGTCCCAGTCTCATTGCCCGCTGTGTTGGCTGTGTTTCAACGACTCGCAGTCAGGAGTATCCCGGTCAGTCTCCCCCAATGCATCAGTGGCACAGACTGTAAAGGGGGCACACACACAAATACGTATGTAGTCAGTAGCTTAGACAGAGATAGAGACACGTACGAAATGTCCGTATGGCTATGCTTGGCATCGGTCTGTGCACATTTGCTTTAGTTGGACAGACATCTGAGAAATAGTTACACCCAAGCTTGTCTTGAAGCACGAAGCTGGGGCATTCAAAACAGCGGGGCCAGGTCGACAAAGACTTCCTTTCCGAGTGCAGCCGGCTTGCTGGTTCTGGTCTCATCTTCACCTACTACAGCCCTACATGCTTCCCGAACATGAGGTACCAGCAGGGTTGAGGTTGAACACGCTTGCATCTGCAGTTTGTTGGCCTTCTGCCGCAGTCAAGCGCTTTCTTTCCTTGTATAGCTACGTGCATTGGGTGCAGTTTTGCTAGTTTGTCGCTATCCGCAAGCATAGGGAAGCTGACCGCGTGAGGAGCAGTTCGCATCGGGAGTAGGCGGAGCACGTCGGGCCTGGTAATGAGCAATTCCAAGAGTCGGAGCTAGGCGATTGAGATCCACACCTCTCGTACCCTCAGGCTGAAAGCATCGAAGCTTGTGCATGAGCCCAGAATGTGATATAATGTGCAATCGGTGGTCCGTCTTCAGAGTTGAATTCCATGCGCATGTCCATTCCAGCCCATGCTTCGCACTTTCGGTCTTATCGGCCTGGCATAGGCAAGCCATGGCCGAGTCGTCCTTCGCACGTCACACGCAAGATGCTCGGAAGCGCTTCCTGGTTTGTGTGGCGGCTTGCATGGCCATGCTGCAAGCGTGGGGTCCTTGGGGCCTGCAGGCTCCCGCTGGCCCAAGTTTTTCGGTGCCAGGTCTCGGCAGCACGGCTCAGGACATTATCAGCATGACATTCAAGTTTGGAAAGGAGGTGGAGAGGAGTTTCAAATTTCCAAGACACGGCCTTGCAGATGCTTTTCGATGGGCGGTGGATGTAACGCAGACCGATGCTACAGCACTGGGGCTGGGATGCGGTTCCTGTGGATACCCCCCGAAGCCAGCGGAACTTCGTAAGATCCTGAGGTTGGCCAATGAGCTTGAGGACAAGATGCAACTATTGGCTTCAGGGGTGGTTGAGGTTCAGCTGATGCTCTCCAAGAACCAAGGCGGCCTGGGCTTTCAGGAAAAAGTGCAGCTGAAGATCATTGAACGGTGGCTTCGGCGGGGGCTCGGTGAAGACATTGAAGGTATGAAGAAGCGCCTGCAGCACGAGACAGAGATGTTACAGTTCTTTCGTAAAGAGCTGGTGGAAGAAATGTCGAAGCTGGAGTGAGAATTGCACTGTGCCGATGCCATTGTTCAACTCACACTTCGTGAGACTATTGAAGCATCTAAGGCGCCGTGGTAGACGTGAGTGCTGTGGGTAGGCCAGTCCTCATCTAGATTTTTCCACCGACAACAGGGACTTACCTGGGAAGAGCGACCCCGAAGAGCCAACTCAATCAGAAGCCCTTCTAAAGTGGCGAAATCTCAACTGAGTCCCCTGCACCTCTGCGAGCTCCGCAATGCGCGGCATGGAGAAGATCTCGAGATCGCAAAAGATGGTAGCTGTTGTAGCTCCTCTTTTCTTGCTAAGCCATCGACTGCAGGCCCTGATGTCAAGGCTCCTGTGCAGGTAGCTGCTAGTTGTGATAAGCCTACATACTAGGGTGGTGCAGAGCTTTCATTCTGAAACAGGTTTGCTACGTAGAGTGCCGTCCGATCAGACGCGGGAAGCAGTTTGGCAGACCCAGCTTAGTTGGGGATGGTACGCGCTGGATACCGACTTGTTGGATGAAGGCACGTAAAGACCCCAAAGTGCGCAGTCCGAAATACTGAAGAAAGCTCCTGGCCAAGAGGTGAGAGGCACCTGCACTCGTCATGTTCAGAATATGTGCAACAAGGGGGTAGCGTTAGGACTCGGTAGGAAGATGTAGGAAGATTACCCCATACCTCAATAAGAATATAGCATCTTCACCACCATCACCAAAGCATTTTAAGAAAGTCATGTTACGTCATGTTGCACCAACAGCAAGTCCCTGAAAGGCTGCGCTTCCAGATATCTGGGGCCTCCATTCCAGGGGGCCAGGCCTACGATCAGGAGCTCCGAGGGATTTGGGTTCATTGGGAAGTAGGAAGTGTATAGGGTTTAGGGTTTAGGGTTTAGGGAAGTAGGAGGTAGGGTATAGTAGAAGCCCAGAAGTTGGAAACCCAGTAGCCTCAATCCTTAAGAGTAATGTATAGGGAATCCCAGCACTATTTGCGCTTGATCCCCGGTTTCCAAGTTTTGGGGCTGAAAACTGTAGCCCTTTTGAAGTCTCCATGTGATCCCTGCACCCTGTTCATAGTTCACGAGACCCCTACAGCATTATGCAAAGAAGCTGGAATCGATGGCGAGCATCATGTTGGCACGGTTTTCAGACGTGGAACTCCGGGCCTGTTGTTCCCGTGAAATGCTGAATTTGATATCCTAAGACAAGGTCTGGGCCTACAGCATGCAACGTGCCAGTTACACAGCTGAACTGCAGCCCATCAGCAGGTGAGCAGGAACATGAAGAGGGAGAGCGGAGACAAAGGTGCCTTGAGCTCAAACAGAGTTCGTGAGATTTGTTGGATGGGCGCCGCGTCAAGTAAATTTTGCTCAGATCGAGCACTCTGCCGGCCACTGCTTGGAGCAGAACCAATCTAAAGACTTGCGCAAGCCAGACTTCTTGCCCGTGACTGCACAAGCTTGAGGCATCTCGACTGTGTGGTTTGGCGAGAAGCTGGTGTGGGGACACACGGCCGATCTCGGCGACTTTACGGCGCTTCACTGCTTCGTTGGGAGCCAGCTAAGCCAACAAAACTACTGGGACGTCACAAGCTCTCATGGGCGGGCAGCCAAGGAGATTGGGTGCATCCAAACCACGACTGTGGCCGAGACCAGGCCTTCTTGTCGGAAGTTTGCCTAGGACGCCGGCGGTCGTAGTGTTTTGCTCCTCGAATATGTTGGAGAACTCCGCAAACTTGCTTTTGAATGTTGAGGCCTATCCAGTTGTTGATGCTTCGTCCCCTGGGTTGGTCAGCGGCACGTGCACACGGTGTCACCGAACCAGCCAGGTTCCTTTGCCGAACTTCTCGGAGCAGGACGCGAAGTGGAGATCCATGGTGGAGTCCCGCAGCGAAACCTGCTATCCGGAAGTTGGCCGAAGCTATATTTGCTGCTTGGTCAGGACATCGACACATTCCATGTCTGTTCAGCGACATGGTGGTAGACCCATCGTGATGCACGATGACCAGCTTAAGGGTTGGTTACTCATCGGGCTCACTCTGGCCATGGAATATGTTGACGATTGGCCACGATTACCCGCAGGAAGTTGTTTCCCAGCTCGAGACACGATGCGCATGTCGGACCCCGGCAGAGAATACTACCGTGTTGAGCATGATCTGGCATTACTTCGCCTACCATACGTTCTGGACAGTCACAACACATCTGGAAATTCTGAGCCACACTACCGCTTCTCTGCGCGGCCTACGTTCCACTTGCACGATATCAGGAATCAGTCTAGGAAGCACGTCCATGAACCACATATCAGAGAACGGAACTGTGAAAGCGCGGATCTTGCCCATCTCACCAAGGCTGGTGCTGCCACTGGCTGCGCTTGGTAAGGGAACGCCAGCAGGAGGGCAAGGCCACCCGGAAGAGTTTTCCCATCTCTTGGAGAGCTTTTTCTAGGACTTCTAAGCTACTGCCCTGCACCTTAGTCACAGAGCTCGCGAAGCTTCGAAGCAACAGACAAGCACCCGCGACGAAGCCAGAGGTGATGTGCTGCACAGTTTCCAACATCTTCAAACCGGTCACTCGGTCGATCATATGACTGGAGTGCTGGCAAATTAAATCCGTATTGGAACCATCTTCTGTGTGTGTGTGTGTGCGCGGGCTTTCTTTATACACGCTATACGTCTACATACCTCTGCTGAAGATGGGGTTCAGAGTCTTTCGGAGCCCAGGTCATAGGCAGACCCAGCAAGGCTGAGTTTAGCTACCGCAGTGTTGATGCTCGAAGCTATAAGTACTACTATAGGCATGCATGCCCTCTGTTTGGACATGGCTCCAATCTCGGCAACTCTAGGAGTTTTTTTCTTTTAGGTTCAATCCATCTCGAAGATGCGGTCATTCTGTCGTGTGTCTGTGCACAGCCTTCAACTGCTGGCTGTTGGGCCGTGGCCATTTCTTCGCTGAGGTGGTGCCTAGGGTTCGTGAGCACGGAATGTCAAGCCCCTCCCATCGTCCAGGCTCAAGGGCTCTGAATCCTGAACGGCCCTGAGTCGGAGCCATTTCACGTGCGCTTCGTTTTCTGTTTCAGCCGAGTCTCGCTCAGGAGTGGGTGGCGCTTTATGGCGCCGGGTCCTCCGAGGCACCTGCAGAGTCTCAAGCGCAGATGCAACAACAAACATTGGCTCGGACTCTACAGCCGGAGAGCCTAGAACGTCGAGGAACGTGGGCTATTCCATGATTTCACATACAGGCTGTAACAGAGCGAATCAACGAAGCCTTTGGAGGTGTCAGATGCCACGGCAGATGAGCTCGGGCTGCCTCGGAGCCTTGTCTGTTGGAGAGCGATCTTTGGGGGCTTGTGGGGTTGGTATGTCTCACGGTGGTTGCACTCGTGCAGATTCGGGGTTGGCAGTCTTGCAAGATCATCCCCACAAGGAAGAGGACCTAAGGGTGGGCTTAAGCCTTGCAGCCCAGTCCTTGAATCCAAGTCCAAGGGAGAGCTTTCGGAACGGCAAGCCGGATGGCTGGGGCGAATCGGAAATCCTGATCGCCGGGCACGCCTATGAGCGCAAGGCTCCCATTCACCCACGGACCGGGCTTCCACTGGGCTCGGCTTGCCACTGGGAGCGAAGCATGCTCGACAGCTTCGAGTTTCCGGTCTATGCCTTTTTTAAGCCTTAATTAGGAACCCCCTCTAAAGGAGGGAGACAGAAGAGCATGCAGTCGTAGATTCCTTTATTTTATCGCCTGGCAAATGTGACACGTGGGCACGCCAAAAGCGAGCTCGAGATGTTGCGGGCTTTGCGCTGTGAAACAGTGTGGACAGGGGTCGAGTCAGACGGAGCTTTGAGGACAGGCCAGGCAGTCGTCGGGACCAGATGTTGCAGATTGATTCTTCGTCCTAGGCCTGGATGCAAAAATCCTGGGAAGGGAGGATGTCGCATGAAGCTGATAGAGCTGCAAGTCAACAGCCATGTAGATGTTTTTGCCAAAAAGCGTCAAGAGGGCTGCGTAGGCGCTCGTACAAGCAGTAGGACAGGAATTGTTGTACTACTGACTCTGTGTGTGTGTACATACATACATGTATATATATATATACACACTTACTTTTCACACACACACACACACCAATTACTAAGGATCCTATGGTATCTGTGCGTATGCTGTAGTAGACCTAATAGCAGCGATTTCAATTGGCCTGACGGGTTGTGATGTCAATTCGTGGCGCAAATGACAGCGCATGTGAACCATCATGTTCATAACTTACCTCCAGATCCGAACGACAGGGAATCCCTTGTCGTTTCCTCGTTTCGTGTTTTGTGGTGTGATCGCTGGGGAAAGCTTTGTGTCGACAAGGAGGCCTGTTCGGACAAGGCAAGGGCTCAAACGCCACGACATAGTTCGAACACCAAGGAATGGATACAAAAGAGAAAAACAAAAAGAGGCACTCCAGAGCAGGTCCAAGTGTTTGCACATGCTGCAGATTTCAGGTAGATTCAGGTAGGCAAAAACCAGAGGGATGTGGATCTGTGGGCCCAAATCCCTGGTGGTTACTTGTCCCGCTACCAAACTTCATGTCAGAACGAAGCTGGCTGCAGCGAGAACGTCTGCACAAGCCCATGCCTACACGAGGCAGGCCATGACCACCTTCAGCTCCTGCCCAGGTCCATGTGCAATGTTCTGCCCTCGTGCTTTGCACGTGGAAGGGAGATGGAAACTGTGACGCAGCGTCTCGGAGAAGTGGAATCGGACAGGGAGCTGTTGGCTGCTTGGCACAAATGCACGGTTGTGGTTCAGGGCTAGTGGTTCGTGTCTTTTGTGACGAGGTTACTTGGGCCAGCCTAGGAGCTGCGGCTTGGGATCTGAGTGTGTATATAGCCATATATACTGTACATATATACATAGTTATATATATATATAGACACGTACATATGGATAGACATATACACATATTTGCACGTATGTATACGTATACGTACATACACACATACATACATATATATATATATATATGTATGTATGTATGTATATAAAAGTTCAGGGTTGCGTGGACTGCGGCCATTGGCCTCCGAGCATATGGAACTTGAGAAGCTCTGGCAAGGTAGCGGGCTGTGCTTGTAGACCCTGAATCCTGTAAGTAGCAGGTGTTCCCCAGCACCACGCCTTCAACGGGTGGGCAAACAAGGGTCTGACGGGTCCTTCTTGGGTGTTCGGTTTTCTGTCGCTGGACGCACTGATCCATTTAGAATGCTGTACTGTACTGTCTAGCCTGGCATGTCAGGGGGTAGATATGTCAAGTCTTTGGAAGGCTGAGTTCGAGGAGGTGGAGGCGGTGGAGATGCCCGTCCTCAACATGCTCAATCGCTGTTTGAAGACGCCTCGGCACCCGTGCCTGGTGGCCGTGGACCTGCTTCGGCGAGCATTCATGTGCTTGCAAGCTGTGCAGTCGGAAGACATGCAAAGGGAGGCGGTACGACATGCCGGCACAGATGGGGGCGGCAAGCGGGTGCGCTTCTCTCGCACTGCACCGAGCATCAGCGTCGCACCTTCAGAGGAGGGCGAGCATCTGTCTCCTTTGAGAGGAGGGCGGAGACCACGTCGCAGCGCCACGTTGGCCTCCTTGTCGGTGAGCCCTTCCCTGTCTGTGTCGGTGAGCCCTTCGCGAAGCTTCGGCCCTCGTTCTCCTCTTGCTATTTCGCCAGAGAGGACCTCGGAAAGATCACGGAAGCAGGGCCGCAGCAGCGATCCCAATGTCTTGAGCTCTACCAGCCATCTCAGTCCCACTCGTACCTTAGCACAGCACTTGGCAGGTGTTTGCTATGTTTTTTGCTTCTGTCAGCTTCCACCTTAGTCGAACGCTATGTCAGCGAGTGGCTTTTCCAACTCCAAGCTGTTCCAGGGCACAGGGTGTAGCCTTCAAAGTTACCTACTTGGACTGATATGATGTTGTACCTGTTTCATAAACGTGAGCCAGAGGAAACCGAAGGTGATGTGCTTTCAAGCCGAAGGCATCGGAGGCAATTGCACGATCCCATTCAACTAAAGCTGCAGCCACGGTTCAAAACGTATAGTGTTCCTGGATGTGTTGCAGATGCAGTCTTCCATTCCAAAATGTATGCTGCCTCATGCAGCCACCCCAAAAAGATTGCTGCTCCATGCAGCGAACCCAACAAGATTATTATTATTTTATTATTATTATCATTGTTATTTTTGTTATTCTTATTATTAGTCTTATTTATGCCAAGCTAAAGACTCCAGGAAGACCCTAGGGTGTGGGGCCCTGGGGCCTGGCCAGGTCCGCGAGTCGAGGCAGGGGAGTCGGAGCCATCCCCTTTGGTAGCGGAGCTGCGAAGACGTTTCGGCCCCTTGGCGACGTAGGCAGAGCTAGTTCCACCTGACTGGCAGCGTATATGCATGAACATTGCGGTGGCCCGCGTTTTGGCATCGGTTTCATACAACTTAGCAGCTTAGCCACGGATGCAAGCCACCGAACAACAGAAGCAGGAAAAAGTCGTTCCGCGTTCTGTAGTAGTTAGACTGCGCTGTGTTAGCTGCTAGTCTACCATATGCATGTTGGGGTGTTGCCACACATCTTGCTTGAATGATTTGTTGACTATAGTAGCAATTGCTTGCCCATCGGAAGCTACACAGTTCACGTGCAACTGATGGTGATGTGGCTGTCACGTGGTTCTTTGCCGGCGACACCGACGGCTCAATATTGATGAAACTCGTGTCGATTTGCAAAAGTGAACCCCAAGCCTAAAACCTAAACTTTCCTCGCAGAAAGCTATGGCGCGACTTGGAGCCAA
The DNA here is from genome assembly GCA_003297005.1 of Symbiodinium sp. clade A Y106. Taxonomy (NCBI): domain Eukaryota; class Dinophyceae; order Suessiales; family Symbiodiniaceae; genus Symbiodinium; species Symbiodinium sp. clade A. Next base: position 200,076 of record BGNK01000692.1, read on the forward strand.
GGTGAGCTCCAAGCATGTCATCCTGCAGAGTTGACGCACGATGCTCGTCTCATTGAGGAGAGTACTGGAACCAACGTCAACCGACACCATGCCGAAGTCACACTACAGTGAAGGCATTCTGAGAGCATTGTCCTTGAATTGCGGCAGGGCAGGTCGGGTTCGCCGCGACTCGGCTTTGACACGCGATGTGCTGCAGCACAGCGTAAACCCGAATCAATCGAGACAAGAATGCCATCAATATTGCTCCGATCGAAGTGGCGATCCACCCACCCCTGTTCGACACCGACAGAAGTTCTCGCCAAGCATGCCTCGAAAACGCCTCGAACAAGCAAGCGTGCCGGCGCAGGAGCATCTTATCACACGCGACACACCATCCAGTGTTGTTCAATGCGATTTCTGTTGATGTTCAAAGCCCCTAGTAAGCGCCTGAAACCGAAATACCCAGCGGCCTAGCATCGTCCTTCAGGAAGAGAAGTTGGCCTTTTGGCTCAATGTGCTCAATGCCTCGACTCTGGCATGGCTGCGCCTGGGTTCGCAACGGTTACTTGCAGGCTGCATCTGAGTGCCTATAGCAATTCCTTGCAAGTCAAAGGTGCGTGGTGGGCGCACGCCGTCGCCTCAGCAGCTGAATGCTCAAGCGCTACATACAATGTTAGTGTTATAACCCTCGCTCGTATGGAGAAGCCTCAAAAATATGAAGAAGTATCAAAAAAACAGAAAAAGCTGAAAACATACAAACATCGGAGAATACCTGAACCACAAACTGAATAAGGCCTAGCGGGCCGGGCTGGCGGGGGGAAGAGCGGCCACGAGGCGAGCTCAGAGTCAGAGCCTCACAAAGGTCTTCACGAGGGCAGGCGGGGCGGGCACCCGGACTCAGGCCTTCCAAGGCATCCTTGGTGAAAACAAAAAGCCAGACAAGAGGTTTAATTAGCTTTCTCTATATGTGTAATCCACTTGCCAAGTCATGTCCATCGACTGGTGGCAATCTCTATATAGAGCATACTGTACAGCATTGTTACTATGGGTGGTTGAGGGATTGATCGGTGCAAATCGCCCGTGCTCCGCTGGTAGCAGTTGGACACCATGTACCACCTTCCAGAGAGCAAGGCCGTATGGCCAGAATTGCTTTCTGCGTACACAGAGACCCTGCTGTGCCAGAGCGTGCCAACACCCTCACCTGGCAGGCAGAGGATAGCCTGTTCCAGAACTGTGCGAACGTGTCTTTCTCCTGGGCTGACCGCCGACCGAGGCAACCTCCACAGCAACCTCTTCCCGATGCATGCCGCCCGGTCTTGATTTGCAGCTTTTCTTGCCGAGAGGGTGAGAAGCTGTGTCCTGATGCGTGCTCAGCCCGAGCTGCCAAGGCTCCGTGCCGAGTTTCGCTCCGTGACATATGTTAACAACATGTGCGCAGGCTATCGAAGCCGTATATATGAGTGCAGGAGAGAGCTCTGGTCTCGTTTCTGTAGCAAAGTGGGAAGTTCGGAGTAATGCGCATCAGCAAACGTTTGTTGGTGGATCTTCCTGACTCCGGCATGCCGTCTGAACGCCCGCAAAACCATGATGTCGCGTGAACAGTCCTCTCTTACAGTTCATCCTATTGCAGTCGGTAAGGTTTGGAGCAGCTTTCTGCAGCGGAGCATGGTCAATGTTGGTGGACAAGAGTTGCTCAGCGAGAAGACCGGACCAGTTGATACATTCCGTTGGAAGGCAGGTTTCCACCTGTCTGTGTGGCAGGAAGCATGGGGTGCCGGAGGTTTGTCCGTTGAAGTTTTAGCATTGTTCCCGGAATTTGTATGGCTGTGAGTGTCCTCCATCGACTACAGTGACTACAGGAGCTGGGTTTTGGTGTACTGCTGGCATACTGGTTTGCCGAGATCTTGGGGCATAGTAGCTGATGACGGAAGCGGGGCAGACCTGCAGCTGTAACGCGTGCAAGTTGGGACACGAGCAACGGTCCTAGCCCCAGCAGCTTCATGCAGATGCCACTTACTCACTAAGTCGTGGGCGGGCCAATGCCAAAGTATTACGTCACAACAATTGTGGCGGTGGGGAAATAAGAACCTGACCCCTCCAACCCGATGCGGCTCAACAGCTAATGTCCATGGGTTATAAGTCTTAGACTGTTCATCCTCGTCCATGGAGCGCCTTCGGCGCATCGAGTCCTTCGACCGAGTCCTTCACGAGGTGCTTTGGGGGGTGCTGATGATCCGCAATATCTCGTTTTCCGAGAGCGAGAGCGTAATCTCTTGGCACGGCTTGTCTAGTTTTCGACTTCATGCTTTGACATCGCATTTCTTCGAAGGTTCGGGGTCTGTCACGTTTAAGCCAGCGACTTGCCCAAATATACAGGCTTATAAGGCATGAACTTGTTTTGACAGGTTGGCCAAAGCACTACGCACAGCAATTCTGACACTGCACTGGCAAAGGCCAGCTAGGTGGAAGACTCTTGGCCATGGCAAGCCTTACCACGTTCGCTGCACAAGGCCCCCTTACGGCATGCAAGATGTTTACACGCGATATGAATGAAAAACCATACAACAGAAGACCCATTCGTTGATACTTCACGGCTTCACAGCCAGAGCTCCATGCAGCCTCAGTGTTGACTCAGCAGTATGGCCGCTGCAGGGGCTTTTCCGTGGGACTTCGGCTGCAACGTGCTTCAGCAGCAGTAAAGCGTGCACTGGGAGTTTTAGAGACGAGTAGTAGGAATCGTGTCCATAGTCGAAGCAGAATGACCCCGAGGTGCGTTTTCTTCTGTAGGCGCTTTGGCTCGTGCCAGCAGCGATTGGCAAGAAGGCTCAAGGGAATCACATGCAACGAGCACTTTAGATCCAGGCCGTGACACTTGTAAGAATAGATCACTGCAGTCACCGCGTGAGTGCACCTCAGGATACTCGCCAGCCGTGGGGCCATCTTTGCTGAGGGCCTGCCAGGCGTGCATGAACTCCTCGTAGAGTCCTGAGAAAAGAGATCTGTCCAAAAGCATCGAGGCTTGCTGGGAGCGGGAGGCTTCCGGCCGAACAAGATTCCGACCAAGGAGGAGGCGCTGTTCTGGCATGGGGGTCTGTTCAGGGTGTTTGTTCGAGCCCTATACGTATCGGTTTTAACCGCGTACTCGTTCGCATTCCCTCAACATTAAGTCGTTTTGTGTCGAGCAGGACTGGACACAGCATCTCCTCCTGTATGGTTTGCAAGCAATTCCGCAGGCCATTCAAAAGGGAAGCCGACCATGGAAACACAATCAGAGCAAGCGAGTCGGCTCGTTCAATCACTACGATGTGTCTTCCCGGGAGCTGAAGCTTTCGCCCAGGTCAATAAACCCGAGCTGTCACGGGGTTGGTCGGAATAGTTCGCTGGGACCCGTGAACCGTCCGACCCCTTGAGAGGTGCTTGATGCTGGTGCGAAAATTTTCGACACCACCTCCCCAGTAGAAGGTGTGGACGCTCCTTGGCCAAGATTAGGACCCTGAATTCTACACATGCCGACATCCAACATTCGGCACTAAGGCAAGACACACTGTCACTGTATAGCTACGGTGTCACGTTCTCCTCTAGGATCCGTCTTGGAGTAGCCTTGGGATCCAGTTGTCTTCCATTGAAGTAACGTCATGAGACTGTTTTGTAGTTGTCTCGGCAGTCGTAGCCGTGCCGGAGGTCTTTCACGACGTTGTTGTCAGAGCTACTGTCTGTATCCAAGCCTCAAAGCTTGGAAGCTTGATCCGAAGGCCTTACTAAGTATGATTCCGAAAAAACGAAAAGGTCTTCATCAGCCATCGTTGGGGCTCGCCTCGGTGGATGAAGTACCTGGCTTTGTGCCTCCACATGACTCCTGGCTGCTGTTCGGAGCTGCTTTTGGCTTCTTTTGTCTGTTCAGCTTCCAATCATGACAGTGATGGTTACGACGATGATGATGACTGTTGTGGTGTTGATGTTCGTGGTGTATGTATGTGATGAGGAGGAGCAGCAGCTGCGCAAGGATCATGAGGAAGAGGAGCGGGAGTCGCACTAGTTTCACCGAGGCGTGGCACTCATGTACATATCAAACTAGGCAGCCGAAATGTGGGATTTCTTCCCGGAGGATTGGTGATGAACCCCTCTGGGAGTCGTGGCCATGCAGGATTGAGCGGTTCAAAGAAAGACATCAAGGGGAAATAGGGAAATAGACAGGAAGGAATACAAAATGAAGGCACAGCAAACACAAGATACCAGAACGACATGAATTCCGCCCTGGCGCCCCTGCCCCCGTCCACCCAATGCTATCCCCATTTGGTCACCCCCCGCGTAGAACGGCTTGGGCCTTGAGCTTGCGCCTGGAATGATTGGGTGTTTGGCTTAGATCTTCTTCCAATGCTTGTGCATGTGATCATCCTCCCTCCCTCCTGTGGAAAAATCCTGGGGTCTTGAGCTTCGGAGTTCAGTCACCCCCCCCATGGCCCCCTGCCCCCACTCTCTCTGGAACAGGGCCCTCCGCTAAGGCGCCAGAGGCTCCAGACCTAGTTTGAGCAAGCACTTCCTTGCAAGCTGTTAGATTGCATCGCTTGGTACTAAAAAAGTTCTAGCAACGCGATTTCCAATTTCATGAGGATGAACTCATGAAACTCCTCTGAAGAGTGGCACGGTGTGCTTTTCATGTAATATCGGCTTGAAAAAGCCGTGATAGTTCATGGAAAACATCAGCAAGGTTGCAAGGATTGGAGCTTTATGAACATTCTGGCAAGTTGGGTTCGCCAGAGCACGAAGCAGACTTGAATATGTACAGAAAGATAAAAAGGTGTATTCGGCGAGCTGTATTGCATGTATAACCATTTGTACGTCAAATACGAGGAATCATGGTCTGGACTGGCACATGGCTTTTGTCTTAAGTCGACATGTTAAACAGCAGTGCAGAACTGCAGGGGGATACATATAAAAAACATATGTATGAGTATACATATGTCGGATATATAAATATTTATACCGTACAGATTCTAATACAGATGTGTGCACGTGCGCGTGTACGCGTACGTGTGTGTATATAAATAAATAAATATAAATATATATATATATACATACACATTCGTTTATGTATACACACGCGCACATATATATATATATATATACACATACACATACACATACATATATACATATGTATACATACATATTTAAAAATATGTATCACGGAGACATCGAGACAGAAAGACGAAAATACCGAGAAGACAAAAGCTGACAAAGGACCAGACACCCAAATGAGGACAAGCATGAAGCACCAATATACAGCCACTAAGGCCATTGTAGAGAGAGACAGGACATGAAGTGCATGAACGTGACCAAGGCATGGCCATGGTTTTGTTTTTAGCATGTCCCCTTTCGTTGGCCAGCAAGTTCAAGATCATTGAATCCAAGCAGACATCGGACGGCGAAAGGAACACTTGCAATTGGGTGTGGATGCCCTTCCCAACCGTAATGCAATACCAGAGCTAACCCGCCGTCAAACCATAAAAGCTATAGTCTAAGATCAGCATGCTCGCCACTGCCAGCCTCACCAAGCCACATTGCTGTTGACACCTGTCCCGCGCGGCTTGACAAGCAGGGAAGATCGATGATTCAAAACAAAACTTTAGGTAAACGTTCGGCAAGGTAAACAGCTGGCTGGCATAACACTTTCGTAAATAGGGGGTGGCCATCGCACCGCAACCCGCTACAAATCACTTCCGAGGGCAAGACCGGCGTCTTTGATTGCATGACCCGAGCCACAGAAGCCCTATCAAAAGGCTTAATCAGCCAAGCCAAGGAATGTTTCTCTGGCTGTGATGTGCTCAGCCTGCACGTGGGCCTTGGCTTCTGCCGCTGTGGCGACAATCGAGTTTTCAAGCGCTGCCAAAGTGAGTGCGCTAACTCGCCATCTTCTGTTGCTTAGAATGAGACCGTTTTTCGTGTTCATGTAAAGTTGCATAGTTTCTTTAAGCGTCTTGACGCTTTGCCAGTGTAAGTTGGCACCAAGGTTTCTTGGCTGCCTGGTTTACCTCCCGATGTTGGTGTTTTTTGTTGGCTTATTCTTCGGGCACCATGCCATGGGCCGACTTTGCCCGCAATCTCTGTGGGTGGACCGTGCTTGCATCCACCAAACGGACCACACCCTGAAGCAACAGCAGATCCAAGCATTACCAATCTTCGTCTCCCGGTCCGCTTCCATGCTCGTGTACCTTGGGCTGCACTCAGAGAGCTCATTATTCTTGTGCTGGTTTTGGTGATTGTCTTGTCGCATCGTTTGATATGCTTCTCGGAGCAGAATTCCCGGCAGTTGCACTTGAAAGCTAGAAGCCAGGCATTGTTGCAGTCTTTCCCCGCACAAGAATGTCATGTCTGAGCAGAGCAAGAAAAGGTTCAAGGTCTAAGGCGCCACAGCCCGCCAAGCGCGCCTCGCTTGCTTTGGCATTTCAGGCTCTGGGACGAGGAGTATTTTCAGCGTCTTTGGTGCCAGCTAGAGCTTGGGACCTTTGCGAAGTACGGTGGTGCGAAGAAGGTGCCGACAGGACAAATGTAGTATTGCACCCGCCTGGACTAGGAGACCCTCTGACCCTCCTCAACTGAACGTGCTCCGCATTCGGCCGGATTTGAAAATGCCCCTTTCTGGTAATGGCATGGTAATGGTAATTGAGTAGGGGAAAGCAAGAGAGTGGAGTGTACTGTAGGATGAAGGAGCACTTTTCAAATCAAGGGTTCTTGGTCGCAGAAGTTATCCGCAAGTAGTCGGGGTTTGCTTTCGAGTTTTCGGGCCCCCTGAACAGCCATAGACCATGAACTACTCGACACCTCCCCCAAAACCTTCCTGAACTGCCGAAGAGGGCAGTACAATTACAGTAAGGGTTGTCAGGGGATGTCAGGCGGACCCTAGGAATCCTTTAAGGACTTGTGGGGCGAACGGCTTAGGGCATGAGGGCTTAGCACTTAAGGTTTTTGTGTGTTTATCTGTTTGTGTGGCAACACTGGCGAATTGGTAGCTCTGCTTTTCCTGGTCTGCGGGAAAGTCCCGAGCAGCTTGTCCCTGCCGGTCTTGACTGCACCAGAGACGTAAAATGTTTTTCCAGGTGCAGACTGAAGATGCTAAAACTAATGCCCAAATATCCAAATTCATTTCAGTGAAAATCAGTTGAGCAGATAGGGGGCAAAATGTTGGGTGCTATTCGTACGACTCGATCTTACTACTACTGCTGCTGCGACGACTGCTGCTGCTGCTACTACTACGACTACTACTACTACTACTACTGCTAGTACTAGTACTACTCCACTACTACTACTACTACTACTCCTACTCTACTACTACTACTACTACTACTACTACTACTACTACTACGACTACCACTACCACTACCACTACCACTACCACTACGACGACGACTACTACTACTACTAGGGTTGCGCGCCTCCTGGCGCCTGGTAGTTTTCAGTGGTTCGAGGGTGTAAAATGCTGGGTTTTTGAGAGTTTTTAGAAATTGTAGTTAAGCCAACTTCACAAAAACTACTTAAGCAACTACTTACTTGGGTTTATGGTGATGATGATAAGGATGATGATTATGAGGAGGATGATGAAGATGGTCAGGTTAACGAGACGATGATGTTGACGATGGCGAGGATGATGGTTATGAAGATGATGATGAAGATGGTCAGGTTAACGTTCATGTCACTGCCTTTGGCGATCATGCCCAAAACACTGGTATTTACTGCATTTTTTGCTCTTTGTACAACATGCTGCGCAAGACACATTGTCACAAGCATCCTAGTACTGCTACTGCTACCGGCGCTACTGCGTTACTGCTTGCGGTCACCCATGTCGTTATTATACCCCCCCGGGCACCCTAGCAAAACGCCCAAAAACGCAGAAAAAACAGAGGTTAACACCAGGCGCCTGGGGGCGCGCATAGCTACTACTACTACTACTACCACTACCACCTTTACCACCTTTACCACCTTTACCACCTTTACTACCTTTACTACCTTTACTACTACTACTACTACTACTACTACTACTCCTTTTACTACTACTCTTAATTACTCCTACTGCTACTCCTGCTGCCCCTCCTACTGCTGCTGCTACTGCTACTGCCATCGCCACTACCACTGCTACTGTACAAATGTATTCCGACAGTGCTACTACTGTACTACTACTGTATTACTACTTCAATACTACTAAGGTCACAGGATTCTGGTTTCAGATGGCGTTGGGTCTTTGAGTGAAGTTTATCCCGTGTGGCAGGTGCAGTTTCTGCCTCTTTGGCTAGCTCCCTGGTTCCTGTCCGCGCAAATGCTGGGCCTGCTTGGAGCGACCGGCATGTGCCTATGTTTTAACATCCTCACATGCCTGAGGTGTGGTGTTTCGTAAAGACTATAAAGGCTTATCTAGAGGAACCCGGCGCCCAGAGCCCCTCCGAAACAGAGGCCCAACAAGCCCAGACTGGGCAGAGATCAGATTCACGGAAACGAGACCGCTTCAGGCCATCACCGTGTCATCGAGAGTGTGAGACTATACAGTCCAAGGTTGCTCATTAAGTCATGGAATCATAGGACATAGCCCGCGCGAGTCAACTTGTATCAACATTCGAGGACAGAGTCAAGGTCAGGTCCAAGATTTGCTTAACAGCTACGGGATGCTGCTATGATTGTCACTGGATCGAGGTACATCTTTTATGTCACCGACATGCAATGGGCCCCTTCGAGTCAACTAACCCTTACCCGGACACTTGCCGACTGCATGGCTTCAAGTTTGTGGAGCCTCATTGCAGCACCACCCCTGATCATCGCCTTTCGCACGAAGTTGTGGTGCCATGCTGTGATGCTTGAGCAAATGGCAGCCTTTGACTACCGGGCCGCGCAGTGCACCTTGCAGTCGGACCGGGATTTGGTGGAGCAACAAATCCAGGAAGTGTTTCGTCCCCACAGGCTGCATGCGCAGGATGCGGATGAGAGCTCTATGGGATGGACAGCATGTCCGAGCTGCGACACGCAGGCAGCAACATCCTTGCAGTCTTTCAACGAGTATGTCAAGGGCCCTTTGCGAGATGCTGTGCTTCAAAGCATCGGAGATGAGCTCTATGTTCCTTACAGGCTTTGCTTGATAACTGGTATGCCTATAGCTTTCCTCTCCTCATCGGATTTCCTGGCGTGCATTGATGAAACCTGCCTCCGGAAGTATGGTTATTCCGGACCGGGCGCCTTTTTGTTGTCAGAAGGGACGGGATGGACGGTGGCGGTGTTTTTGCTGCTTCCCATCTTCTACCCCTGCTGTCTGCGAATGCTGAAGTGCGCTCTTTCCATACCGTCCCAATGCTTGCGGCTCATCCTTGTGGTCTTAAGTGTCTTTTTGGCGTTCGTCTACACGTACCTCCAATTCGATCTTGATTTCGACCTCTTGCTACTAATTGCCGCTTCTCTGCTTGGCAAATCGGTTTTCCGTACATATGTCAGCAAAGTAAGCAGGCTGTCCCTGATTTGGGCTGTTCAACCCTTTGGGTTCACTGGTTTCTGCTCTACTCTCGATAAGGCGAATGCAGAGCAAGGCTCGGAATTTGCTGGCTGGATTTCCTTGTTCTGCCTGCTCCTGGTCGCCCTGATGCTGCAACTGAAATGGCTCTTCAATGTGGAAGGCCTCAGCCGCCTGTGTTCGAGCATTTCGGAAGGTGTGGGGCCAAGGGCTTGGGAGGTGCTATGCTGCAGGCATCTGCAGGGTGAACTTCTCAATAGATGTGAACACGTGATTGCGGGCCATGGGTTTCCGCCCCTACTGGTAGCCGCTCCTTCAACCAACTTGACGTCTCCGAATGAGTGAACACGCTACCACAATGGCAAGCAGCAACACAGGAATGTGCACATGAGGATGCTGTTCGTGCTCTGAGCATGTTATATCTCTCTTGGCATGTGCCTCTCCCTTCATGCCTGCACCCAACCCCAGCCTGCAATTGACTCCTGATTCTCCCTCAGTGCGATTGCGCAGGGCCATTTGTGTTGCCTGAAGGTCACACTCACGGTCTCTAGAGCCTAACTTCGCCAAGACTCCATAGGTGTTCGGTGTTCGCCTTGGTGCACGCAATTCAAAGCTGTGCACATGGAACAGATTGCAAGTGTCAGAGACTCGGCTCAGGGCCGCGGCTTTGGTGCTGCCCTTCGCGAGTTTGCGGGCACGTGGAGGAGCGGTCTTATCGGCAGCTATATCCAGACATCTTCGAAAATGACGAAGCCGTCATAATTTAGGCAATCAGTTTCTTGTACTAGTACGTGCTGACTGCAGAACTCTGCGGTTGCAGAACCTTCCAATTTTCAAGCTGAGCTTGGAGAAGTCACGGGGCAACGCTTGCGAATTCGGAGGTGCTTCATGGCAAACATGCAGGGCCTATCCGGAAGACGCGGCATGAAGAGGAAAATACAATAGCGACGACGCCTCATCTCAGAAAATCTCAGTATCTGACTTACATAATGTAGCGCAGTCATGGCAATTCAGAACAAAGCCACACTCACCAAGCTCGAGCTAAGTATATGCCAGGATACGCCCCTACGTGCGAGATCCCGTCAGGTCTTCCCAGTTGCGGTCCGACCCTATGAGCATTCCCAAAGAAGCTTTCATGATTGTGGCTGCAACTGTTACAGCTCATTCGGGTCGAAAACCCTCATATCTTGGCCACCCTTTCGCGTCGGATTACTGCTCAAGGCTGAGAGATAACTGAAACAATGTACCAGTACCTGGTGCCTGCTATGACCCTGTGGTGCAGACCCAACTCTGCACGAAGTCGGAAATTGTATGACAACTCCCGATGATCCCAGACCAACCTGAGGTTCAGCCTTTTCGAGATGGAGCACACCATCCTACGAGCATGTTCACGAGCACCGAAGTTGGGATGGTTTCTACAATGCCAGCATCTCGCTTGCCCCAAGTGAATGCCTGCCATGGTTCATGCTGCTCCCAGCCATTTGCAAAATCTTGCCAGGCTTGGGTTGTGCGTTCAAGCTTGCGCGAGTCGCCAGCTGAAAGATGTTTAGATTGGGAATCTGGTTCTTCTGAGCATGGTTGCTCGAATGCAGTTGCACGTATGTAGTGCTCACGTGCTGAATTACACATGCGCGTGGCCTGACAGTCAGCATGGAAGGGCCCCGACAGGCAGCCAGCTTGGCTGGTGTTCGGGGTCGAGGCTACTCCGGCAGGGGTCCGAAGAGTGTTTTGGGCTCACGTGGTTTTGCTGTGGAGTGTGGAGTCGGGGAGGCAGGCCTGAGGTAAAAGCATCCTAGGTCCTAGCAGCTCGTCACTCCATAACCTGTGGCCTGGTAAGGAAAGGCTTCAAAGCTGGAGATCCCAAAGCCGAGATGGCGTTGGCGCAGCCAGCACCTGAAGCTACTGAGATGCCAACTTTGGGATTAGAATCAGAAGGGGTGTTGACTCTAATTCGGGGAGTTTGGGGCCCGGAAAATGCATCGCCGTGGTCATGCACGAAAATTATGAAGAATCGGTCGTTCCGTCATCGATTGTGTGTGTGTGTGTGTGTTGTGTGTATATATATACACACATACATACACATCTACATACATATACTACGCACTTATACCTATATTTTCCGTGCGTTCGATAAAACCAGAGTGCGCGACGATCCTGCATGGAGTCCTGTGTGAACACTGTAAACGTGGCTGCGGGATTTGACCGTATAGGTGAATTTTGTGCACTCGGCACCGCCTTGATCGGGCACTGTATCCGTTGCCGCGTGCAAACTCTTGCTATCCTGACTTCGGTGTCACTCGGCGAAGTGATGAGTTTCTGTCATTGAAGATCCACGTCACCGTCTTGGATGTTCAAAAATAAACTTTGCTGAATGTTGGTGAGGTTTATGTCACTGTCGACGCCGAGAGTCCTACTTGAGAGTCTGTGCTGCCGTATTCGAGATGCACTGTGCTCGAATCCCAAACCCTGCTTGCTGCTGTTCCTGCACTGCTATCCAGCTGAGGTGAGCTTCGGAATCTTCTATCCCTTTCGATTCGGCTGCCCTCCCCTGCGGGTCTTCCATGCAGGCTTAGCGACTCGACATCACATTGCGCATAGGGTGGGTGCAGCGTGCTGAGGCTTGGGATATCGTGAAGTAGTTGTCAGGGATTGCCAGACAGAGAGGTCCAGTGTCTCGTGCAACTTGGGAAACTGCTTGGCTAGACATAATCAGTCAGAGTATACCTTGCCTATTTAGGCTAATAATGCCACCGCCAACCCATTAGATGATCATTCCTAGGGTCCCCCCTACATTTCACCGATATATCACTACTACTTCCCCCATTAGANAGGCTAATAATGCCACCGCCAACCCATTAGATGATCATTCCTAGGGTCCCCCCTACATTTCACCGATATATCACTACTACTTCCCCCATTAGATGATCATTCCTAGGTTCCCCCCTAAACTTCATCGATATATCACTACTACTACCCCATTATCAATACAATTCTAGGAATAACCATTACCCCATCTATTATCTCTAAGGTGGCATTATTAGTCTAAATAGGCAAGGTGTTTCTCGTAG